>CM042792.1:2906730-3224412 GCA_018691245.2 Ips nitidus
AAATTGATAATCACTAAGGTTACACAGAAAAAATAAATTAATAAACTTTTAACAAACAAAACAAACTTTTTCTTCGATATTTCAATCACAACCTACTCAAATATTATCGTTTCAAGTTACACACATTGGCCGCATTCGTTTTCAAGCTCCATGGAGGGAGCAGAGCGTTCTTGACGTCACGATGACGTGATTTGGCACAACCATAATTTGACCAACTGTCAAATTACGTCATTGTGACGTCACGAAAGCTCTGCTCGCTCCAAGGAGCGTAAAAACGAATGCAGCGACAGGTAAGGGGGGTTCAATAATTGTTATGGTCAGGTCGCCTATGGATGGCAATTGTCTTAGAGAACGTTGCAAACAATTATTATATGACAGCTGTCAATCCGAATTTATCAACGGCCCTACGTTCATGTACAACCATAACAATTATTGAACACCCGTTGTATTATAGGGTGGACCATTTAATTAAGTCTAGTTCTTGGGATGTGGTTATTTTACTGTAATAGATACTGCCAAAAAAATAAATTTGCAATAGTCAAAGTAATCAATTGAGCCACCCTGTATAGCAGTTACGCGTTTACACACTTCGAATACTACTTATGTAAGTATGATAGAAAAGCTCTAGGATTGTGCGTACGATGTTAAACAATAAATCGTTCTCTAGAGCGTCCACTAATCGCTACCCTTACGAAATAGAAGTTAGATCACATATAAGACTTTGGTTTAAAACTTACCAACTAAAGAACCGATTTACAGAAGTCTTAAAAACTATTACCCTTTTTTTCGACTTGTAAGTGGTGTGTTTACACCACCGAGTGCCTTTCAGTGCTGTTATTCAACACTATGTACTCGTTGATTGGGTGATCTTCCTTTACAGGAAAAAAGTTGAAGAAACTTTGGCGAATAGGAGCTACAAACTTACCTGTGGCTCTTCTTCACTCGGGGGCGGGTCTTCTTCACAAAAACGCTCCGAATAATAGTGAGGAGTGTTTAAATAATCAAGCATCCGTCTAGGAAGAGGCAAGTCAGGAATCAAGTCTCGACGTACGTTTTTATGGATTACGAATCTGTCAAAATGATTAACCTCAAATGTTCTGGTGTCTTTTTAGGCTCAGTTGTACAATCACAGTTCAACTGGGCCTAAATGTGACCAAATTACCTGCACATGTGTTGTAAACTTTGCACCTGCTTGAACCTGGAAAAGGGATGGAGCAACTGCACCCTCACTGGACCAATAACAGGGCGACGGTGCAGGAAAAAGAGGTACCGTCCACTTCTGGAATATTCCACCGCGTTCTCGATGAATTCGACGATCGTCTGCGATTTGAATTTGGCGCAACTGCCAAAACTGAAATTGCCCTGGAAATGTTCGATTCGGACGTGACGCACGCTGTTGTTTAGCTTGAACGTCAAAGAAAAGATGTAGTGGTCATCGCTGCTGTCTCTCACTATAAATGACCCGTCTGGTTCGTTTGACAAGATTTTTTCGGCGGCTTCACTGGATAATGGACCCCAATACCATCCATACTGAAACCACTCTCTTTAATAAGCAAAATACTTTAATGCCTAATCAAACTCACATCTTTGACTTCTTGAATGCTTGTAGCAAAATCCAACGCTTGATCCTCTATATTATCATCCTGCTGGGGCTTCTTAGGGGGTAAAGGGGGCAGAGCCCTGGTGCTCAAGTCTTCAATTTTTTTAGAACTTTGGTCAGTTTCAGACTTGTCCTTTAATTTCCCACATTGTATTTGCTGTGCTATTTTAATACTTTAAAACTTACAATTTTCTCCTCAACAGACAGGAAACGTCTAAACTTAAACAAATTGCACAAGGCTTGCTTGAAATTAAAAATCCTACGTCGCCGTCCCTCTTTTTTAACCGGGGATATTGTTAACCCCCGAGCGTCATCGCAACTGTCTTTAACTTTTTTATTCTTCAAGTTGATGAGGAAAGTTGACTTTTTAGGCCTTGCCACCTAATCGCGAGAGTATTTAACCTCAAAGTTATATTATGCACCAAACAACTAACCTGCCGGTTATTGCTGTTATTACTGCCGAAACTTTTGGCATGGTGATATTTGTTGTTAATGCCGTTATTGTTGATACAACAAAAATTATTGGAGAACGCAAAACCTTCAGAGGGACAGTCGCGTTTCTTGTAACTTGCCTCACTTGAGTCGGAACTGCTGGAGTACAAAGTTTGCAAGTAGGTCCTCACTTCCTGTAAGGTCATGTGAATGGGCTCACTTCCGGCAGTGCCTGAAGTTCCGGCAACACTGTGCCGCTACTCAACAACCCTGACTTAAATGACAACCTCAAACTTTACTCTACTCTCACCTGTGCTCTTCTACTACTGACCACACCCTTCTTTCCCACTTTACTGTTGCTTGTACGCCCTGAACTCATTCTCTTGCTACTCCGCCCTGCCACGCCCTTTTTAGGCTTCACTACATCCACAGGCAGTGAGTACACATCACTGTCAAAGGGTACATTGTACAAATCACTGATCTGATTGGATGATAATGTGTCATGTGACACAGCCTGTTTGATGAAAGTTGAGTCATCCACCTGTCGCGTGTAAGCAACGGTTAAAGAGTTGTGGGAAGAGCTTAGGCGAGAAGACCCGCCTAATGATGAGCGTGAGGACGGCCGGGGGGTGTGGCTAACGTACGGGGAGGCGGAACTGGCAAAATTTGGCTGAACTGGGGTTGAATAAGTGAAATAACTGACTGAAAGTGGAATGGGACGGCAGAAACCTGCAGGGAGTTCAGGTAAAGGCCTAATAGGGGGTTGTTTGTGATTAATGGCGCGAGATGGCAAGGGAGGAGGTGATATGGGATGTTGTAGCACTGGAGAGCTGCAGAAAGTTCAGTTTTAGTGTTAACTACTGCTTTATATTCAGACAGTCAACCTGAGAGGTCCAAAGCAGCACTGATCTCTAAAATCACGCATAACTCTCTTTAAAATCTGATGCGTGAGTCTGTCACAAAAAAAGTCAATCACAGGAGATGCAGTTTTAGGCCGGTCCTGAAACTCTAAAGGGGGCTCAATTGGAGAAGTAGTAGTTTGGGTCTCTGTCCAGTTTGGACCTTTTTTCAAGGTGTTGTAGTGCTCCCCACACATAATATCAGACATTGCATCAAAGGAATCGTCTTGGGAAAGAGACTTTTCCTCACAGTCACTGTCCTGTGATGTGAACTTTAGTAAAAGCATTAAGACAGTTTTGGACACTAACCTCAAACCCAAAACATTTCTGCTCACTTCGACTGGTGTTGCCACTAAAACAGGAGCCTGAAGTGATGTGTAGGCCACTGTCCTCACTCAAAATTACAGGTTGGGACCAACTGGAGCTCGATGGTGGAGACTCCAAGTCCATTCTAAATTAATTGTTCTGTTCTAACTATATTAACACTAATTTGTAGTAGGGCTTACCTTACAGTCCTAGGATGCAATTTTAACTGAAAATCACACTGTGTAGTGTGTGAACGTTGAGATTGAACAGTCAATTTCGTGGCTTCCTGTAGCAAAACTACGGCCTTTGTTGCCGGGGGATACGAATTTCATTTACCGTAAGCCGCTAATTACTTTATTTACATTTTAAATTAATTCTCCTTGTGATTAGACACAAAAACATCACAAAATTTCTTCTACTAATCTTAAAAGGGTAGTGAGTCATTTAGTTTGATGTTTTACATTTGACAGACGCGAGTTTTCAGTTGTCGTCTGTCAGTTTGCTGGTCATAAAAGTGAGTGCGACAAGGATAGATATGTTCCTGTTACTCGCAAAGAGGGGGATTTTGAATTTCTGTATGGCAGTCCCATTAATAATCAGTTTAAGACAATTTTTTGGGTTTTTAGGAGCTCGTGGTTATCGTTGAGTTAGCGATTAATTTGCATGTAACAGGAACTAATGGGGTTCCAATCGAAGAATCGTTATCTGTTCGATGCATAAATCAAAGTCGCAAAGCGTAAAATCGGTCCAGAAATATCATCGGCGCGACAAATGATACGTTTCCCAGAGGGGGCACCGGTGCCCCCCCAACGTGACCGCCACTTAACGCCCCGCCGCGTCCCAGCTCGTAAATCTACCACGCCGCGTGATCCTGTCTTGTAATTGTGATTTTCTGCAATAAAACATATCGAGTTTATATCAAATTTAATTTTAAAACATCAGTTAGAACATAATTCAACAAGTTTATACTAAAAAATGGTCTACTGAAAGCTAGTTGTATGTTTCAAAAAAACTCACCCTATTTGCGTTAGTTTATATTAAATACAGTTTATATATAATACAGTGGGAGGACAACGGTTTTCCTTTATTTTGAACAATTTTCCTTTATTAAGAACAAAACACAAGGACACAACACAAAACCTTCAAAGCAAATGTCAATTGCCAAAGTCATTGACATTTTTTACAACTGTCAACTTCAAATGCGACGTTGCCAGATAATGAGTAAATTTGACAACGCAGAGTTTGAGCAGGCCATCAAGTTTTTCATTTTTCACCACCCTGGTAAAATATATAGATCATTTTTTAAGTAGTCAAAGTGCCTAAAAGCGCTTTAGGCGCATTATGATCTAAAAATCCCATGATATTATGGTTACAAAATCACACTGAGATCACGTGACCTTAGGATTATTTGTCATTTACAACATCTTTATTATAAATAAAAAAAAATTGAGTTCTAGGCTTATATTACAAGGTTACACAGGCTAAAACATAACAATGAAACATCTTTTAAGCGCATTACTGGTAGAATTAATCAAACTTGATAATTATTAACAGATTAAAAAGTGCCGGAATATTGATATATGAATGAACTCATCTTACCAGCTTTTACCAATATCAATGTGCACTAGCCTTGGCTGTTATGAAAAAGGAAATCTTGACAAAGCATGATTAATGGAGATATTAAAGCAATTTAAGTTAAAAGAGCCTTGAAATTGCTGGCTAAAAGTCGTACTGTGTGATAAAGTTGGTCACCAAAGTGTCAAGAGTGTAGTTATTCCATTCTTTAATAAGTAATATGTTAAGTGTGTGTATGGATGGTTGCCTATACACATGCGACCGGTTTGAAGTGCCTGAAGGTAAAGAAGACACTTGTTCGGACCAAGGCGAGTAAACGAGAAGAGTCCGCGTGGGCGTCGAAGATACCTGGGGCAGCATCATCGCAGGTGCGATACTCATCCCGTGGAATTCCATTTATTTGCATTTGCCTAGTCATGTGGAGCGGGAATCAATTACGGCGCGGCGTTATTTATAATTATTTCCTTCCCAGGGTCCGGGGCGAGGATTAAAAATGATAAATCGTTATTTCGATTGCCCCGGCCACGATGCTCTCTTCCACGAGTTTCTTCGCTGCTTACTCTGAATGGGGAACGCACTACGACCCGATCTACGTTCGGATTTTGCATACTAACGATTATATGCCTCCAGATATGCAAATGTCCCGGAACACGATATTGTAAAACGGGCATGGATCCAAATAATTGCACCATCATTTACAAGAATAAAGCGATACTTGTCCGCGTTAATTAGCAGAAATATGAAGCCGGTAAAATTTTACGGCGGGACGTTTTTATTCGGTTTTATTAATGCGTTTTTGCTCAGGACCGATATGCCACCTCGACACCTGCCGCAATGTGTATTTAAATATGGCGTCGTTTTGGTCTTTTAATGGATCACTGGTGTCGCGAACCAACCAAAAATCTTCCATATTCGGTTCGGGGTAATCTCGAATTTGAAAACGACCAAACATAAAAATGGTTATTAATATTAGGCTACGTATATGACCACCTGACCCGATCTCTGTTCTTATCCACTTATTTATATCAAATAAATTTGTGACTTATTCAGTGGCGTTTCATCTCAATTTTATTCCAAATTCAACAGCATTTTGGAATTTCTGGCTCACCCTAGAAGATTTTCAAACCATTTCTCTATCTGTCTTCCATAATTTAATCTCACTGATTTTAAAATTCATTAATTGGAGCAGCTGGAAGACTTCAAGCAAACTGAAGAAATGATCTTGATGATCTGAGAATCCTCTGGTTAATATTTGAAACAGGAAAATCCTAAAAGTAATGGTCAAGTTTCATAATGCTGGAAAAGCATTAATTGGACAACTATCAAAAGAAAGAAAATGCCAATCTGTTTCAATGACGTCTAATGAAGCAGGATAGAGATACATTAGACACTAAAACGTGACGTAAACGTTAGGTTTTAAACTGAATCACTGGTATACCGTTTCAATGGCGTTTGATAGAAAAGGATACTAATACACTGGGTTGGTAAATATGTAAGACAACATCTTACCGTTTATTGGCTGATTTGTGGAAGAACCTTCTTTAGAGAAAGAAGTTACAGAAGCAACAGTCAAAAAAGAACTTAAAGCAACTTAACCGTTTACTGAAGATGAAGCACAGAAAAACAATTAGCAACTGTCCAAACTGCACTGTTGAAGACCAAATAGCAACAGAGAGTAGAAGAAACCCTCGAAAGACCACACAAATTTTTGGGAATTATGGCAGAACTTAGCAAGAAACTCAACATTGAAGCGGTGATTCTAGGCCACAAATCAAAGAAAGAAGAAGCTTTAGATTTGGAAGTTCAACAGACTATTACCAATTGATGTCAAGCTTTGAAAAATGCATAATCTGGTGAATATTGGATCCATGGAGAAGCTGTCTCAAGTTCAGGATGTCGAACAGCCTGAAGTTCACTCAGGACTGTAGACCTGGTTGTGGACACTGAGGGAGAGCCAGTGTTGCCAAGTCAAAATATTTAACGGCGGTAAAATAATCAGTCAAAAAACGGTAGATTAAGACAAATTTCATTTTACATTATTATACAGGGTCTTTAATACTTGTCACAAATTTTAATCATTGATTTTTGCTATAAAATACGGATTATTAATTTTTTCATTAATAATGGTTTTTTAAGTTTGATAATGACAGATATCACGTGGTTTTAAAGGATAATTTAGCTAGGCAGTCACGTGACCATTGTCAAAAATTATAAATCTCAAAAACCCTCTTTATATCGAATACTGCAAGAAAACGTTTCTAAACCCAGATTCTGCCAACTTTATAGCATGGTTTGGCAGTTTTGACATTAGTGACAGTTGTCACGTGATTGTAGAACACTATTTAGCTAGACGGTCACGTGACAATTGTCAAAATAACTGTCATAAATTTCAAAAACACGTTTTATATCAAGTACTGCAAAAAAACGTTTCTAAATCCTGATTTTTGCAACTTTTGAGCATAGTTTGAGAGTTTTGACGTTAGTGGCAGTTGTCACGTGATTGTAGAACACTATTTAGCTAGACGGTCACGTGATAATTGTCAAAATAACAGTCATAATTCTCAGAAACACGTTTTATATCGAATATTGCAAGAAAACGTTTCTAAATCCTGATTCTGGCAACTTTTGAGCATGGTTTGACAGTTTTGACGTTAGTGACAGTTGTCACGTGATTTCAGAAGACTATTTAGCTAGACTATGAAGTGACATTTGTAAAAATAACTGTTAAATCTCAGAAAATCGTCTGTTAAAATGTAATTCTAGTAAAATTTCGACATTTGTGACAATAGTGACAGACATCACGTGGTTTTAGAGAATAATTTGGAGTAGGAAAATGACTGTTTTAAGCGCATTTTCAGAATCCTTATTAAGTTTCCTATTCAATAAACTGAAAAAGTTTTACAACCAACATAATGGCAATAACGTATTTAAAAATGGTAGAATATATACAAAAAACAGGAAAATGGTAGAAGAACTATAAAAACGGTAGATATAGTGTTTTAACGGTAGACCTGGCAACATTGGGGGATATAGGATTAGGATGAATTCTAAGAGTACGAGTACATATTACGAAGCACAAGTGGAGAAGACAAATTTACAGGCGTTTGGTTGAGCATAAGCGGTAAAAGACTGCAAATTGAATTGAAAAAGAGCTGCATGGTAAGCAGAAGAATAGAAGAAGAATGATCTAGACGAGCCGACACTGGTTAGCACACCAGCGTATTACAAAAACTGGAAATATTATTTTAAATGAAATGCTCGGGCAGGAGAGCATATTGCTCGGAATTCTTAAAGCGCTTGACAGAAAGATGGCCGCATTAGCATACGAATTGTCCCATTAGTACGGTAAAAATCCGAAGTGATTTGTTGGGTGAATTATGGCGTTCCATTGGAAAAGGTCGCGCCGGACTGGTTAATATGGGCTTTTTATGGGCCCGATATGTAGCGACGGGTCCGCTTTTGCGATCGTCTTTTTGCCAGGATGAATCCGGTAAGGTACCGCCTGATCTAACGTCCGTTGTCTTTTCCATTTAAAATCGGGTAATTATAACGGCGTATAACGTGTTTCCAGGCCGTTAATATGTCGCGTAGGTGAGTCGAAAAAATATTACTAACAAATATCAATTAATTCTGGCCGAAATGGAATTTCTAATGTACTTGAAACATACATATTAATATAGTATCGGCAGCGTTTAGGAAGATCGATATTGGTTATTTTAAATTGGGTAGAGTTTTGGCGTTACCCACCAAATTTTCGTTAAATCCATCCAAATTACCATATCACTCACAGTACTGGCGAGTTTGGTCACTCAACAAACCTTTATCAAAAAAACCAAACAAACCAAACAAAGGAAAACAGGAACTTTACCAGCAAACCACAAAACGGTAACATGCAAAACTCCCAATTTCACACGAACGCAACACAAGATACGATCAGAATGTCCCAATATCGGTGATACATTGGTATTAGGCGCGTAATTTATGGTGTACGGGAGCCCAGATCTTTGAAAAAAATTTGGTAAGTGAGGCCATTAAGAAGAAATCGTGGAAACTGGTTGATAAGTTCATTTACATTTTACACGTGTTAATTGGTTGGTTTGTAACCAGCTTTTATGCGCATCCACCTACGTATTTTACCATTGTTGCCAACGGCGCATCCACCATTTTTTGTCAAGATAACAAACCTGGTCATGTCCACTCTAGTAGGCAGGTTAATGCTCAGTGGTTTCTTCTTCTCTTTGGAATAATTTTTATAGAATTTTGTTATTTGTTTTTTAGTTAAAACTTGTTTCTTGGAGTAGGTTTTAAGTGATTTTATATGACCCTCTTCAGTTTCCAAATTTTTATATTTACCATCAAATAGTATAGAAGATATGGTAGTAAAAAATATCAAGTTTTTCAGGAACTTTCAGTCAATGTCACGTGATTTTACCGACCTGTCAAAGGACTGGGGAAACGTTTAGCTAGTGTTTATACACCAAAATCCCACTTTTTATCATTAAAACCCTCTTTGATTTGACCCTTAATAACTCTGTTATTGGATGTCCTACGTCAAAAGGGTACACAAAGTGATAGATAGAGCAGACTGTGAGGTTTCTGAAAATATATTCGTTTAAGTTCTTTGTTTACGCCGTTTGGCCGTTAGAGGGCGTCAAAGTTGAGAAACATTCTCTTATTTTATAATTTAACCTAAACCTTTGAAAATTGATATGTAGCACAAGTGGATTTCAAGGAAAATCACAGTGTCAGTCATGTAATTTTATAAGAACCATCAGAAGGCTTTGAAAATTTCTGAATTGTTTTTTTCCTTAAAATTCCATGTTTGATTCTTCTTTCGTGAACCCCCCAACTAACAGGGGGGGAGGTTGGCTTCTGTTCTCTTTATGGGGCAATTTGCCAATGTTTGATTTTTAAAATCGACATTTAGAGGAGGAGAGGTTAGGCTCTACCAACCAGTACAACTTTTCACTTCATACTTAAAGGGGTTAGGTTAGAGCATAACCTAGTACGGTGTTGCCACTTTTAAACTTGCTGACACATTACTTTAAGGTTTGGTATAGGAAAAAAAAACACAAGACTTAATATTTTACTGGGTTTATAACAAAAGAAAACTGACAACAAAGCGTCATTCAGTTCACCCTCTTCCACTGGCCCTTGTCCCCGATCCTTCCCCATTCGTAACTAATAACAAAAAATCCTACAAAATACTATAAAAAATGCTTAAAATACAAAAAAAAAACAGAAATGCTCCTCTACTCTATGTACAGATTATTTTGTCAAATATATTAACTATTTATTAAAAAAAAAATACACTAATTCTCAGTAATCGTTTGTACAACATATTGCACCAATAAATAGTCCTTAACTACGAGTTACACTATAAGAATGGTGTTCTGGCTTATAATCTATTTACATTACATTTGTACACTGTACAAAGAACACTATTCCGAGTTAAGCTTTTACTGGCCCACTATACAGATCAATCGTAACAACTAATATCACTAATGATGTTTTCGATTCTAAGCAACATCTGATAACACTACTTACGGTTAGGATACAAATGGAGTGGATAAACAAGGACGTTAAAGGACCTTAAGGTTTAATTAAACCTTATTGGATAAGTCGAGGGCGCTTTTGTCTTCTTCTTCTTCTTCTTCCTCCTCATCTACGGAACTAATCTTGTCAGATCCGCTAGATTCGTTGGAGTCACTGGAGGAGGATTCTTTTTCGCTCAAACTCCTCATACTCAAGTCAATCGGAGCATCTTGAACTGGACTTAGGTTTGAGACTGGAGTTTTCACTTCGATTTCCTCTTTGTTTTCCTCCTCTTGTTCTTCCTCTTGTTCTGGAGGGGAGCTGCGTTGCATCAGCAACACGGCATCGAGATACTCCCTTTTCACTTCTGTAGGCGCTTTTGGTTGTTCTTGGACCGGCCTTGGGACGTGGGAGGTGTTTAGCGGTTGCGGGTAAGGCTGGTTAAGGAGGGTGGAGTAAAATGGAGGATAGCCGGGGAATAGTAACGAGGTATGCGGATAAAAGGCTGGCGGAAAAAAACCTTGTACGACTGGTGTGCCCCTTCGAGGTTCACCGCACTCAATAGAGGAATCGGAGTTGTTAGATTCAGGGCTGCCTACTGATGGTGAAGCTGTTGGACTGAAGGACTCACCAAGTCCAAGCATCATCAATTCATCTCTAGTGCGTGGCAACCCCATCATGGGTGGGGCAAAATGATTGGTGCCTAGAAATCTCATCCCGATAGGTTGATTAGGTGGCATTTGGATTTGATGGGGATGAGGTGGTTCGTCTTTGTTATGGTCCTGATTCGATGCTCCTTGAATCTGTTTCTGTTGTTGCTCTTGCAGTAGACAGTGGATTTTAAACCAGTTCGATCGTCTCCCGTAACGGCTTCCACTTTTTGACATTCCTACAAAAATGCATTTCCGGAGTCTGCATGCTTTGCAGGATGTCCGATTCTTCTTGTTGATAACGCATTTGTTATTGTTCTTGCAGTCATTTATGGCGTTCACGTTGTTATAGGAGCGGCCGAAGAAGGACTGAAACAAAAACAATCTGTTAGATTTAAGTTAAAAGTTTTAAGAAATTATGTTTTTAGTAAATATTAGTGAACTTGGACGTGCTCTAGTAACTGTCGACCTTTACGACGCCCGGGATTTTTACTTTAAAATCGCCGGTCTAGTTCGCCTGATAACCTATTCAGCAAACCACTGGTTTGGTTACGGTCGATTGGGCGTGTAATTCTACCAAAATATCAACAAAAACGGTATACTATGACCAAACAAGAAGAATAGTTCACAGAGATCATAACTGTTAGATTATCATTTGATGGTGAAAAGAATAATTACCAAATTTAGTTAATAAAGTCACTATCAAATTTGCAAACATACAAATCATACAAACAGTGAGATGATTAATATGTACACTTTTCCAGTAAAATTTTGATTTTGTCGTGGTTTTCTGCATGTTTCCGGTGTCCGGAAATTGCTAAACCCTTAAAATTTTAGTGGCAGGGACACTTCATAGTTTTCTTTCAAACCTTGAAAATACCCTTAAAAAGGTTTTTTTAATTTTTGAAAAACAAATATCACAAACCTAGTTGCTTTGTAATGTAATTTTCAAGGTTTGGCAACGCTGCACCGCAAATTTACAGTAATTGACGTGTCTGACGTTTGGACTGTCAATATCAACCAATCACACAGAATGTGCCAGTAGAGGGCGCATAAGTAAAACAACATTGAATTTTACATTCCATAGTAGGTAGTTTCTAATGATGACAAATTTCATTAATGACAGTTGACAGACAGGCTCGAAATCTACTCAAGTGTCACTTTTAAATCAACGGAAATCTGGAATGCTCAAACTGGCAACCGCGAAATATCAAAACCTATGGAATTAATCTAAGAGATGAATGAATTTCAATCTGACGTCACCATTTTCAGTGGTTGTTGTACAAATTGGGATTATCGTTAACCTCAAAAATTGCTTTAACGGTCTGATTAGCAGTGGGGCGCCTCCGCCATTTCGTCAAGGCAACCTTCAGCAGTCTGACTGACCGTAAAACAAACTAGTTCATCGATTGATAGAGTTAAGATAAAAAAACTAAGGTTAAGTTCACCATCCATGTCCGATGCAGTAATGTCGTAAAACCGTCGGCGTTTGCGGTTTTTTACGTTAAAAAACCGCTAACCTAATCCAATTTATTTGAACGGTGAAAAAAAATTGTAAACATTGAGGTTAGGAGTGCGTTGAAGGGCTAATGCACGTCCGGTTACGTAATTCATTTACACGCTCTGGTTGGTCGGGCACGCACCCAATCGTGGTGGCGTATTAGTGAAGTGAGTGTCATCCCTGATTTGCGATGTTGCTACGTTAACGGGTTGAGGAATAAAGCTCCCGGGTTACGTCACGTCATTTTCAATTTCCGGCCTACCGGAGCATGAAAACTCGGTCGTACGGCGCCATGGTTCGTTGAGCCGGTACCATCATTGACAAATTAGTTTTTTGTTGCGATTTTGGTACTTTTGTCGTGTGTAAGGTGTGCTCGGTTTTAATGCAACTGCATGTGACCCGGTTAAAGTTGACGCAATTCGGACATTGGCGACAATCCATTAGGATTGCAACAAAAAATCGGTTGCGTGTCAATTGTTATCGTATGTTGCGCAACGCTGCTAAAACTGTCGATCGAATGACAATTTGGTTTGGCAACGTTGCACGCGCGGCCTTGCCAGTGGGGCCTGGATAGGTGGCGCGGTGCGCGACCTTGCGACGTTGCCGCGTTTCGGATGAGCCCAAGTGGTTAACCAGTTTACCGGGTCGGATGTGGTGCAATCGGGTCCCTTGCAACGCACTTAGCGCTCTATCGCGGTCCACTGCCCAACTGTATAATCGTTGACTAATCGCCTGCAATTATATTCAAATGGGGAGGTTACCGATATTATGCAAATTCGAGACACACGACCGAAACAATGCCTCGGCTTAATTTTAACGCCCACTCGATCGTAACCTAAATCATTACAAACGTACCAGGAAGATTATCTTTTTTGGAAAACCGACAACGTTGCTAAACTAAAAAATGTCACTTTTAAACCTAACCTTAGCTGTCACAGACTAACTATGAAGGATGGTAAAAAGGGCAAAGACCTTGTTGACATTTCGAAGTAAACACTGTTAAGATTTACGTAAGAAGTAAGACAATAATCACGTGACTGCATTGCTTATATAGAATACACAGTCACGTGACATTTGTCACAAGCAAAATGTCGTCTCGAGCTGCCATTTTGAATTTTCTGTCAAAAAACGATGTTGCACCACATTTTCAAGGAAATTTCCGGTAGAATCAGAAATTGACAAGCAAAATGTCGTCTCCAGCCGCCATTTTGAATTTTCTGTCAAAAAACGATGTTGTACCACATTTTCAAGGAAATTTCCGGTAGAATCAGAAATTGACAAGCAAAATGTCGTCTCGAGCCGCCATTTTGAATTTTCTGTCAAAAAACGATGTTGCACCACATTTTCAAGGAAATTTCCTCGAGCCGCCATTTTGAATTTTCTGTCAAAAAACGATGTTGCACCACATTTTCAAGGAAATTTCCGGTAGAATCAGAAATTGACAAGCAAAATGTCGTCTCGAGCCGCCATTTTGAATTTTCTGTCAAAAAACGATGTTGACTGCGAACCGGACAGAAGTGAAATTTGGATGTCTTTTGTCAAATTCTCGTTAATACTTTTCTTTATTGTTTTATGGTAGGAGTTTAGTTACACGTCACAACTGTCAATCAATTAAATCATGGAGGTATAAAATTTGAAAAACCTTGAAATTCTTACCTTGCATCCCTCGCATGTAAAGGCGCCAAAATGAAATCCGGCAGCTGGTTCTCCGCAAACTTTGCACGTCTGGTTCATCTGCAAAAACCATTAACGTATAAATGTTTGAAAATCGCATAATTAATTTACGACCGATCGCCAGAGACGATATTTGACGCGAAATGGCTAATTGTCGCTGTTATGTCGCGCCCGGGACCATCGAGCTATA
This sequence comes from Ips nitidus, assembly GCA_018691245.2. Classification (NCBI taxonomy): domain Eukaryota; kingdom Metazoa; phylum Arthropoda; class Insecta; order Coleoptera; family Curculionidae; genus Ips; species Ips nitidus. Next base: position 2,921,093 of record CM042792.1, read on the forward strand.
AACCGTCAATTTAGGGACCCTACCGCGATAACTCGTTTCACCGGAAATCTTTTAAAATTTTAACAACTCCACCGGTGTTTTATGGTTGTTGTTTTCGGTTTTAATGAGGTATAAAATGTAGGTTTTTTTGTGGCCCTGTATATTATCAGTGTGACCACTCCACTTAATATGTCTATACTTTTAAGAAAAAAATTCCACAAAATTCGTTTAAAGGCCAAAAAGAGCACTATTTTAAGTGGAACACCTGGTATATCTTAAATTATGTCATTAAAGTTGCTTTTCGAAATATACAGGATGAAAAATGTTATTGCTTCCAACAGGACAAAACCTGTTGTATTCAAAGCCTGCAAACTCAACTATTTTAAATGGGACTTAATGTACATTGTTATGTAATTGGATTCTGCTTGACAAGGCCTACAAACTGACAGAATAAATTCCATATACAGAGTGCCCAGTTTTTGAGATATTTACAGTCAAAATTGTTTTCTGTATTGTACTTTTCATTGGACAATCACAAATTCGGACAAACGCACTAAAGATAAGACAAAAGAGAAAAAACTAAAGTTAAAATCCATGTTTAGGAAGTTAGTGAGGTTATCTCACATAACAGTGCCCCACATTGGGACCAGTGGCGTGCGCCTCGTTTTCGCCATATATTGCCCAATCGATTCCGTTTTTATTAAAGTGTGTCGAACAATAAAAACCGAATATCTATTAGCACAAAAGGATGGAACGACCGTAATTACGTTTTACGAAATTATGTCATGTGCAGGCCTGTGCAATAGTCCCCCCCTCGATAAAGATATACGACATTAGTGATGTTTGGTGTTTGGCAATGTGACGATATAATTTTTTAGCGAATTTCGACACAATCCCTTTTAATCTACGTTAGGTAATTAGATTGGAATGCGTTAATAACGAATTAAAATTAGGTGATATGTATGCGAGACGCTGACCATATGGGGGAACCATCGTCGAAATTTATGGGACAGATTTGGTTCTAGAAAAATGCGTTTTAGTATAACGAAAATCTGGGCTGATCATCAAACGGAAAAAAAGTCGATGACATTTAAAAAAATCGGTAAGAATATTAATGAGTCATTATACCATAACAGCTGCACTATGGGACTTTATATTGGTATTTTGGAGAAAAGATTGCATAAGTTATTGATATTCAAAAAGCACATAAATTTGATTAGGTTACACTATTCGGAGTGGTCATTATCTAGTTAGTTAATTTGTACGTATTTGAAAATTGTATTTTTTTCGTTTAGAAAATGTTTGTTAATGTCAAGGGTGGAAAACATTTCTCACTATTTTCCTATAGTTCCTTAAGTCAACTTTACTTTCTGTACTCATTAGATTCAATGAGGACATTAAAGTCACTTTAATCAGTATTAAAGTTATTTTGAGAATTTTTTAAAATACAATTTACATTTTTTGTAATGCTTTTGTTGTCTATTTTAAATCTGAAAGGCACGACTTTGCAACTTTGCCTATTCTATAATTTATTTTCAAAATCACACATAATTAGCAATTTTTAAAAGTTACTGAAACTTGACTTTAAACGATGATGTCAAATATGACAATCAGACAAACTGACCGGTACATTTAATAGTTTAGAATTGTGATTTTCATTTAAAACTGACAAATTTAAAACCAAACAAATTTTTAAACAAATTTTTTCATTTAAAACCTAACCTAACCTAACCTAAATTACAATATGGATAATTTCCCATTTTTATAATAACGTGTAATTTACCAATTTTTAACTTATATACAGGGTGGCCCAGTATCCATGGCGGAAACTTCAGAGAGCGATAGAGAATCGCAAAATAATATGAATTATAAACTATATCAAAATTTTAATTCTTTTATTTTATTTCATTTTTATTTTTTATATCCAATGATGTAGGGCATGACAAGATATATCTAGTCCAAATTTGAGCTAAATATCTCTAAAACTGTAAGAACTATAAAGCAAAAACTAAAAATATATTTTATGTCACTGTCTAGGTAAATAGTGTTCTAATATCACGTGACACCTGCCAGAAATGTCAAAACTGACAAGCTTTGCCCACTTTTAGCCATAAAACTGTAAAAATCAGCAGTATTGGAAACAAGACGTGTGTTTTTTTATAGGTTCCGGACATTTAGTTTGACCGCTGTCACGTGACTGTCTAAAGAAATAGTATACCAGTACCATGTGACAACTGTCATAAACATCAAAACTGACAAACTTGGCCCAGTTTTAGGCATAAACTTGTAAAAATCACGGTATAGAACAGTTTTCTTCAAGCATTTCAGACAAGTCGTGTTTTTCAGCTTTTTGACCAGTATTTTGACAGTTGTCTCGTGACTGTCTAATTAAATAGCGTGCCAGTATCACGTGATTGCTGACACAGACGTCAAAGTTTGCTCAATCAAAACATGAAACTAAAAAAATCAAAATTTAGTTAATTTTTTTTATACTTTTCGAAACAAGACGTGTTTTACAGCGTTTTGATTCATAATTTGACAATTTATAAGTCACTGTCCAGGTAAATAGTGTTCTAATACCACGTGACAACTGCCAGAAACGTCAAAACTGACAAGCTTTGCTCAGTTTTCGTACCAGTATCACGTGATTTGTCAATTTATTAAGAAAAGTGTCAGAGACAGTGCACTGATATCACTTTAAAGCCTAGCTTATAAAACAAAATTTAATTTTAGTAATAGTATTGGTATTTTTAACACTTAAACCAAACATTCTCTAATATACAGGGTGGCACAGAATACGTACGTATAATAATCTGATCTAAAAACTACTACTACGCTTTGTTCCAGAAGAAGTGACAGTGACGACATTAACTGTGGCATCATATTGAAATTGACGTATGTCTTAAATTGCTTCTCAATAATTTCTTTGATAAACCAGATATCCAAAGACCTTTAACTTATAAATTGTTTTCCAAATGTCTATAATGAAAATTTTCGAGATATTAGATGGTAAAATTCAGTTTTGTAGTGTATGGGAAAAACCACTTTAGAATTTAGTTTGACTAGGTCACCTGACCCGCTCTAATAATCCTCTGGTGATGTAATTTCGATGGTTCCGGTGGTACTTTTGATTTCGTGGCCACCTTAGCATGTCAATGGTACTTTGCGCAATCCCAAAACAGGAAACGTGCATCTACCGGCTTGAATGCACGCGCCTAGCAATACTTGTAAAAAAGACTGCTAAATACGCGTATAAATCTCTCGGATATAATTAGCGGCCATGTTTGGTCCGTCATTAAGTGAGACGTGCGCCACTGTTTTTCCGAGAAGGTCTCAGAAATGGACGATAAATCGTCAAGACGGTCCACTTTAAATGATCTCGGACATTAAATTGTGAAACGGTTCCAATTAAAAAATAAAATTATAAACGACTATAAATTTTATGACGTTAAGGGGGGGGGGAGGCCAGAGGCGGGTATCGTCGCCGAAGTTTGAATAGAACAAGAGAAAAAAAACCCAGCTGGCTTCGGTGATGACTTGCAACAAGTTGGCGAAAAATGAGAGTACAAAATGGGCGTGAACCCCACTGATTTTGATGAATCGCTTTTTAATGAGTACAAATAAAACGGTTGATCACGCATTAGTCGTTGTGGAGCGCAGATGATTAATAACGTTCACGGCAAATATTTCACAAAAAAAAATCTCATACGTACATAATTCATGTCCATTTTTCGTGACTTAGATACAGAGACAGTGACAGCAAGACTGCAAAAAAGAGAAAATTTTAGAAACATTCCACCCAGTATATATTAGCGGCAATATTATGGACAGCAACAATAAACGTCTCTTCAAAATTTATCTACGCTTTATAATGTTATATATTTTATTAGAAGTCACTTTACGAGTTCTGCGGAGCGGCCATTTTTAAAATTTATTAAACGTTTTTCTTTTTAATTTACTGGCGGTCGTTAAATTGCAACTGTTGTTAAACTGTCACATTATTCACATTTTTACGCCATAACTGAATTCCGAACATGTTTGGCAACACATTTCCTTAGATACCTAAGATGAAAGTGCAATTTTTGTAAAAACGCCCTCTATCAAAAAAGACCGAAAACTAAATGGAACAAATTCTAGAGGACAAAAAATGCTCTTTAAAATACCGCAAAAACAAAGTTTCTACGATTAGGCGTTTTCGAGATATTTCTTTCAAAGCAAACTTTTAACTACTCCCACCACTTGTTTTGAAGAGATAGACCAAAAAGTTAAATAGGAAAACTCTTAGAGAATAGAGGATTACTTTTATAAGATTTTTGCTATTCCACTTAAATTTTCAGAGTTTTTGGACATTTTTCAAACTTCTGACTAACAAATCCAAACATTCTTCTTCTTTTCTGACGCTGATATAATCAAGTTATTTAGGATGTTTTAAAGAAGTTGATTTGATTTCTTTCTGGCGCTGTTAGAGTTAAATTATTCTGTAAAATATGTTTCCCCTTAGAAATCAATTAAGCAGTGCAAGTTCTGGGAAAACACAGGAATTATTAGTCTGTTTTACTTTTTTTTTTTGGGCGTTTGGTGTACAAATTTCACCTACTTGCCAGAAAGTTTAAAAATTTCGAATTCAGTAGTACCAAATTTGGGTGGCAACTTTTTCCTCTATTCAGGAGAAAGGAGGAAAAAGTAATAGCTGGAAGGAAGCAATTAGATCTATTCAACCTCGCAGAATTACTTTACACGCTAAAACTGTGTTATATTTTGGAAAAAAATCAAGAAAACCAACATTATAACGTAATAAAGCATCAAAATCACTGGAAACACAACTAAAATTGAATAAAAGCATTGAAATGGCTGGGATTACAACAGTCGAGTAAGGCGCTAACCCATTTAATTCTGTTAAGATAGAATGTTATGAATTTTATTGAATTTGGTTGTTATGAAGTACCTGTTTAGCGTTTTTACTTTCTATAACTGACGGTGTTTGTTTATTTAATTTCGTTTTCGGTCTGCGAGGTCTTTCCCATCACAATAGCATCACGAATTCTACAAATAGGCGACGTGTTAATGTGTTTTTTACACCCGAATTATTCTCGTAACACACTTTTTCTAGAAGAACTTAACTGTGCGTTATTGAAGAGCAACAAAAACACTCGAAGATAATTTATTAATTAATGACCTCAACGGCGAAGACTCATATGCAAATCGGAGTGGATTGGTGACATCAGAGCAACCAAGGATCGCCGCTCTTATACACATTACCAATTAGTTGGTTTGTTTTAAAAGCGTCGTGTAATTCGTAATGTTTTACAAGCCGATCGATTAATCTTCACCGAGAGAGATGACGAAAGTCGATATTATATCGAGGAAAAACTCAAACGGGTTGCGACATCCACGTTGATAAAGAAATCGCGCACACACGAATAAATGCACTTAGAAAGTTGTCGATAATTTGACCTATAACACCGCGTTAACTTTGTTTAGCACCGTATTACCTGGCCAAATAGTCGACTGAATTAAGACCGAACCATCTCGACTTTCAGCTTTCTTGTAGATCAAACAGCGTTGTTGACATTTCCAATTTTGAACGAGTGAAAACGGTACGACAAGTGTGGATGATTGCTTCAGTTTAACGAAAAGTCGGTTAAAATACCACGAAGACCTTGAAAAATTTTACCAAAAATTGACTTTAATCAAAAAATTGCTCCCTACAACTGCTCTAACCTAACCAAATTTATTTCTTCACGTTCACCCCTCAGATCAGATCAAATCTACAATTTCTATCTTCTAATTGCTACCTCTTCCTTCTTTGTATATTAAAGTCTAAAATGTGACATTCTTCATCGTCAAGTTTCGCACAAGTTTATTTTATAGCTTTATGGATTCAATGAGACAGGTTTCATTTTGTTCTGAGTCAGTTACGTCATATCGTCTAAAACAACAAAACCTTATTACTTTCTCCTTGTTGTATATAAGCATTTTGACAGTAGTTACAAATTACAACTGTCAAAAGTTACAACTAGATCACGTGATTTCGCTCATAAACCGTACTACAGCGTACGTCATAAAAAATCAAGGATTTAGATGCAAATGTGATGATATGTACATGATATGATCTCATTGTGGTTTTGCGAATTTCTCGTAAGTGAAAAAAGTTTCAGAAGATTGAAAACCACACAAAAAACTGGTTTTTCAGTGTTAGAATAATTACACACTCTTCCTGGTTGTGGATTTTATTAGGTCATCGTGTATAGCAGTCTCATAGAAGAGGCGTTAATTAATAGAAGAGAGATTGATTGCAAATCAATGCTCCAGACAAAGATGCCAAAAAACAACCCTAGATGCAGGGTTGCCAATTTTTACTGTTTGTTGAAATTAACGTTTTGAATGTTTAAAAAAACATCATTACCATTAAGGCTATATTGCCAAATTTACGAAAAAAATTAGTTGAGAGTAATGAGTGTTTGATGTGGTTAAGGTTCAGGATGATTACAACGGTAACATGAAATCCTGTTTATTAGTAAATTTTTTGGTGTTTTTCTATGTCATTTGATAGGAAATTTAATGAGGATTCCAAAAATGTGCTTAAAACAGAAATTTTCTCACTCCAAGTGGGTTTTACAGGCGATTTTGTCTCTGACTGTCCTTCCAAACTGTAATTTTGGCAGTTTAAATTTTGACACCACTTTTCTCCCTAACTGTCCCAAGTCTGTCCAAAAATGTGCTTAAAACAGTTTGTTTTAGGCGAGTTTTCTGACTGTCCTTTCAGTGTTTCAGGCAGTTTAAATAAAATTTTGTGGTTTTACAGGCGATTTTTTGAGTCTGAGGAAATAATGAGGATTCCAAAAATGTGCTTAAAACAGTAATTTTCTCACTCCAAGTGGGTTTTACAGGCGATTTTGTCCCTGACTGTCCTTTCAAACTGTGTTTCTGGCAATTTAAATTTTGACAACACTTTCTCCCTAACTGTCCCAAAATTTGAAGCATTTTTTTACAGTCTAAATGATAGGAAATTTAATGAGGATTCCAAAAATGTGCTTAAAACAGTCATTTTCTCACTCCAAGTGGGTTTTACAGGCGGTTTTGTCGCTGACTGTCCTTTCAAACTGTATTGCATACACTGTAATACGATGCCTTAATGCCCATTTTTCTTTGCAAATAATTGCGTTTTGTATGGCAAGTTCTATTGATTTGTTAAATGATTGGAAACAAAAATTGCCTTTATGTGAGTGTCTTGTTGACACTAATTCAAACCAACCAGCATTTAAGTTTGTTAGGGAGCATTTTCCTTTACAAGTAACTGCAATCTTAACGGCAAATCTTATTGATTAGTTGAATGATTACAGGCAACATTCGACTTTACATACCAAAATGTGGTTGGTGTATGTTATTCAAATTTCTGAAGGTTGTCAGTCAAATTGCGGTGCTTGCTCTCATTTTCGCATTCGTTTGGGGTTAATTAAAATGCAAGTGGCGAATCGGGTTCAACTAAATAATAAATTACATCACCGAGGCTGAAAATACGCTCACGTCCGAAATGTTCTATAACGATCGGTCGTGTTATTGGCGTATCGATGCCTTATCAGCGTTTTTGAAGGTTCTGACTTTGTTTTTATTTTAATGCTCCGTGGAAACATTTCTTGTGGAACGAATTGCAATTATTGCGAGAGGAGATGACGAAAACGATAAGTGGAAAAGCTGACGCTAATCTGGATGCCGATCAAAACCTTGGAAGGTGTTGAGCGCGGTCTCTATTTAGTGTAAGTTCGGGCCACGTCCCATCAATCAAGGAACACCCGGTATTTTGATACGGGTCGCTTTGAACACGCCGCAGGCCGCCTACTTTTTTAATGATCCCCCCAAAAAATCGATACAGTTTGTCCGATACTCACAGTATATCGATAATGGTAGTCATTTTTTTTTTTTTTTTTTTTTAATTTTTAAAAAAGCTCGCCAGAATGACGTAGGTACTACACTTTAAACTAATTTTCATAAATTTCATAGAAATTCTCAAGTTTACAGATCATTTTAATGTCAATTTCCAGTTTTCAAGTAATCAAGTCAATTGGAGTTAATTATTCAAAATCTAATTTGAATTTCGAATTTTTGAATTTTTTTAAAAATTATGTTAAATTGACTTGTCTGACAAGTTAAGTTAATCATCCAAAATTTGATGCAAATTTTCAGTTCACAAATCAATTTAATGTCAATTTCCAGTTTCAAAGTTAATTATCCAAATTTGATACCAATTTCTAGTACACAAGTAAATTTTCGAAACTTTAAAAAATACTGATTCAGTAATAATAAAGTTGGGACATTTTGAAAGTTTAGTTTTGGTTTTTAATTGGTTTATAGTTTCCACTTACATGTTAACGATTGCCAGTTTTCAAACAGAGTCGTATTTTGAACTAAAATTCAGTTTTTGAAATTCCAGAAGTTTGAATTTTGTACAAACTAAACTAGGTCAACTGCACAAATCCTAAAAGATGGAAATTTTCTGATCATAAGACGCCGACTAGTAACAGGACCGTAACCCACTTTAATAGACAAAATGACCAGCAGTTTTTATGACCCGGCCCTAAATCAGGGCGTAACGCAGGGTCGGTTCTGCGAAATTCTTTAGAAAAGGGATTATCGACTTAACGAGTCACTCAATATTTGTGGCCATATTGTCAGACGACACTTTCATGGCATTAGCATAATGCCACAAAATTTTAGGAAAATATCCTTCTAGCTACCGGTTTGGACCACGTTTTTGAGTGGTTTCGTGCAATTTCCTTTACGAGTACCACTTTAAAACCCATTAGCCGGATTTGAATGCGCTTCATTTTCAGACTAATTGGTCGTCCTCGTCTTAATTTAATACGATTTTAGACCATTCAAGCTTTTTGGCTACCTGCAAAACGATTCGGTTGTTTTCCACATGTTCGACATTATGTTCAAATTACCTGCAGGATTAACTGTTTGATTTACCTCTGAATTGTGAGAAAAAATGTTGTATAACTTAAGGCTCAAAAGTTGTAAATAATGTAAATTCTATTGCAAATTAAGTTAACACTTTACTAGGAAATCTAAGAGCATACATTTTACTAGCTTTAAAATCTAATTTAAAACCACTAATAAAGAAATTTTTTAATAGTCCAGTATACTTGATTTACTGTCTTATATTAATCGTTAAATTAGTGTTAACTAAATAACCTGAAATTATGGCACTAAAATACATCATTTTTATAGCCATTATTCCAGCAAATATTATTGCTATTAATTTAATTTGATGGTTATGGCCAATTTAGCTACAATATCAGTCGGTTTATTCATTTTGTTTGAACAGAACCACATTTTTAGGTTAAGTGTCGTTAAAATAGTGAATTCCAAACAAATTTTGAATTTCTAGTGGTTAGTTAAGTGTGGCTTGAATGTTATGAAGTGTTATATGAAGACGTAAGGAATTAAGAGATTTTGCTGAAAGTCTGCCAGAAAAGTGATTTATAATGCTTTTTTCCAATTTAGGTTGTTTTGGTGACTGTTTAAAGACTAATTTGCCATGGTTAAAACAATTTAAAACATTAAAAAACAACCTAAAATTGTATACAAAGTTTGATCAAATCTGGGAGTTTCCCGCCTAATTGACTGTTCATATCTCTTCTTGATTGGTTTTCATATTGTTTTTTGGGTCAAAAAGGGCATAATTGGTAGAGAAAAACGACTAACAAAGAAGACCTAAAAGACCTTAAACAGTACAGGGTAAGTTATGGGGTGGAATCATTCTTAACCAACACTGACTTGACCGATATAAGACTTTTGCAGAAAGGTGTCTGGAAGAAAAGTGCTTTCCCAATTCAGTCTTAACCAATGAGTTATTAAGGTTATAATGACTGTTTAAGGGCTAAATGACTGTTTAAAACCCTTTAAAATATTAAAAAACAACCTAAAATTGTATACAAAGTTTGATCATATCTGGGAGTTTCCCGCCTAATTGACTGTTCATATCTCCGGGAGTTGTTTAAGAACGATTGGTTTTAATGTTGTTTTTTGGGTTAGAAAGGGCATAATTCATTGAAAAAAACGACTAACAAATCCCTAGAGAACCTTAAATAGTGTAGGGTATTTTTTGCCAAAAGTTATGTGACACCATTCTTGACCTACACTGACTAGGAATTAAGGGCTTTTGCAGAAAGTTGTCTGGAAGAAAAGTGCTTTTCCCAATTCAGTCTTAAGTAATGAGTTGTTAAGGTTGTAATGACTGTTTAAGGGCTAATTTGCCATGGTTAAAACCCTTTAAAAGACACAAAAACAACATGGACTTTCGGACAAAATTTAAAGTTTCTCGCCTAACTGTTCATATCTCCGGAAGTGGTCTTATAACGACTGGTTTTAATAATGTTTTTCGGTCAAAAAGGGCTTAATGTCCCTAACAAACAAAAACAGCTCAGGTAAGTTTAGTTTATACTGTCATCACCGGATCTGTCACATTCAAACCTCATTAACTCACAAACAGGCAGTAATTGAGTGAAAAACTGCTAACCTACTTAAGCAGTTGAGGGTAGTTTAACTTAACTGGACTGAGACAGTACCAGACTCAACCTAACTAGTGTAAAAACTAAAATACAAACCTTAAATCCGTCTGTGGAATAATGATGACAACTCTTCACTTTATTAATTTCGTCATTCACTGATTGCATCCTACTAGCACTCAAAATCAAACAAAATCACCACAACACTGTGTCAACAGCGTGCAGAGTCACCCCCGAACTGACGCCAAACAAGTACCGCATACGTCACAGTATTCTCGTACTGAATTGGTTTTCAAAACTAAAGTACTGCCGTGCGGTGCGGTACTACCACAGATCGAGCCTTCAGTGAGTCAGGTGTGGGATTTCGTGAAAGATGCCAAGACTGCACCGAGAGGGGCTGGCGGGGGTAGGGCGGTACCGTGCAGAAGGGTGGGGGAGTCCCAGAAATGGGCGGTGCTTTGCCACTCTGGGATGCTGGTGATGCAATTTCGTCTATCGGTTATTGATGGTTGGTTGTCGGTGTTATCAAAACTACCCCTCCATGCAAATCCACTAAGGGGTGGTTTTTGAGAATTTCATTTGTATACAAACAGATGTAGATACTTAATTTGATCTAGAAGGTTTAAAGCCTGAAGGTACAATCAACCAGGTTATTTGTGACACCCTGTATAACCTTGTAATCAAGTCTAAATTTATTTCTTAAATTGTCAGACTGGTCAAGCTTAAATTTCGACTTTTTTAATGTCAACTGACACGTTTTTTGGTTCCAAACAACATTTTTAGATTACTATTTTAAGAATTTAAATTTTCAGACTATTTGACACTTTCTGAATAGACAACTGTTTGAAATGTGTAGTTTTTACGTACCAAATATCTTGTTTGAAATTTTCAGGCTATTTCAAGTATTTTCTAGTAGTTGTTTGCTTCGTTGCCTAGAAGATATAGAATTTTCTTCAGAAACCTCTTCTGTATAAGCTTTTTTGAATAATATTTTTGGAAAACGTGGTCTTCAACGAGTTTTTATCTCAAATTCTTAAGAATCATCCTCAAGAGTTGTAAAATTAAAATCATCCTCCAGGTACAATTTTTGATCACTGTTCCAATCAGAGTCTTTAAGTTCTTAATAAATCCGTATTTTAGGTTAGGTTTGATAGATTTTTTAACATCTTCAATGAGTTGTCAGATTGGACTATATTCAAGATTAAGAGTGTTTTGTTTTTTCTTAGTTTAATTAGGAATCATCATGTAAAAACGATATTAAAATAATTTTTGTATAAATTCTCCCAGAAAATCACTGGGAAACAATTTCGAGGAACTGATCTATCGATAAAGCCAGTCCAGCTCTACTATCAGTTACGCATCACTGGAATTACTGTAGCATGTAACATAATCGACCAGAAAAATATGTAAATGTATTTAAATCACCGCAATTACACACGTTACTTTTATATTGTGAGCGATACTTAAAAGTCTTCTGAAATCGCGCTCTGAACCTGTCATGCCCAACAACAATGCAAATTAAAACAAAAAAAAAAACAGTTGGGCAAGGGTCACCTTTGGGAAATCGCGCACCCGTGAACTCCTTAGGAAATGATTCAATTTACAATGAAATCGAGACTAAACGGCGATTAACGCCAGCGGCGTAGTCACTACTTTAAATCACTAAAAATGGTTCAATTCGACGAGTTAACGCAACAGTGAAAAAAGTTTATGATGAGCTACTGGAGTTAGAAAAAAAACAACAATTTTGACGTATGTGACAGTTGTCACGTGATACTAAAACACTATTTACTTAGACGGTCACGTGACAACTGTCAAAATAATTACTATCGCATTACTATTTAAATTACATATGATAGTTACCACTTAACCAATTGGTATTTGACTTTTTTGTGCTCCTCAGAGCAAACTTTAGGAATTTTGACGTATGTGGTGGTTGTCACGTGACTAGAACATGATTTACTTTGACGGTAACGTGACAAATGTCAAAAGACTTACTATGAAGGGGAAAACATATCATGTCTTTCCAACTGCAAGTAAATTGATTGTACTGTGACTTTTTGGGCTTTTGAGAGCAAACTTTAACAACTTTAAGGTATATGGCACTTGTCATGTGATACTATGAGACTATTTACTCAAACGGTCACGTGACAACTGTCAAAATAATTACTATCGCAGTACTATTTAGAAACTACATTACATATGATGGTTACAACTGCAAGTAATTCAATAATTGTACTTTGACTATTTATGCTCCTCAGAGTAAATTTTAGGAATTTTGATGTATCTGGTAGTTGTCACGTGATACTAGAACATCATTTACTTTGACGGTCACGTGACAACTGTCAAAATAATCACTATAAAGCGATAAAACAAATTACGACTCCTCAACTGCAAGTAAACTGTACTTTTGACTCTCGAGCTCGTTGAAGCAAACTTTGACTTATGTGACAGTTGTCACGTGATGTTAAAACACCTTCTACTTAGACGGTCATGTGATAACTGTCACAATGGATGACAGAATTCATCAGCTTTTTGGAGTAAACTTTGACTGTTTTGTCGTAGACGATAATCGCTTTTTTCCAGAAAGTATTTGACAGGGGTACGCCACTGGTTAATGGAACAATGGCTGGCAGTGGCACCGGGCGCACATACACACACAAAGTGTATTGTTTTCACTTTTAATTCGGTTCCCACATTTAAATCGCCGCCGACATTGAGCTAGATAAACAGATTATGCAGTCGCGTGCTCGTTGAAATTAGGATCAAGACCGGACGTGGTGGCGAAATCGCGACCAATTAAGACACAAACGCCAATTCAATGTGGAAGTGAGCATTAAAGCGGTTTTGGGTACATTTTCCGGAAGAAAACCCCGAAAAAATAATACTAAAAACCACTTAAAAGAAGTAGATTATTTCTGTAGAGTCTGGCCCTAAAGAACTACACATTTGTGAAAACAACCCTAAAACTGTTCTGCTTTACCTTCTATGAACCATCAAGGTAAATACAGTAGCATGACCGATCAATCAAAATGTTTCCCCAAATGTCCATTTAAGAAAAAACAAACTTGACAAGCGGGTACCCATACAAATGGTACTGTCAAATGGCAACAATATAGTTTTCCGTTGTTCAATCATTCTGCGGGACTAAAAAAATCCGACCAGCCCGACAACGTTTTACATTGTCGGTCGATTTCGCGTTTGCGGTTCGCCTTGTATGGTTCCCGCTCGTCAAAAGGTACCCGGTATGGTACCCGTGACAGTACTGAATTTGTTTCTTCATGCTTGTCCGATGGGTTTTTCTGCGGTGAATGCTAACCAACTGATACCTAAAACGTCTGAATCAAAGAAAAAACAAATCATTTTGTTTTTTTTAAAAGCAAATTTCTGGATTTTCTAGTCAAGTCATACAATCAAGTGTAGAAAGCATTGAAATTGGCTTGATAGTCAAATTTGTGGACTATCAAGACAGTTTTCAAACTGTCCAAGTGAATCAGTGACTTTACAAATCAATTTTCAGTTTTGTTAGGGTTTACAAAATTGTAAATAGAGTTAAAAGTGCCTTAATAGTCAAATTTGTGAACTATCAAGACACTTTTCAAAGTTCACAAGTAAATCTTTACTTTACAAGTAAATTTTTAGTCTTGTGAGGGTTTACAAATTTGCAGATGCAGTTAAAACGCCATAAAAGTCAAATTTGTGAACTATCAAGACAGTTTTCAAAGTTCACAAGTAAATCAGTGACTTTACAAATCAATTTTTAGTCTTGTGAGGGTTTACAAATATGCAGATGCAGTTAAAACGCCATAAAAGTCAAATTTGCGAACTATCAATACAGTTTTCAAAGTTCTTAAGTAAATCAAATAGTCTTGTGGGGTCTAGCTTAAAAAAGTGCTTTAATAATCAAATTTGTGGACTATTAAGTTTTCAAGTTCAGAAGTAAATCAGTGACTTTACAAGTAAAGTTTTAGTCTTGTGAGGGTTTACAAAATTGCAAATAGAGCTTAAAGTGCCTTAATAGTCAAAGTTGTGGACTATCAAGACTGTAGGTAGTGTGTAGTATATTGTAGGGTTGAGACATTTGTAGATTGCATTGCAATTGACTTAATGGTAAAATTTATGGACTTTGAAGACAGTTTTCAAAATGTTTTTAGTCTTTTAGGGTTTGAAAACGTGCAGATAGCATTCAACTTGGCAAGGCATTTCTTAATTTAGTCTTTGATGGTTTGGAAACGGGTAGATAGCATTGAAATTAGCTTAAAAATTGGTTGATTTATTTAAGATTAAGTCTTGTCAGATATAAAAACAAACATAAAATACTGTTTGCCTCACTGGGTGTATGAAGACTTTACGACTGTGTACGGGACCGCTATTTACCAAACACACAGGTAGTGCTCGCGTTCTTTCTTCTTGCACCGAGAAGTCTAAAGTGTTAATGAAAAGAATCATTTAGGCGGCATCTTCAAAGTGTTCAGCCAGGAACCCTTCGGTCAGTGCGTCTACAAGAAAAAAAAATGCAACTTCTATCTCTGGGCTTTCAGTTTTACAGCCAAAGAGTGGTTTGTCTGTAATTGCCACCGCCGGGTACTGCTTAAATGAGTCTTTCTCTCAATATACTGATAAAATTGTTCAAATACACTACTCAAAGTCTGAAAGAAAGTATCAATTTCTCAAGTTTGAAAAAATACTCAAATAAATACACAAAGCATCAATTTTTCAAGTTTGAAGCTAAACTAACTTTAAAGCATCGAATAGCAAATTGTTCCTAGATGACTCTTTTTCTTAAAAAAAAACTTTTGAATTTTTGAAAAAACTTAAAAAAACAAAGCTAAAATGACCAATTAAAAATTGCAAATTAATCTTAGGTGAGTCTAAAAAATTCCAAAAGAATTATATCGTTAAACAAAACATATTTCAAACATAAAAACTGAGTGAAAATGACAACTATAAAGTTGCAAATTGATTTTATATAATTATAAAAAATCCTGAAAACCAACTTTTATAATAAATTCATATTTTAAAAATTTGTTCTTAACTATAATTTTTGAAGGTAGGTTCAGGTAGATTTTGTTATAGAATTTTAAGTTTTTAGGTGTTTTAAACTATTACCTGGTTTTTATTATTTTTGAATAAAGTAGGTTAAATGTGACATTGATTGATTTACAATTGGCCTGGGTGCATATTCTTAAAATGAGGGAACGGAATTATCAAGGGAAAGACCTGTGAATGTGACAGGAACCCGTTATTATCAACTTCTTCGGTCACATTCTATCAACATTTCTCTTGAAAATTCTGTTCCATGCTTTCAAGAATTAGACCCCTGAATTTGTATACTAAAACTTGTATACTAACTTGAGGTGTTTGGCCTTAGAATCATAAAACTATAAAATAATATTAAAAGCCAAATAAGAATAGACAAGGATTTATAAACCTCTGTCGTAAGTTATTGTTTTCTGTTCTTATATTTAAAACGGCTTTGAAGCCTACAAAAGGTAAAAAATTTGCAACCATGCCCAATAAAATGTGTTTCCTACCTTTATTAACCAATAAAAATAAATTGGGAAAGGACAAGGATAACAAAGTTTTAGGGTTGGGGATTGAGACAGGTAACTAAACACTTACTTTTACATACAATTTCTGGAAATAAGGAACAAAAATAATTTAAAGTGCTTTTAAATTATATCTGTTAACCGTGACTGACAAAACACCGCTCAAAATATGGTAAACAGTTACACTATTTACGGGAAACAATAAGAAAAATATATAAAAAAATACGAAAAACAAAGAAGGACATTTTGTAATAGTGTCAAACGTTGACTTTGTTCTTTTACATAGTGATGTTTTATTTTACTTTGGTTTTTGCCATATTTGTAGAAATATAACTTTTTGAATAAAATTAGCAGTAGATTAATGAGTAGGAAACTTTTTCAAGGTATTTTAAATCAACGTCAGACTATGGATAGACTACTGAAAACTACCAGATATAATACAAAGGGTTAGCCACCCAAACCGTTCATTAAAAGTTTATTAGGATCCAATATTAATAGACATTTGAAATTTTGGAATTAAAAGAAATTTGATGAGTGCTGTGTTTCTGTCACTTGCTTATTTTAATTAGAACACCCGGTATATTATTGTATTTTTGAATCGATTTCAAATATGTTTCATTTATTATAACCTATATCTGTCTATAACGGTTTTCGAGATATTGACGTTTGAAAAATCACACTTTCAAGTTTTCAACTCCTAACCAGAATGATGATTATCTTAAACTTTTTGAGATCTATCATTTGGTAATATTTTTAGTTTTGACAGGTGTCAAAAATTCTATATTAGTTGACCAAAAACACTCAATCACCATAGTTTTCCATTCTTGCATTTTTTACCGTTTACGAGTTATTTAACAAAAACTGGTTTGATGCAAGAAATTTTCAAATCAGTTGAAATTGGTGGTTTTAAAATTGAGCACCCTGTAAGTCGGTTATTTTTGGGAGTTCATGGTAGTTCAACCACTTAAAAGAATCGTTTTAACCTCCTCTTTCCCGTGGTGTAGAGTAAAAAATTGTATTTAAAAAATTGCGTACAGGTTGACTAAAAACACTCAATCACTATAATTTTCATGCACCTGCAAACTTACGGTGTTGGGTTAAGAAATTGATTAGGAACATTTTTGGTATCTTGCATTTTTTTTGTAACTTTCTAGTTATTTCTCAAAAACTGGTTTCAAATTTTAAAATCAGTTAAGACAAAATGGTTATATCATTCTTTAAATGATCTGAGTGTTAGAGAGTTTAAAAAACACTGCTTACATATAGAGGTACTAAATCCCACCAAAAACAAACAAACCCAAAAAGAAACCAGGTTCTAGTTTTCATGGTACCACGTTAAAATAACACTAAAACGTACCCCCCATACTTGGTCAGTGTTAATCTAGATCCAGGGCGATGTGTTTATTGTGGTCCACTTAGGTCGTGCCCACACATATATTAGCGCCCCGGGTACCACTTGTTTACCCAAGTTAGTGATGGTAAATATTTTCGTTATTTTAGGTACGAAGAACGTGGGTCGCGGTTAAAATTTACGACAAACATTTAGGAATGATAACTTTTTCATTTTTTAGTAGAGCATGGACGCCACTGGTACCCGGCCATGTGACACGGTTTTTCTTTTCTCGGACGTTTTACGATCGGCGATCTTAATAACTTACCCGTCCGTATCGTATTCGGGGTCGGGAATTCGAGAAAGACAAATAAACGTTACGAATACCTGAAAATTATTGGTGTTTGGATACCGGGTATTATCAAAAAATTGCCACAAGTGATCATACTTACTAGAAAATTAAATTAAAATTTACCTTGAAATCTGAAAACTAACTGGAAAAATTACTTTTTAATTTGTTTAGTAATAAAGAAGATGCCCTTTTGGTTCGTTTTTGCTTCAAACTTTTCTCAGTTTTTATGGCAAAACCCATTTCTGTTAATGGTCTTGAGCTCACCATTAAGCTGTAAAGGCATATCTAAATCACCTTGATTAGAAGGCCTGTCAAATTTTACAGTCTTATATGGATCATCGAGCTGTAAAATTGCGGGTGAATTGTCTTATCGACTTTGCAGTAATCAGCAAAGTTTAAAGCTCAAATTTTGTACCATTTTCCTTGCCAGGTCACTAAATTTTTTTGATAAAACACACTGTATCCTCAATTAAGAGTCGTTTAGCCTCAATTTGTTTGTAATGCAGTAAATCAACACAATATTTGCGCACATTAGAAGTAAAACGAGAAACGTTCAGATCTTTTTGAAAGATTAGAGAGAGTATATCGGGCGTAGCCGTAAAGAGCGATGTTTAAGGTGACACCCTGACTATGATCCCATCACGACCAATTAAGAACCGTTTAGTTAGGTGGACGTTTTATGTACCTCGATATCTTTAATCGGCGGAATGAAAGAGGCCCAAAGACAACGACACGGCGCAGGTGAGAACCCTGGGTGGCCCATCAGCACGCGAAGACACATCGCCATGTTGCTTTAACGACAAACTAGGTAAGCGACATTTTTTTTGCCAACTTGCAGTTAGATAAAGCTTTTTAGTTAAATATCCTCTACTTTAGCAAAAAAAACAGTTGAGGACGAGGCGCCAGTGGTTTTATTGTAAGGAAACAAACGGGAATCGCTTTATTGGAACCCTCTGTCGGTGTTTGGGTTTTATTGGAGGAAATCGGTAAAAAAACGAACGTTTTACGGTCCAGTTTTTTAAGGTGATTACACCGAAAGGGGTGTAAAATAGGGCGTTTATTAGAACCAAAACAAACCG
The DNA here is from genome assembly GCA_018691245.2 of Ips nitidus. NCBI lineage: Eukaryota > Metazoa > Arthropoda > Insecta > Coleoptera > Curculionidae > Ips > Ips nitidus. The sequence goes on from CM042792.1 coordinate 2,939,893, forward strand.
AAACTGCCTGGGATTGACGCCTGCAACTTATTGCAAGACAATTTTTCTTTGTCTGAAATACTTCCGATATATTTTAGGGTAGTAAACTGTTATTTTAGGTATTTTTGAACAAATGAAACAGTGAGCTTCAAGAAGGTTTGTTTGCACAGTAAAGGGTATATTTATTTAAAAAGGTAACAAACTAGTTAAAATACACACAAAAAAGGTATTTAACAAAGTATTTTTTGAATTTTAGTATCTCTGATACTTGGCACATTTTAAAATTGTTTAGAAAATGCTGAAATGGACAATTGAAATTAAAGATGTTAAATGAGTTAAAAATTAGTATTTACATTTTTATTGTTCTAAAAATATTGAAATAGTACGAAGGCGTAGAAGGGCCACAGACGTTATATTTCTTAAATTTTTACTCAGAAAATTAACTAAATTCCGACTTCAAACTCGGAAATTAGTTGCAATGTTGTCAAACTGACAAACTCTAATATTTTAGATCTACTAATTAAGATCAAAGAGTGTTTGCAATGTTGCCAAACTGACTAATTTGGTTTGAAGAGTATATGCAATGTTATCAAACTGACAAATTCTACAATTTTGGTTTGAATAGTGTTTCCAATCTGTCCAAACTGACAAGTTCAACTAATTTCTTTGAAGTGTGTTTGCTAGCAATGTTGCCAAATTAACAAACTCTCCTAATTTAGATCGAAGACTGTTTGCAATGTTGCCAAACTGACAAAATTTGGTAATTTGGTTCAAAAGTATCCTTGCAATGTTTTCAAACTAACAAATTCTACAATTTTGGTTCGAAGAGTGTTTGTAATGTTGCCAAACTGAAAAATGTTGTCTAATTTGGTTTGAAGAGCTTTTGCAATGTGATAATGTAAATTCTGAGTTCGAAGTCGGAATTTAACTAAATTCCGAGTTTGAAGTCGAAATTTAGTTAATTTCCGAGTTTGCAGTCGAAATTTAACTAATTTCCGAGTTCAAAGTCGGAATTTAGTTAATTTCCAAGTTTGAAGTCGAAATTTAAGAAAAATAACATTTGTGGCCTTTCTACGCCTTCGTAAAATAGTCTAAAGTACGTAAATTTAATAGTAAAGTGAACCGTTACAAAACTTTATTTCTGCAGCGAAACAGTTACAGAATTAGCTTTTTCCTAGTACGGTCTCCAGTTGGAAACCGTTTAGGAGCAAGCAAACCAAATGACTTTTATCGAAACTTTTTGAAAACTACAGTTGAAATTGTGTAAATTTTTTGGTAATTTACAGAATAAGGCATTTTTATGCGCAAAAAACCAACAGAAACAAACTTTCCTAAAAAAGAATCTCGGAGATATCAACAGTCAATTAGGCCAGGAACCCTTGTCCCGATTTGTAATTTCAATCACTCTTGAAAACATCTAACACCTGCATAAGAATGGAATCCGACATAAATAATGCGGTTTCGAAAAGTGTTTACGGACACGCAATAGCATCTCATTAACTTAACGTTAGTCGAATTGAATTTTCATAAAAGTACCAAAAAAAGACTGGTCCCTGGTATGTAAATCGAGTTAAGGACGGAACCGTTTAGATACTGACATTTTTAATGGGAAAAACCTTTTATTTGAAGCCTTTGGGAATTGGAGTAATTAAATTAAGTAGGCAATACGCGGTAATAAATTTTTGAAGAAGACACGAGGCCTTAGGCTAGTTTTCTACTTGGATAACGCAATAAGTTGTGCGCTACGCGATACTGTGTCCCACATTTCGGATCGATCGATTGGTTGAGAGATGCTCGACGATTTTTTTCTCTTAATTTCAATCTTTCGCTCGTTGTTCAGGCACGCACATTACTATGTTGCGATCGACGTAGAGGAATTTTAGATGTACGTGAAATTAGCGAAGGTTTTTAAGAGCGGTTTTATGGTGTTTCGACTCGATATTCCATTACCTGTTCGGATTCCCCTCCGGGGACTAATTTATATCGGGTGACCTTCTATGTTTGATTTGTTCAAAAGTAGAAAGTCTCGGTGGTTTACCGTTACCATTAATTGAAACTCGCTAAAATATCGTTTTAGGTGCCATTAATGACGTTTTTTACTATACGCCCGAAGGGTTTTGCTTCCTGGTACATCCTCTACTATTGTTATTTCGTTTACCTAAAAAACGAACAATTTTTAAAAAAATCAGAAGTGTTCATTTATACTAACACCAATCAATTATTCATCTTTGTATTCAGTCAAAAAATATGCCGGTTTAGATAGGCAACCACTTTTAGCTAGCTCCACTTCTTCAACTTTGGTTATTTGCGGAGGGGCTTGGATGATCACTGTGGAGAGCTTCTGAAGCAGCTGTTCTAGATCACCAATTTGAGAAATAGAAAAAGAGGTTTCTTCTAACCCTTCCAAAGCTGCTACTACGCATTGATGCACTTGAGTTTCAGATAGTAGACCTTGTTGTGATAGCTTCTGTAGATCTTCAAATTTGCTGCTTCTTTCTGAGCTAAACGATCTGCAACACCAGTAAAGGTGGCTACCAGAGCTTTTAACGGTTTGGTTACAGACACTTCAGGATTGCTCTGAACTGCTGGAGTGGTTGCACAAAGAGTTCCAGTGTTGGTGATATTTGTGGTGAATTTTCTACAGCCTTTATTAAGGAAGTTATAACAAGCACAGCTTCAGAGAGCTGGCTTAAATCTCCTTGGAGGGGTTTCTGAATTTTCTAAAGGTTTCATAGCGGTTCTGAAGTTGACGTCTAACAACTGAGGTTAGAGTAGCGGACAGCCTGGACAAGTGTCCATAACCAGATCTACAGACTGTTTTAACGTGACTACAGCTTGTTGAACTTCAGGTTGCGCCACATTTTCAATTTGCGTAACTTGTGAAAGCTTTTCCATGGGTTCAACCAGAATAGCCAAGTTGGCCTCTTCTGCATTTTTAAAAGCTTGACATAAATTGGTGAGTCTCTTGAACTTCTAGAGCTAAGGCTTCTTCTTTCTTTGATTTATGACCTACAATCATCCCTTCAATGTTCAGTTTCTTGCTAAGTTCTGCCACAATACCCAAGATTTGTTTGCCTATCGATGGCTTCTTCTGCTCTGCAAATGTTGCTGTTTGGCCTTCTTCAACAGTGTCTCCAGTTTTGACAGGTGCTAACTGTTCTTTCTGAGTGGTGATTATTTGTTCAGAAGCTTATCTTCAATAAGCGGTTCAGTTGCTTCAAGTTCTTTTTTGATTGGTGCTTCTGTAGCATCTTCAGATGTTGAAGTAGCTGATTCCACAAGTTCTTTAGTAGCAACTTTTCCATAGAGGATGCTTTAGTTTTAGTATCTGCAGATTGCAACTGAGCAACTGGAGTTTGAAGGTCTGCCACAGCTTGTTGAGCTTCAATGGCAATTTCATGTTTCTGGTCCAATTTGGAAGACTTTGTATGATAATTTAGCACCTTCTGGGAATTTGAAAACAACAAAAATAGTGATTTATACTTACAGTGTCAAAAGAATATGATGACGTAACTGCCAATCTGGTTAGTAATCGCTGTGTCATCATAGTTTCTTAAATTATGAATAATTCGAACAACTTTTGAGTATACGAATTGATCTGTTCAGTTACACATTTTTTCGATTTTTTGTTTATTTCTGAGTATTCTGTGCAACGTTTGGTTTAGTTAAAACACAAAAAAAATAATAATTTTACCTTAAATGTGATGTGACCAACTTATTAGAAAGTTTAATGTGTCAAATTAGTTGACTTTGGTATGACATATCACATATCAAACTTTTAGGCGTATTTTGGTCATCTTTTTTCATCAGAATGAGTTAAAGTGAGACAGGCATTGTAAACACTCCAGTAAATACTGACGCCAAAATACGTCTTTTTACTACATCAGCAGTAACGTATAACACAATGTGACTGTGACCTGCCATTGTCAATCTGTTCTGTTCCATTCTGTAAGTACGTTCCTTGAGAATTCCGCACCCTGTTTTCAAGAATTAGGGCTCTGATCGGTGATTTTTTAAGAACAAAAAGAATTTTCTTAAATCTGGACCAAATATTCTGAGGAATTGCTGACTAGAAAAAGTGTAATATCGAGCAGTTTTCAAAGAGTTTGTAGGTAGACTTATCTGCAAACTACTTTAAAAATAAAATGGCAGCTTCGGAATAGAAATAATACATATTTTAAATTATCTTTATCTGCCTTGTCTTGCCACAAATACTGTCAAACTTAATTCACAATCACATTACGACGTAAAAATAGCAGTTCATTCTCTAGTTGTGCTACTCAAATTCATGCTATTCGTCCTAAAGAAATCTTAGGTTAGAAATTGTCTCCTAATTGACTGAATGGCACACATACGATCATAAAACCATACATTAACATAAATCGGACGCAAAACATTAGTACACGGTGTGTATTTTTCAAATTACTGCGCCCATTTAATGATTTTTGGAATTTCATCACCTGGTTGGCAAAAGTACTGACCGTTCGACTCAATCCCCGACCTGCCCAGTTTGGTCGACCTTTTTCCTTTCAACTGAAACTCGTTAGCAACGTAGGTCGTAGCCGGGCATCTAGTAAAACAATGAACTAATGTCGAAAAACTGATTTAAGTGCCTTGTTAAATGTAGTTCAAACAGTGCATTAATATGGATAGAAAGAGCGACAGACGAAGCGGGCAAGTGTTCAAATATTTAATGTTTGGTTTGGTTTTAGTTAATATTAGTCAAGCCGACCCGAAAGGAATTCGCTTCTCTACCGAAAATCCCGCGTACCGTTCTTGGGAAACTCGTGACCCTCCACCTATGCCTATACTTGCATAGAAAACAAGCAGAAATCCTGCATCAATATTACTGAAACCTTTTATATTATTTTTTGACATATACGAGATAACGTTAAACTATGAAATTACATAGAGGAGGTCAAAAAAAATGCTGAACAAACATTTTTCAGTTTTGAATTTTACAGATTTTTCATGTTATTTTAAATGGTAAATAGACAACTGTCAAATTTGAAGTGGACTTGGAAGTGATTGTAAATCAAATACTTTATAGTTATAGGTATATCAAAAAACGTATCAACTATAAAGACCAACAACAATCAAAGCTGTAAAAAAAGTAGTAAAAAAAATGCCCAAAGGTGGAATATTTAGTTTTTGTTAGTTTTAATTGAGGTTATTAATGTGATCGAGTCGATTTAAACCTGTCCTCTTCCAACACTCGTACGCGGCAAAAAGAATTTGAAAAGAAGTGACCTCTGGTGGGCGAAAAGGTTAGCACTTAAAGTGACAAAAATTAATGATCAACGTTTAATTGCATAGATTACCCGAAGCGGTTTTCTTTTTTTTTCGATAGAATGCTTAACGTAATGGTCAAACGAATTCCTATGCGGTTTGTTTTGTAAAGGAATGTCGCAATTTGTATAAACAATTTCGGCCTCGTAAAAACTGTTTAGAGCGTGTTCGAAGGCAATTAGATCAAAATCGAGGTCCGAATCGGTTTTCTCGCCCACCTTTTGTTGTGGGCGCTTTATGTGCCCTGCAAGATTCAAAAGATGATCGTCTCCCCGAGAAAGGCCATTTTGTTTTGTTGACTGTCCAACAGTTTTGTTGTACAGTTTTCATTTACCTTATGGCACCCATAAGAAATAACAATTTTGACAGTTGAAGACAGTTTTCAAAATTCAAAAATGTTCCAACAGACACTTCTAAAAAATATGGTGGGAAACTCTGATATTTAGATACGTTTGAGAAAAACTAGGTTGTTAAAGTTAAAATAAGTCCTTAACCAATGTAGGCGATAAAGCGAGTTATTCAAAGTTAAACCAAAGAGTGTCAAAATAGTTGTTGGTAGAGACCACTTTTTCAAGAAATTGGGGTTTCTGGTCACCAAAATGGATTTGGTAGAATATCTGCTAAACTAGTAGAGATACGGAAAAAGTGTAGAAGATAAAAATTGCATAAAATGGTCAAATAAACTGGATCTGGACTTTAAACCGACATTTTCCAATAGAAATTGCATGCTGGATGACCAAACTCTAACCACCTTCAAATTTTTGACTCATCCTCTACATCAAAGACCATCAAGAAAATGTTTGAACATACCATTGGAAAGAGGAGAAAAAATGGAATTTTTTTAGTGGTTTTCCGTTGCTGTATCTCAAAAAACAACTCACCTATAAACAATGAAAGTTTCTTGTTCTCAAAATGAATTTTGTAGAATATCTCCTAAACCAGTAGAGACACGAGAGAAGAGCAAAAGATGCAAATTGCGTAAAAATAGCCCAGAAAACTAAAAGTGCACTTTAAACCAACAAATTCCCACTCTAAACATCATACAGGGTGGCCCAAAAAAACTCACTTTGTTTTTGCTAAAATCAAATCAAAGTTTCGACAGTTTGGCGGCTTCATCAGGATGCTGGGCGACGAAATCCAGGAATCCAGGACACACTACGACCAGTTGAAGTTTCACTCCGGTGGCACTTTCAATAAATTTGCCATCTTCAATTTTGTCAGTCAGGGAATCTTCCAAATAGGCGTTTCTTATTCTGAAAAAATATATATTTTTCAGTTTTTTTTTGGAACAATATCAAAAAAGTACAAAGGAGAAAGTTATAGAGAATTTTATTCTTTACAAAATTGCATTGGATCACTTTTGCTCTAAAAGGTCTACTTAGGAAAATATTCTCTAAAAACTGTGTTACAGCACAAAAAAGTGCTCTAAATGACCCTGAACAAGTTCAACCACGCGTAACTCGGCTATTTGGACAAATATCAAAAAAGTGTACGAAAGAAATGTTGTAGTAAATTTCATCCTTTACAAGCTTTTGTTAGAGCACTTTTGCTGTAAAGGGCTTCCTTACGAAAATATTTGGTAAAACCTGTGTTAAAGCACGAAAAAGTGCTTTAAAAGGCCCTAAACAAGTTTAAGCAAGCATAACTGAGTTATTAAGAAAAATATGAAAAAAGTGTTAAAAATAAAAGTTGTGAGAAATTTTACCGCCTGCAAGATTACTTCTGTCCTAAGCGGCCTCTTCAGGGATCAAAGCACAAAAAAGTGCTCTAAAAACCCTGCTCAACAAGCGTAACTCAGTTATTTGGAGAAATATTTAAAAAACGTTATAAAGAAAAGTTGTAGGGAATTTTACCCTACAAGACTGCATTAAGGCCCTTTTGCTCTAAAGGGTCTCTTAAGAAAGATATTTTCTAAAAACTGTGTCAAAACACGTAAAAGTTCTAAAAGGCTGACAAACAAATTTGTAAAAATATCAAAAAAGTGTAGAAAAGGTTGTGACGTCACAATCACGTTAAAAAAATGTTTTAATGTCACGTGACAGTTGGCAACCACGTCACAACTGTCCAAAATTAGCTAAAAACAGAACATGAAGCTATAAAAGTGAAAGTTTTAATTTCTGTTGAATGAAATGGATTTTATAGCTTTATGAGCAAACGTTTGACAGTTTTAACGTCACAATCAAGGTAGAAAGTTTTTTATAGTCACGTGGTAGCTGTCAATGACCAACTGGTCAAAAGGGAACGTCGTAGAGCTATAAAAATGAAAGTTATGATTTTCGCTGGTCGAAATGTACTTTATAGCTTTTTCGACGGGTGCTTGACAGTCTAAAAAAATCTTAATATCACATGACAGCTGTCAAACACGTCACAACTGTCAAAAGCGCCATAGTCAGTAACGTGGAGTTGTAAAAGTGAAGGATTATTATTATTATTTATATAATTTCTCTTTGAATATCAATGGCAAAATGAACTTTATAGCTTCATGGGCAAGTGCCTGGCAGTTGTGACGTACATGCGTGTAATAATATCAAGTGACAGCCGTCAACCACGTTAGAACTGTCAAAATTAGCCTCAGATAGAATGTAGAGCTCTAAAAGTGAAAGTTTTTATTTCTGTTGAATGCCTTATTACAGCTTTACGGGTAAATGTTTGACAGTCACGTTAAAAAGTGTCTAAATGTCACGTGACAGCTGTCAGCCACGTCACAACTGTCCAAACAGGACGTGGAGCTATAAAATTGAGAGTTCTAACTTCCGCTAGATAAAATGTACTGAACCTAGTAGAGATACGGAAAAAGTGGAGAGAATGAAAATTACGTAAAAAAGTTGAATGAAACTGAATTTGTACTTTAAACCGACAATTTTCCACTGAAACTGCATATACAAAACGTGACCAAACTCTAACAGCCTTCACTTTTTTGGCTCACCCTGTACACCAAAAGCCGCCAAAGTAATTTTGAAGCACACAAGAGGTGGAAAAAAAAGAGAGTTAGGAGAATAATTATTGTAAAATGAACAAAAAAAAAACAATTACAATTCCTTATTCGGCGCCTACAAATAGAAAAACCCAATTACAGATTCACAGTAGAGAAAAAGGAAACTATCCCATATAATAAGTCAGTAACCACTCAACGTACTGGCTAGTAAAACATAAATTCCAATTTATATTCACCTGTTTGAAGACGCAATTCGCTCACGGCTACCAGTTTAGTGTCCATCGAGTTATGGGAGAAACGTGAAAAATCATCGACACAATGTAACCTGTCCAGGGCTTTGAAAGTAAATTACGTTTTTGACGTTTACGGTTCAAACATGCGGCTTTTTTAACGGCAGCCATCACCTTAGCCATCTTTAAAACGGTTATTAGATGCGTTTTAATGCGAAAGTTCTACTTTGTTCCTCCAGCATAAATCAGTGTAATATTACTGTCATACAAGATGGCAAATCATATGGTTCTCAATATTGTTTTGCTCAGCAAAAATCATATTAGTTGAAGTTTATTAAATTGCTAGCCAGTTCCAAGTTTGCTATACAGGATCCGCAAAAGTTTAAGTTTGCCATTTAAAAATTACCCAAGATATCCGAAGAAATTTTTTTTTTTTATTTGGTTCTAATTTGAATTGAAGAGATATCCCAAAACTAAAAGCTTGTTACCTTTTTCCCTGCTATTCGATGATGGATTCACGTTTGCCGTCCGACGTCATCATCAATTTTCTTTTTTCTTAAGGGCTATATTGGATTTTTAGCCCACCAAATAGTACGTTTCATTCTGATGTCAGTGATATATGATAACTTATGATTTCTGATATAAGAAAAAAAAAGTTGATGATGACTGCCATAAAACGAAACGTCGTGTGTCAAATTTGAATTCAGCTGTTGGCGAATCTGTTCAAATTAGGTTAGAAATAAGAACAAAAAATCAAATTTTCAATTTTTTCCGGATATCTTTGAAAGGTTTTTGTAAAATCGACAATCTAAACTCAACTCAGCATCTACAACTATAAAACAGGTGTCATCGGCATAACTACGTGTAGGATTATTGTAAAATCAAGCAGTTTCGACAAAATTAGATCTGGAAAGGGCGATGGCCGGATGGCCAAACCAAGCGGAAGTGGAAGAATAGAATCATCAAACGTAATGTATTCACAGTATTGAACGATAGCGTCTGGGCTTTTATTTCTTCATTTAAATTCCGACGGCAACTAATGACTTTCGGTTTTGTCCGTACAGAAAACACGAAGGGTTGATTCCATTCTTCCATTCCATATCATTGACGAATGACCCGTTCACACGGCACCGAATGAAGAAGTCTCTTCCTAATGAACTCCGCTCATTAAAAGACCTCATTGTTTTACCGGCCAACTTCTATTTGCGGTACGCAATAAAATATATCAGTTCACAGTTTAGTGTACACTTTGCGGCCGTTTGATGTTCGCCGACTGCGTTATTCTTCCTATTAGCATTTCGGTTCTTCAGAAGGCGACTTGCGATGGTAATATCTTTATGAAGATTCCGGCTGTACCGTAAAACTGGAGGTGAAGAGGGAAACAGGATGCCATTGAACAGTATTTTTTTTTTATTCATAAGTGATTAGGGATTCTAGTGAGGTGCTGTATTGTAGTCCTGGCACTGGCGCTATACATTTATTTAAAATGTATTAAGAAAATGGTGCGCGTGATTAGCTTGTCTAATCGGCGCTTAACTATTTATCGTATCAATTTTTCTTACGGTAGAAGGTCTCCAAGCTTAAATCAAACCGATTCGGGGACGTGCTGGGAATAGGAAAGCGAACAATGTTCGTAGCTGCCAACGTACGGAAACCATCACTCTTTTGCCCGGGTTATTATCATTTGTTCACCTTCCTCAAAAAACCGAAACAACGCTCATCATTTGTCTATGTCCGAGAACCGCGAAACGATCCACTAACCCGATCGATTTTTTATTTAAATTAATTTTTTCCCCGATCGATCGACATTAATCAAACGCCAAAACCATAAACGGAGTCCGTGACCCTCAAACGAAACGATGTTACACTTTAATTAGACACGAAAGTCTTATTTCAGATGGCGGCACAACTGCATGAATATGTTCCATAGACGGCCATTATATGCAAATAACTACTCCGTTCAAATTTAGATGTACGGCCCTAGACTGCTCGTAGTTTAGAACTTACATGCCCGACTTGTCACTGTCTTAATAATTACCGTACTATTCAATTTCAATCGAATTGCTACTTTCGAAACATTTGGAATACCCTGTATGTGGATTATGTTGCAGTTAGCACAACTTAAGAGAACAGTTCAAGACAAACATTTTGAGATTTTTACGGTCTCCAAAAACAAAAAAATAACCGAGATACGACATTCGCAACAATTTGATGCAATTTCCAAAAAAATTATAAAAAAAAGTTACGAAAATTTTTCCAAACACCAAAAATGTTCAAAATAACATTTTGCACCCAGTGAAGTAGGTTTCCATTTACTTAGAACCTGGTAAACACAGTCACAGCCNCNCAGTCCANGGAGTTNCCGAANCTNCTACNCTTNNNTTTNCTACNATNGTATAACNGATGNACGATNGGGNTNGGNNAANGTACNCATGNTGCAATAGACTCNNAACTATACACTCNATTANTTAACNTAGNCNCTCTGCNTNTANNANANCCTGGTACTTAACNCGTACNACCNTTAATCANCGGTCNTCGTCGGNAACTGCACACTAANNGGAGNCCACGNCAAAACGGGAGGGNNTTATNTCTACCNNNNCAACATNGNNAAANATTNTNGTGTNCCNCGNTAGCNCCCGANGTNCCACCGGNNCGGGTNTGGCGAAAACGTTGAATCGNTTTNGACNCACTCCNGAACCAATCACTNGNCGNCANTTAANTNTTAGGATAGTNCTATNACACNGTAATTNGCTTAACCCAGACACGGTTCCGGGNATACGGNGNTAGNNANTNACTANATANTGTATGCGGANGACTNANCANACCGNAATCGANNTTAAATATAGAATGTTTTAGAATCCCAAACTAGTATTTTTGTGCAGATAACCAGTACTACCAGTGAAGCAACGCCAATTTTCAATACCTTCTACGCCTTTCGAGCTCCTGATCGAGCTTTCGATGAAGGTTTCAACCGGATTTTTAGCGATTTAGGTTACAGTGCTGGATATCGAAATGGCAGGATGTCTGAACTGATTAGTTAGGAATGTAAAGACTGATTGATGTACCCTTAAAGTGTGTAATAGAATTTGTGTCAAAAAACTGTAAAATTGTGGTTTTGTTCAGTCATTAATTTAGAAATTATTTGAAATCGTTAACGCCCTGTATGCCCTGTATGTAATGCTTTTAGGATGTTAATTTCAATATTTTTACGCTATTTCAGCATTTTAAAGAAATGAATTCAGGCATTTAATTTCAGCATTTTAAAAAGGACGATTTTTGTTATTTAAAAAGACGATTTCAGCCAATTTAAAGAGATAATTTTAGGAAACTAATTTCAGTATTCTCTCACTAATTTCAGCATTCTTAAGAATGATTTTAGGAAATTAATTTTAGGAAAATATTTCAACATTTTAGCATTTTTACGATAATTTCAGACATTTTTATAATTTTTGCATTTTTAAATGCATTTTAAAAAGACGATTTCAGCAATTTGATAATTTTAAAAAGATGAAATGATTTAAAAAACATTAATTTTAGCATTTTTTTACGGTAATTTCAGCATTTTAAAGAAATGCATTTTACGGATATTTAATAATTTCACAGCATTTTAAAGAGACGATTTCAGCAATTTAAAGAGATGATTTTAAGAAACTAATTTTACTATTTTTTCACTAATTTAGCATTCTTAAAGAGATGATTTTAGGAATTAATTTTAGCATTTTTACGGTAATTTCAACATTTTTAAGAAATGCATTTTAAAAAGACGATTTCAACAATTTGAAGAGATGATTTAAAAAAATAATTTCAGCATTTTTACGGCAATTTCAGCATTTGATTTTAAGAAACTAATTTCAGTATTTTTTCACTAATTTCAGCATTCTTAAGAGATGATTTTAGGAAATTAATTTTAGCATTTTTTACGATAATTTCAACATTTTTAAAAAATGCATTTTACAAAGACGATTTCAGGAATTTGAAGAGATGATTTAAAAACACTAATTTCAGCATTTTAAAAAGACTTCGGTTGAATTTGGTCAAACACTCATATTATAGCATCTTCTATTAACCCCACCATTTTTGACCAAAATAAACTGGACACCCTGTATAAATATGATGACATATTTTGTGGTTTTGGACTGTTAAATGTGTGAAATGCCAAGGGTTACCAGTAAACATTAAAAAAAAAAAACGTCAATCCAAACAAATAATAGGACAACCATTGTTTTTATCTTAAAAGCAAATCTCAACCAAAACGACCACGCCTATGATCTAATAGGTTAACCGTACTGTCCCAAACCGGTATATAAACCACCAGAATCCAATTGAAAATCATCAGTTAGATCCCAAGTCTTCACAAATCAACATGTTCAAACTCGTAAGTACCTTTAATGGGTAAAATCCAGTTCTAAAATGTTACAATGTTACAGATTGTCGTCACTTTCGCCGCCATTTTGGCTGTAGCTGCTGGAGCGCCCAAACCCATCGTGCCTGTAGCCTACAGCGCTCCAGTGGTAGCCGCCCATTCCCCATATCTGTCAGCTTACAGTGCCGGACCAGCTGTGGTGTCCCCCTACAGTGCTGGTTTAGTGTCCCCCTACAGTGCTGGTTTAGTGTCCCCTTACGGCGCTCCAGTGGCGTACTCTGCCCACCAACCAGTAGCCTATTTGGGCTAGAAACTTGCCCCCAAACTGTGACTGACCTAGGCCAATTTAATTTATGCATCGTTCAATAGGAAAATGAGTAATAAATGCATTTTATGAGAGTTTTGATGTTTTTCTGAAAATTGCTTAAAACTGTACAAAAAAATAATAATTATTATGGTTGAAATTTGCAGAAATGGACCAGATGTTGTAAAAGTCATCTTTAAAAGATTTAAATATTTTATTTCATCCAGATCACAAAAATGTACTTACAGCAAAAACAACAAATACACTACAGTTCAACTTTGCTTGTAATACGTCACTATCTAAATGGGTTTTGCCACAAGAACTGAAACTAGTTTGAAGCAAAAATGGACCAAATTTACACAATTCACATTTTTCAATTTCTGCATAGCTCACCATTCTTGTGATTTAGTACGAACCATTTTTGGATAACCATGAAAGTAGTAGAGTAATTCTGGTCGATCTGTCTTGTCAATCAGTTTTGAAAGTTATAATTTAGTTAACAAAACAGCAATAATCCTGTCAAAATAGTTTCAAAATACTTTCTATTTAGATTCTATATGTATACAGGGAGGTTCATTATGTAATTTTCCTGAAAGATGCTTCTCAAGGAAAATATAGTCCATAAAAGGTGAAAATGCACTTAAGAGGCTTAAAAAATGTCTTTGTAGCCAGTTTTCAGACAAATTGAAAGACAATTGACTTGAGAATTTTTGACTACAAATTCACACATTTTAATCTTGAAAATTGGCTTCGACATCAAAAAGTCACTGAATTAATGCAAAGTGACATCAAAAGCTTAAAATTTGCATCTGAAGTAAGTTTTCATAATTTTAGAATACATTTCAGTCTTGGAAATAGTCTTAAATACAGGATATTGGCATTCATGAAAATTGACTTGAAACTTTTCAAGTTTTTGTACTTTGCTTTTCATTTTCTCAGAACTCTGGACTAGTTTTAGGGCTTTAAAACTGGAAAATCGAGTTTTAGGGTTATCTTCACCAATTTTTTGACATAGTAGGGCTTAAACATGTCATTTGACGCTTTGTCAGTATTAAATTGATTTCACTGTGCTTTAAGACTGAAAAATCAAATTTTAAACTATTTTTCATAGTAAAAGTTAAGTTTCAGACTCTCCATTGATGAAATTAAACAATTTTGCCATTAAATGCTACGATATTAGTCTTATGGAATACTAATTTTTAGAAGTAAATTAGTTCGAAAAATTGGACCAATATTTAATTAATTGTCTAAAAAATTGAACGCCAGTAAACATTAATCCAAAAATCCTGTTTTTTGACTATTTTCAGTGTCAAAAATTAACTCCTAAACCTCGCAGATGACCAGATTTGATCCTTTTGAACCATTTTAAAGTAAAAAATTGAATAACCCAAGTAGACATTTTTGACAATTTTGTATAATATCCACTGAGCGTAGAAAATCTTACTTGTTCCAAATTTGATCAAAATTGGCCCAACGGTCTGACCAACGAGGATCTTTGGAGGTCTGTATCTTCCTTAGGAAGCGTTCTTCAGGAAAATGACATCGATTGATGAATTATTGACATTTAAAACTGGACCACCCTGTGGATAAGGTAACTGTCTTTATTTTTACTTTTTTGGTAATCATTGTCATTTCAATCAACATTGTAGCAATGTGTGTGGGAAAATTAAACATTGAAGTAAATTTTTAACATTTTTATTAACATATCAATTCCTACAAGGCACTATAAAACCATACAAGCTGTGATAATAATTGGTACTCTTAAATTGATGTGTCTGAAATGTATAATATGTAATTGTGTGTATAATTTAAGTGTCTTGTAGTCCTTACATACTAACGATATAACAAGATATAAAAAAGTAGCTTAGATCAGTCGATTAGATCAGCCTCGAGCCTTAACAATTAAACAGTCTTTCAATTACCCAGTAACCGGTTGATGATCATTAAGGTGGCTTCACACGCGACTTAATTATTGCGTCCGATACGATCACACCACTCACTTAATTATCGGTTTAAACTGTTCAAGTAATGCATGCTGCAATTGCACGTGTTGTAACCCCTCAGCTGATTCCTGGGTATCCTCTGGGTGGGTAAACCGCTTAATCCTCTAACATAGGTGTAACTGGTGGGGTGTCTCAAAATACTTTTCGGCACCTTCTTCTCCTTCTTTTTCTTGATATCTTTGGTGTTCGAGCAACTCTGCGATCTGTTGTACAAGTTCAAGTTTTGGAACGCCTTCCGCAAACTCTCCGCCGAGGTGGAGTGATGGTGTCTACTCCTCAAGATTTCACTTCCAGAGTCACTGCTGCTGCTCGAAATTCGGTTTGGTGATATGGAACGTTCTTTGTCCACTCTGGACACATGTCCACCGGAATCGGAGCTGGAGGATCTGCTATCGTCAGTGCTGTGAAAGTCTTCCTGAGATCTTCGGGCTAATTTCCTGCTGATCACCCGAAACAGTCTGATGCCTCTAAGCTCACTCCTTGGAGAAGGTGTTCTCGGGGATGTATCTCCGGAACGGTCACTGGCCTCAGTAACAGTAAGAATCAACATTATGAAAGTTGGAGAAAACTCGCGAAAATTAGCGGCAAAACTCAATAAGCTCGTTTCGCTCACTGGAAAGCGCTCCGTTTCCCAACCTCTATTTATAACAGAAAATGGAAAAGTTCGCGCGCATGGAAAAGCTGTTCCACGTGATAGAGGGGTTTGTTGAGGTGTTAATGCGGCATGTGATGTTTACCCTTTGTTATTAGCCACGAGGTACAAAAAGCTCCTAATTATCATCACCTTTTTGTTTCGTCTCACTTTTAATGTCTCTATTAAGAAACACTAAAAGAAATAACCTGCACTCGTGCGTGATTTTTCTTTTCTACTTCTACAATAATCCAGAAACGTGTACTTGTCATGGAAACGTGAGTTTCTAACGTGAAATGTCAAGGCCCCAATCTGGAGAGTTTACTGTTTATAATTCGTTAATTAAACCTCCAACGTTAGAGTCAAAACAATGTCAATGAAAATATTTTTGTCGTGCCCTCCAGGTGCTTTGATCCTCTTCTTTTAAGGTTTTATACGAGAAAAGTGGCAATTGACTTGTCTCGAAGGGCCTAAGGGATAAAGGTAGGTTAGTTCAAGTTTTCCGATAAAATTTCACAATGTTAATGGTAAAAGTTTGAGGAGGGTCAAGGACTGTTTTTTACAAGTTTTACACCACAGTTTGATATATCAAATCAATGAATTTATTCATAAAGCATCTTTAAGAACGAATGTGAAAATGTCATAGAAAACATTATAAATCTAGATTTACATGTCAATGGAACTGTTTGAAATCACGTTTTGACAGGCTGGCTGGACTGGACATAGCTATTACGATAATTTCTCCGCGAGAGGGCGTTTTGCATAGCACACTAGATATGTTTTGCTAAGCCCGATATATTTGGTGTGCTTTCACATTAAGGCCCGGTACTTTCAGTTCAATATAACTTTATTCTAAGAATAACATCTATGGAAACCGTAAAATTAGAAGAATAAGTTTATTCGGAGGTGAAAGTACCGGCCCTTAAATCACAAAAACTCTAAAATAGTCGTGAATTGTTTTTTGATAAAAAAAAGTGTGTACTATAGTAAATTAGACTATCATAGTGAAGCAAACCTGCTGCTGCTCTTGGTTCATAATCTGACACCCTCATATCACTCACCAAACTAACGAATAACACAAATATGCAACTTTAACTTTACTTTTAATACCTTTTAGCACTTTTAAACAAATTTTAAATTCAAAATAGATGTCATAGTGACAAACAAGAATGACAACTAGTAAATTAGTCGTTTTCTTTCGGATCTAAACGCGATATGATCCAAAGATCACGTGGCCTGCGTATAATTTTGTAATCATGGGGTCACGTGATTTTTAGAAAAACATAAAGTGGTGCCCTCCGGCGGCGGATTCTATCTATCATCGCCTACTATACTAGAAGGTGATTGTCAAAAATTCCAATATGGCGGAAATAGTGGAGACAGTTTGCGTTTGTTAGTATTGTGGAAATTGAGTTTTTTGAGGATTAGATGAATTTTTACGGTTTAAAATCAAGACTTGCGAACGTTATTTTTGTGCAGTGATTGAATGGTAGGTACAAGTAGTGCTTTCTAGTACATTTAACTTATTAGGTACTTGTTACATGTACAGGTATGTGAGTTACATTTTAAAGCATCCTTAATGTTGCGCCATAATGTTTTTTATGGTATATGTCAAATTTACTTTAAAATAATTTAATTAATACACAAATAAATATATTTTTTTAGATACTCTAAAAAGGATTTTTTGCGTGTGTGTGTGTGTGTGTATTTGTATCCCCCCAATATTAGGAAATCGTCCTGCCTACGTTTCCAGGCTAAAATCCCGTTGCCAAACTGCGTTGTTGTACGTAATCTCCCCTGGGGACTCTCGCCAGAAACAAGAAAATACTTTTTGTTTGTCAACAGTCGGTTATTTTTTTAATTTCGTTTGTTTTTTGTTATTTCTGCCACGTTCCAGACTCGTTTCCTGGGGTCATACTTTAATTAATGCTCCTAGTCCGGTTGAAAGATCATTACAAACTGTCCCAAAAACCATGTTTTTCCTTCTTATTCTGTTCCCTTTTTAGGGAAAAATTTAATATCCAAAACAAAAAATCTTCATTTATATCTAACCACTTTTTTTCCCCTTAAAATGCTATTTTAAGTGGGATAATCAAATGAATTTGCACTTTTTTCCAGCTTGTCTGTTAGAGAAAAATAAATGGGAAAAACACAAAAACAAACCGTGACGTAACATTTCCTAGGTCTTGTGTGCGATTGGCGTTAAAGTCACATGCCCTTAAAACGTGCCCGAATGGTAAATCTCTTATTTGCCCAGTGGGTTTTGTATTACTCGTCCAAACTCTAATTTGGTTTTGTTTCGGCTCTTTTTACCGTTATTTGATTGAAATTCTTTACTGAAAACCTTTCTGGAACAGCAGCAGTTTTTTTGCATTTTCTAATTTTATTTTGAAATTAGTTTCGTTCATGAATAGTATTTATAAAAGTACAGCTATCAGGTGATACATAATCATAAGCTCTAAATAGATTTAGAATGTCAGTGAAATGTATTTTAAGCAAAATATCAAACTAATTTGAGAGGGTTATCAAGGAAAAAAGTCGGTACCAATCAATTATTGTAAAGGTCTCATTTTACAAAATTTGTGACAGATTCAGGGTATTTTAGGGGCCTCTGGCAATTTAAAACAGCTCTCAGTAGCATTTAGAGGTCTTTGGCACATTCAAAACGGTCCTAGAGGCTTCTAATTGCTACAACAAGTCTGGAAGGGTTTAAAACTTGTAGAACTGGTACATTTAGAAGGTTGTCTTTTAGAAGTTTATGGAATTCACATGTAGAGATCACTGGTAATTTAAAACAATTCTGAGAAAAAGTAGTAAAATTCTACCAAAAAAACTGCAATTGACAACCAAAACTAAAATTACCATTAATCTTAATAATTCCAAGAGTACATAATAGAAAAATGTTTGGAGTAGATATAATAAAGATACTTTTAAAAAAATAGGAGAATTTAAAACAGAGATGGAAAAAAGGGTAATAAATGCACATCAAAAGCTACAATTCAATAGAATTTGGACTATTGCCAGGGAGTTTCTGTCAATTGTCAGATAGTTTCTGACATTGCTAGATGATTTCAGGCAATCTTAGATAGCTTCTGACACTGCCAAATAGTTTCTGGCATTTATCAGATAGTTTCTGACATTGCTAGATGATTTCAGGCAATCTTAGATAGCTTCTGACATTGCCAGATAGTTTATGGCATTTGTCAGATAGTTTCTGGCATAGTTTCTTCAATGTTGATCTAAAAAATTTCTGGAAAAAAGTTGCTTTGGATTAAAATTCTATAAACCTTTACTCGCATTCTATTAAACTGAAAATTGGACAATCAAACAATTTCCACCTGTTGCTAGAAAACACCATAATAATTGGGATGTACGAGAATAATAACAGGGCAAAGGATCAATATAAAAGCGCGGCTAATGAACGGCTGGAAAATGCCTTTTAGGGCACCAAACAGCGTCATGAGGGGGCTCATTTTGGATGTTTTTGTCGAAGCCGTTAATGGATAACACAAAAGCTTGTTTATATGTTTGCGACCTTATTTACTTATCGGGAAGGTCGCGGAAAGTGTTCAATTAGGATAAGTGGCTTAGTGCAAAAAAATTCTCGCCATGACGTTTTCCAGAATCCAGGAAAGTTTTGCCCACCTTTACGAGTCAATGTGGTTTACTAAGTGATTGATGAAGAAAAAGCAACAACACTCGCAAACTACTTTATTCCTAACCTAGCTTCAACTCAGTTCTGTCAGTGACAAAAAACATGTTCAAGCACGTAGCCACAAACGTTTTAAACAATGTAATTTGTATGTGTATCCAAACTGTCCTGAGTGAAAGTCTAATGATACTATTCTCCAGGCAAGCACAAACATGAGCAGGAGTTCTTCGGCGCCGTCATCATCGGAGACCTAAATGTCATCCACAACATCATCAAATTTGGCATCAACCCCAACATTGTGGACGACGAGGGTTTGACCGCATTGCAGATTGTTGCAGAGAAAAACGATCTGATTGTGGGTTAGTTTTTGATCTGAATTTTTCCTGGGTAACCTTTTGGTTTAGGCAAGCATCTTCTGAAAGAGAAAAAAGTGGATGTCAACTACCACACATTAACCAGAAACCGTGATACTGCTTTAATCACTGCGGTGACCTTTGATAGATTGCAGTTTGCCACCATGTTGCTGCAGCATAAAGCTGACCCTAACCTGCTTAACTCATTTGGTAAGTTAATTTTAAGTTGAAGTGCAGATGAGCGAAGAAGATTCTTCAGATCAGACAGCTCTTCACCGAGCAGTCAGACGACAAAACTATCAAATGGTGAAAGCATTGTTGTTTGCCAAGGCTTCGCCTAATATTCAAGACGTTTTCGGCAACACCCCATTATCTCTAGCAGTTCTAGAGTATCCTTCCAGACGGATTGTCAAAGTATTGCTAGAATGGGACGCTGACCCCAATTTTGAAACCATAAAGCAACAACCCTTGATTATTGGTTGGTTATAGTTTCCAACTCTTCTTCAGTACATAGAGTGTTTCTGTTAGAGCTGGCTTTGTATTGTCGATCAGCACTGCATCTTCATCTGATGAAACAACTTCTAACCTTCAAAGGCGATATCAACATTCAAAATCTTATTACCGGACAAACTCCTTTGCATATGGTGTCCATAACTGGTTACCTGCCTTTGGCCAAATTGTTACTGAAACTTGGGGCCAGTGAAAGTATCAAAGATAGAATGGGAAGAAGTGCTTTCGATATGGCAGTGCAACATGAACAATTTGGTGGGTTGTTATGTTATAGTTCTCAGGTTCTAACGGAAAAACAAGCAGATTTGGTGCGTTTTTACAAAGACAGACGCAGAATTGTGCGAGATATTATTGAAACAATTGGACCAGAATCGGTAGTGACGAAGAAAGATCACGATGCAAGAAGAAATGTTCGGTTCAGTGACCGTCAAGCTATTCCGTCTGGATCCAAGGACGAAAACTTTTGAAATGCTTCAAGGAACGGAAATCCAGACTGATTTGTTTATAATTTTACTTTATGCTCGATTTTCATTCAATGAATTGAATAAAGCGATCCAAAATTGGTTATTCCTGGAAGTTCGGCAATGTTGTGTAATTGCCATATTTATAAATACAGTTCCGAGATATCCAACAGAGGGAAGCGCACTGGACCGGCGGAAAGTGGAAAGAGGGACAATGGAAACTCATATCTGATTGCTGGATTCTAACAGTTTTACTGGGTAAACGCCTACAGGGAGAACCAAAAATAGACTACAGATTGTCATTGTTGTGTTCTAAATTTGAGTCACAGTTGGCCACCCGGTACAGAGTGAAGCAGAAAGGAACTTTTTGTACAAATTTTTAGCCACCATCACTAGAGGATTTTAAAATTTGAAATTTTGTAGTGAGAATTGAACAAAAAAACGGTTAGATGTGAAAAAGTTCTAAAATAGACTAGAAAAGAAGGTAAAAAAAAAAGATAATACTGACCCCTCTAGCTCTTCATGTTACTGAGATATTGGATTTCAAAAAGTAGTAAAATAGACCCCCCCAGGGTGTTTCATTTAACACCCTGGGTATAAGGGCCCTGTTCCTGGTATAAGGGTGAACAAACCCTCAAATTACATTTTTTGAAACAAAAATTGAACAACTCTGCATAGACAAGGCACTAATTTATCGGGGGATTAAACAGCAGCAATGCAGTTCTGGTAAAATTACAGGACTGGGCAACAAAAGCTCATATTTCATGGAATTTCATTCGTTGAGGATTTCTGCCGTTGCATCGACCCGGGGCATCGTCCCCAAAATGGGGCGAGCGCCGCGTAAACGCTTACGTATTCGGGGGGCTCGAACTGGGTCAGCCGGGGCTCCCGCCTCGAAACTTGAATGAACCAAATGCCTATTGATCTTTTTGCTTTTGCAAAAGTGCACTAAACTCCATTAGAAATCTCTCTCTCTCTCTGTTTGTTCATTTTTGCATCCCCCCAAGGCGAAGTTATTTTTAGTAGCAGGAATTTTGGGGTAGTTAGCAGACTGTCAACTTGATTATTCCGGGCTTTGGATATTGAGGGGTGATTTCATAATTTAGACTGTCGGGGCGACAACCCCCTTAGTTGCTGGGTGATACAGTTGGAAATATATCATGAATGATTGGATACTAAACTGAATGGAAACTAGTTTGAGCTTTTTAGGCCACTAGGTCAGAATGATGCTTACGTCATTACATGTTGGACCAATCGGCTGTCAGGCAATGCGGGGTAGTTTTTTGTTGTTTGGTAACCCAGTTGCAACTTATTGATATTTGAAATTCGTTACGTTGCGTGCACTTTAAAACTTTTTTGAATTGAAAATCATTGAACCCCCGAAATAAACGGTGCTGAATTGCTCAATTGCTAACAAAAAACGATTCGAATATCTATGATTCTATGCCACGAACGGTCCTATATCACTTGTGGCATACTAATTAGGGCATCTTCGACTATTGTCTTGTTTATTACTAAATTTTCGTCCTAGAACTCGAAACCGTCCACTTTAAAGGCTTTTTTCAAATCGTTTTTTTTTTATTTGGTGGGGCCACTTGCATAACGTATATATACTTGCAGCTTGTTCTATTGCAATTATCAGTTACCACTAGGAACAATCGCAATGATTACCATCGTAAGTACTCTTCTTAACTTCATTCTGTTCTTCCTTAAACTGGAAAATTCTGTTAGATCACCATCACTCTGGCTGTAGCAGCCTACCAAGCATCAGCGCAAGCCGTAGTGACATCCCGTAGCAGCCAGTACTTTGTACAGAACCACAACGCTCTTGTAGCTCAATACATCGTCCCCCCAGCTGCCTTAACGTTTGCCCCAGCATCCTACGTAGTAGCAAACCCCCCTCTTGTAGCCAGTCCACTTGTAGCTAGGGCGGCTGTAGCCCCATTCCTTGCCAATCCAGTCGTAGCTCCAACTCCGGGAGCTGTAGCAACTCAGCCTGCAGGACAACAGCCAGTACCAAGTCCCAACCCCGATGCGGAAACTGTCGAAGTTGAGTCGGCCAGAGTAAGGAGTGTGACTCCGGTACAAAAAATCACGCAACAGCCAATCAGAGCAGCCCAACAACAACCTGTCAGACCGTTGAATTTGAGGTTGCTGCCTGTACCCCAGCCACAACAACGGAATGCCAAAGTGCAGGCGGCAGGACAAAGAACAGCCGCCCCCGGCGTGGTGAACGGTCAACGGTTTTTGTTTGCTTGAGATTTTAGTCTGGTTTGAATAAAGTTTGTTTGTTTCATTTTAGTGACTCAATTATTGATTAGAAAACGGGGAAAAACTGCATTAATAGAACCTTCTAGAGGATAGATACAGAGTTGCATAGCTTCAAAAACTGTTATGGAGTGCTCTCCAATCAGACAATTGATTTTCATTTGAAACACCCTGTAAAATATTCGAATGATTAACACTCTTGAGGAAAGTACATGAATACAACCTCGTGACTTCTTCAGAAACAGTTTGTAACTTTTTTTTGTAAAAGTTTGTAAAAAATGCAAAATGGTCAACTTCCTTAGCTAAAGTTGTTTTATGGGATACTATTCAGATTTAGCCAACTATTTGGGATGCAAAATGTGCAACATTTGACTGTGAAGCTATTTGCTAACCAATTGGTGAAAAATGTTTTTAGATTATTAAATGTTGATTTGGTGTACTTTAAAAATCACTACAAACACCTTTTTTGATGAAAGAGAAGGGAACATAGTACTTCAAAAACCATCACCTTGTAAGTTTTTAAATTTGAGTCAAATATGAGATAAATATATAAAAAAGTTAACAGAAAAACTAAATAAGATTTATTTTCTGTGGTTTGTAATATTGAGGAACACCCTGTATATTATTATTACAAAATAATAGCATAGACAACCAAGCTTATGACATCTTGGTGGACGACACCGGTGTGAGAAACTTACAAGTGGGGCTAAACTTGTCTCTTAAGCAGAACGTATGTGACGTAATTTGACAGTTGGTCACAGACACAGGCTCTCTGATAGGTTGGTTATTGTCAATTGTCAAATGACGTCACATCAGCCGTTTCTCCAACCCGTTGGCATTGATGTACTGTTAGGTTAAACGAAGTGTACTATTGCTTTTATCAATTTACTAATTATCTCATTGAATTTTAGAAATTATATAATATTAGTAACCTTTCTTTATATGAGATGATATCACTTTTGTTTCACATTATATTACATCAGATGGAATAACGAGCAAAGTTTGGATATCATCATTTCAATCAACAAATATGTTTCTTATTAACACTTTTACTAATTACAATTTAATTACAAACTTTTCATCTTTAAAAAAATTGAAAAAATTAGTAAAAAACAGTATTAAAGTGCAAGAAGATTTTTCTGAAAACCACCTATTATGTGATTTTTGGGAAAAAATATCACTGTTTCGATTATAAGGCATGATCAGGGTCCACTTGGTAGTTAGTTGAGATAAAATTTGAAGAGTAACTTTTTAATTTGTTTTATTCATTAAAACCCCAAACACAAGAAAATCACTATCTATACCTTCACTTTCATCGATTGACCCATCGCATACCCAAAACTGAGTATTAGCGTCACGCAATAAGTCTTCCTTAGAATACTAAACGCATTTTATTGTCTGCATTAACAGTCTAGAAGGTCCGAAAAATTACAAATCGACCCCAAAACCGATTAAAAAGAACTGTAACGACACGCAGTATTCGGGTGGGGCTTCAACAGTATAAATAATTAGTTTCTTCTTCAGAAAAAGCACATTCAACCACCAATAGTTTCGTTTAGTGTATCTACCAGCTTTCAACTACGAGAACCACAATGTTCAAGTTCGTAAGTATCCACTTACTATAAGGTTTGCAAAGGAAATTATTTTCTCTAAACTTCACCTTCAGGTCGCCATCCTAGCCATTGCCGCTTTCGCCCAAGTATCGGCAGCCCCATCAGGCATTCTGGCCCCAGCTCCTCTGGTAGCGGCCCCCCTGGCCCCCGCAGTGGTTACAGCTCAAAGTTCTCAAGTAATCGCCAGGAACTACAACGCATTGGCCGCTCCAGTTGTAGCCCCAGCACCCGTCGTTGCAGCCCCTTGGTTAGCCCCAGCCCCAGTTGCACGAGTGGCCGCTCCTCTTCTTAGGGCTCCAGTGGTTGCTCCTGCTCCTTTAGTTAGGGCTCCAATTGTTTCTCCTTATTTAGCCAGCTCTTACGTGGCTAGCCCCTATGCTGCCCCATGGGTTTTGTAGGATGGGACCTAGTGAACTATTGTGACTGATTTTTTTGGTGTTGACTGTGTGTATATAGCTATTTTTATGAAAAATTTTATATATTGTATTTGCTCAATTTATTTGGTTGTTTTTTTTTATTGCCTTGTCTACCATATTATCTTAAAAGACTTATCAACTCAGAAGGTTTAAAAACTTCCAATAGTTGATCCAAGTTCATTAAATCAACAGGAAAGTCATTTTTAGAATGTTATTAGGCTTTTCTGACAGTTTTTAGCTTCTTTAAATGTATTGTTCTCCTGTTCCACTAAGTCAACTAAAAAAGTCATAAAAGCCCATTGAAACTGTTTTAAATAACACAGTGAAAATGTAATAAACTGACTAACAAGACAATTGATATTATGTGTATATCCTTATCTGTGTCAAAAGTGGTTATCCAAGCTTGATTACTATAAAAAAGAGTGGACAAGAAGGTGACGGACCTAGTCTCTACATTTTATAATCTTCATAGTCTGCTTATTTAAAGTTACATTCAAAACCAATAACCTACTGACCAGTCCCGAAATCCCGTTAAAACTTCAATCTAGTTTATCCACCAATTAACACCTACAAAACGCTGCAAGAAAAAATAACCCGCGGTGTTAATTTTCAAAATGGACCTGAAAAACGTTAGATTAGTAGTGCCCAGCAACTACCAAGATGCCAAAGATCGAGTTCTCTATCGTTCTGGTTTTGGCTGCACTGTTTGTGTTTAGCGACACTTTTCCTAGGGAATCCCAGCTGGTGGTGCTGGACGGTAACTCCACGTCCGTGGCTAACGCCAACCGAAGTTCAAAGCAATTTTTCTGTAAGGTAGTATTTTTTCCTTTACCGAGTATAAAGCTAGAAAATTATTACAGTCCCGTACTTCTTTGGGTTTGGTTTGGTGCGATTCCTTAACGGGGAATGTGATGCTGGAAACGGTTTTACCGGTACTTGCTACACCAGAAGAGAGTGCAACCTTCTGGATGGAAGCAGAGCGTCAAAATGTGCCAATGACGCTGGTTCCTGCTGTGTTTGTAAGTTAACTTTAATGGTTTTTTCCAACCATTAACTTCAAATGAGTTGCAGTTCAACGCACCTGTGGGGAATCTTCAGACTTGAACAACACATATTTTGTAAGTCCCGGATTTCCTTCAACCTACACTGGTGGCGCAACATGTTCGTTCACCATAGTCAAACAGACAGACGCCTGTCAAGTCCGATTGGACTTTTTGACTTTAAACTTGGCCCAGCCCAACGCCAACGGCACCTGCAACACTGACGCCCTTACCGTAACCGGAGGGGCATCGGTGGTTCCCATAATTTGTGGGGAGAACAGTGGACAGCACATTTACGTGGACTTTAACGGCAACACCTCCATCACGGTAACGATTTACGTGAGGAGCACTAGTGCCGGATCCAGGTCATGGAACATCAAAGTGGCGCAAATCAATTGCAATTGTCCTTGGAGGGGTTAGTAGCTGAAGTTTTTTGAAACTGTATGAAAGTAAGTGGGGGGTGGTGTGTATAGCTCCTACTGGATGTTTACAGTTTTACAATGAACTTTCTGGTACTGTACGCAGTCTTAACTACGGCACTTCAAGTGTTTTGAGTGGAACTAGACAGTTGGCCGGACTGAACTATGGTATCTGCGTGAACATGTTTCCAGGTTGGTTATATCAGACATTGTGAAGGTTTTTCTATTATATTATGGGGGTATTCTATAGGATATTGTTCAATAGAATGGTCAGCTTCCTCAGATCTGTACAGTTTCTCAATGACTGGAAACACATTTTCGGCTGTAGGAGACGGGACAATCGGGACAACAGCCGCTGCTCTAACTGGACTTAGTTGCAATACCGATTTTGTGGTTATTCCTGCACCGATTCTGAACAGCAACGACACTCCTTTGAACACAGACAGATTTTGTGGAAATGGTTTTCCTACTGTAACTTGTAAGTAACAATCTTCCTTGTATAGAGTAACTATAATAGTTTGATGATTGTTCCTAGCTTATTCTAAGCCATTCATTTTGACTGTTGTGACTGACGGAAATGAAGTAAACGACACTGGTAATCGCGGATTTTCGTTGAGTTTTCAGCAAGAACAATGTTCTGGTACTTTAATAGCGGCTGGAAAACGATAATACAAATAAAACTTTCAAAAAAAGCTTCTTGGTTTGAATTTCTGTTCCCATTTAAACCCAAAAGAACTGGACTTTCTGGTGAACATTTATACTGCAATCCAAAGTGTTCCAATTTTAAGACAGATTCCGTTGTCCAATTAGCACCTAATAATAATGCTAATTTTTAGTGACAACTCTTCAAAATGCAGTTACTCGTATTAAACAGTAAAATCAACAGACACATCTAACGGACATTCCCTACTTGGTGACTTTAGTCTGCTGCAAAATGTATCATCGAGAGTTGCTGCTTCTTCTAGTGGTTTTATTCACTGTAAACCTCACTTTCTCCACTAACTTTGCAGACGATTTGGATGAAAGAAGCCCTAAAAAAAGTGAGTTTAATTACTGTGATACTCAGAAGATTGTACGTTTATATAAACTTTTAGTTTGGCCGAAAATTGGTTTGGTGCGTTTTGCCCAAGACTTGTGCACCACTTATGAAGGGTACTACGGTACTTGCGTCACTAGAAGACAGTGCGAACACATTAGTGGCATCCAATCGGGTAGTTGCACCACTAACGGATTGGGGAGATGCTGCATGAGTATGATAGCTACTGAAATGTGACGTTACATTACTATAATGGGTTGAATTTCAGTTCACAGGACTTGCGGACAAAGTTCTCCTTATAACAACACCTACTTCTCTAGTAGTGGATATCCGAATACTTTCAATGGGGATGACTCCTGTACTTTTACTATTATACCATGTTCAACTGCATGTCAGGTACAGCTGATGCCATATTGAAAATTACTTTAGCACATTTTCCTACTATATACAGGCCAGAATTGACTTTCTCAGTTTCACACTGGCACAACCTGACGGTAACGGCAACTGTATCGATGACTCCATGGTGGTGACTGGATCAGGTGGTAACGTCCCAGTAATCTGCGGTGACAACTCCGGACAGCACATCTACGTCACCTTCGTGGCGAACAGTAGCATCACCATCACCATTTCGACCTCGGGCACCGTTGACCTGGAGCGTAGCTTCAATTTCCTGGTGACCCAAATCGGATGCGACTGTCCTACTTTAGCACCCGCCGGATGTTTGCAGTATTTTACGGATCTGAGCGACACGGTGCGCAGCTTCAATTACGGTACTCAAATCAATGGGGCCGTGGTAACGTACGACAATGCAACAACAGTGGCTGGTACTAGACAGTTGGCCAATACGAATTATGGGATTTGCGTCCAGATGAGGGCTGGGTGAGTTTGGTTCTATTTTTGGTAGTTCCTGAAGTATTGTTGTTGGGTAGGTACTGTTCGATTCAATGGGCTCAGACATCGGAAGGCACTTCGTTTACCGTGTCGAACAACACGGCTTTGGTGGAAGTGGTGAGTGGACTACCTGCAGATCCAGGTACTGACGGAAATTGCACCACTGATTTTGTGGTGGTACCCAATCCCTACTTTTCTAACGGTACCAGCGTGTTTACGGATAGGTTCTGTGGAAATGAATTTCCTACTGTTATCAGTAAGTTAGTTGACATTTTACTTTCAAATCAACTTGACGTGGTTTTCAATTCACAGCTTCCTCAAAGCCATTTGTGTTGACTACGGTAACTGATGCCAATGAGTTAACTTCTCCAGACGTAGCCAATCGAGGATTTTCACTCACCTACACTCAACTACCGTGCAGAAACACTAATTCTTTGTTGCAGGTGACTGGATAATGTTGGTTTTGAAATAATAAAGTGGTTTTTTATCTTAATTTTACTGTATAGTATAAGAAGTTTCTTTGATCTGGTTTCTGGAAACACATAGAGAAAAAGCATCACTATTTGTTGGTAATGACTTATTATGACATCCTCTCTAACACTCCTGACTGATATAGAGCGTCAGAGATAGAGTAATAGCTCTAAAAACATTATAATTATTAAACTCGTTTTTTTGAACTAATTTTTCAAGGTTTTATGGTACAAATTTCACCGTTATGGCAAAACGCATTTAGCTCGGCGTAATCGCCAATTAAAGCTGAAAACCAACTAGTTGAGCAATCAACAATTCCATCTTAAGAACAATGGCCGGTGAAGGTAATGAAGAAAAAATTAATTAACCAACGAGAACAGTGCGGCAGAGTGTCAATGACGAACTCAAGGAAGAAATTTGCTTCGAAACGACAATAAAACCATTCTTCCCATCTAAATTAAGATGAAAGAAGCGTAGGACTAGGCGGGATTTCTAAGGTGTGATTAATCCATGCATACCTGACCATGTGTAACTTTGCGTAGTGCGCAAAGTCTAGTGCGTCCAATCAAAATAATCGATATTTGTGCAAAACAGTGGCGTAACTGCAGTTTGATTGGGATTAGTTCAACAGGTTGAAAAGCAACAGAAAGACGAGTGATTAATTTCTTGACAAGTTGCTGACATACCATCTTTGTCACTTTCATCTTTAGACTCATTTCCGTAATTTTACTAAAAATTATTTTTCAGAGTGTCTCCACGTTATTGCAGAATGTCAAAGTATCTTCAGAGACACTAATTTTCGAATTTTTTGTCATTTTCATCTTTCCAAGACATTACAGTTGTGATTTCATTACAAGTCTTCAGGAGTTTTTAAATCATTGTCAGAGCATCATCAGAGACATTAATTTTCGTAATTCTTCAGGTTTACCAATTGATTTGCTTTGCTACATCTTACGTACAAGGTTTTTGACCATTTATCTTTCTCAGAACTCACTATAGAATGTCAAAGCATTTTCAGGGAGTCTTGTAAAAGCATCTTCAGAGACACACTAATTTTTTGAAGTTCTTCTAGATTACCAATTGATTTTTACTTTGATACATGTTTTCCACAAGGTTTTTGTCACTTTTGTCTTCCTCAGGGCAGTTAAGTGACATTAACAGAAGTATAAATTCAGAATTTTCAAAAGTGTTTAGGGTGCATACAGCGAGAGTCAAAGGAAATTGAGATGACGTCACAACGTAACAGAACTTAAACTTGATATGGTCATAAAAGATATTCTTATTGGTTGACATCCCCAGATGTGCCGTCACTGGGTGTCTACGAACTCGTCCAACCTCGACGGTGACTTCCTTTGCTTTTCGCTTCGAATACGACGAAAATCAGAAAACAAAACGCATCGCAGCGTGGCGGTATCGGGTTCTGACAATCCGCGATCCTTTACCAACGTAACAATAGTTCGGACACCAGAAGACAATCAAAGGTAGTCAAAAAAGTGTCAAATACGCGGGCCAGTCAAAACCGGGAGTGTCATAAGCCTTTTGCGGCGATTCTTATCGATTTTACGCGCGTGTACATGTGTTGAAGCTGCGTCCCAAGATTGGTCTGCAACCTTGCAGTCTCTGACTTTTTGGAAGGGAAACCGGTCGTGGAAGTGACATGGAGTTCCGGTTCAACTTGAACGACATCTTCAAGGATTCGGTGATCGAGGTGGGCAGCACGCTGGTTCCCCCCGGATTCACCGGCGACAAAAGGGCATTATGGTAAGTCATCCCTTAAATCTGTAAAAAACCGCAAAATTGATGAGAGCATATGGGGTTGTTGCACACCCTTTTTTGTAGGAAGGGTGTCTATGCTTTTTTCTGTTCATTAATCACCCCCTTAAGGAAACTACCCTTAGAGAGTTAATTAAAAGGTTTGACCACCCCAGTGTGTATTTTACCCCTATTAACGTAAAAAGCATTAAATCATTTGTGTGTTTGGGTCAATACAATCATTTCTGTTCACCAAGCAACCAAGTTATTTTCAACTTTTTCATATAATCTACTTTTTGTGTATTAATGTGACTAGAATAAAAAAACCAATAAAAGCCTTTAAACTACACACTTACAAAACTACAACTGAATAAAACCATCCATTTTTGGCCATATTTTTCTAAATACAAAAGGGCAACTGATGTTAAAGATTAGGCTTAAAGAAGCATTTTGCTTCAGATGATTTAGAATTATTGGAATTAAAAAATTGTAATAATTGTATTGTTTTTTAAAGTGGCAGTTCCCATGAATCAATTCACTAAGATCCTAATGTATTTCTGGTTTTTTAATACTATATTCTTCCTTTTTGTGTTTTAACGTTCATTTTGTAGATCAACAGTTCTCTTCAGAAATTCTATGAAGAAGTTAATTATGTAAAAGATATTCCTGATGTGAATACAAGATTTATGTTTCCTCTAAACAGAGGAAGAGTGTAGTTATGACATTATTAACTTTCATCAGCTTAAACTGAACTAAAAATATTCAATTTACACCATTACAAATCATAATAAGCATTTTAAAATACCCAGAATCTATTATTATTGTGGTAGACTTTTGGTGAATGTTTCATACACGTTGCATAATGTATTGACTGTAATCACGTCAACATATTGACATCATCGCAATAATAATTGAGTACTGAACAAACACCGCAGGTTACATTTGTACAAGTGATAATAAGCTTAGTTTGGTTTGCATGATGAGTGTTTACTTGTACGTAATGTAAACATTTACTTTTGATTTGCCCCTTTCTGTGTAGAACTAGAAATAGCTCCTGAGACGTTCAGGTTATCAAGCTTTTTTGGGGCAAATCATGAAAATTAAATGGAATTTTCTATGAACTGTCGATGAAAACACTTTATTATTAATTGTTTGCTATTTTCCTTACAATCATCCTTGAACTATCGATATAATAAAAATAGGTATAATGCCCTGACCTAGTTCACCCCCTCTGCGAGGGGGGGTGCCAGCCTTGTCTCGCTTGCAACCCTTCAAACTTCATATAAACTCGACGCTAAATCCGGAAATTGCCAATATTTTCAACCCCATTAACCTAATTTATCCACTATGGGTATGTGTTTTCCATGCACCATCCTCTCCATTAGGGTTGCATGTTTCCCACAGCGCGGCTTGCGGTGAATAATGAGCCCCCATTTACTCATATCAAAGCTTAATGTGGAAAAAAATTTAACAACTCAAAAGAGAGGGTTTTTGCGTACTTTGCCCTCCATGTCTGGCATTATAAAATGGCGTGACCGCCAGAATGTATAGATTGGAAAGGCTGATGTCCGGCCGGCATGCCACCACGCACTTTGAAAGTCAGTGGGGTGAATGTCGTAAACTCTTGTGGTATTATTTGTTTTTACTTTTAGGTACTCTGAGTTATAAAAGTAAAGTCTATACAATCCAGGATTTATGGGGGTAGTTTCAGGAAAACCAAGTTTTTCTAGGTTCAGCCAGTCAACTAAGACAAATGTCTTTGGCATCAGAATAGCTTATAGGGGATGATGACTAAAATGTTTAAAACAATTCACTTTAGAACAAACATTGATTGGACTTTCTGTCCAGTGATATTAAAGTGTAATTAATCTGAAAAAAACGTTATTATTAATGCAAAATGCGTTGGCGTTAGTACAAGTCCGAAACACAGGTCTTAAAAGCGAATAGGGAATTTGTTTTCGGCATGTGCCTGAACACGTTAAGAATGCGTTTTGCCACTGTAAATAAAATGCGTGCAATGAATATTTATAGACGTAATGTGTGTATTTGGGAGCGATATACGACAAGGCCAAGGTGAACCTGAATTTCTTGGTCCAAGTAATTTTCAAGTAATCAAACATTGTTTTAACATAAGTGTTGCTTTTGGGCCGTATTAACATACTGTGACTCAAAAAACACTGATTTATCCAAAAAATGCGATATACAGGTGTGGTAAATCCTAAACCGACCATAGGAAAACCGCGTAACGGACAGAGAAACGTACATTATTGCATGCGCGGGACTAAGACAGAAAACGAAAAAAATATCAAGTAGGCCATATTTTCAGCGCGCTGTTGCCAAACGCCGTAAGTAAGTTTGTCGAGGGTATTGAATACTTACGGCGTTTGGCAACAGCGCGCTAAAAATATGGCCTACTT
The DNA here is from genome assembly GCA_018691245.2 of Ips nitidus. NCBI lineage: Eukaryota > Metazoa > Arthropoda > Insecta > Coleoptera > Curculionidae > Ips > Ips nitidus. The sequence continues at coordinate 2,972,926 of CM042792.1, forward strand.
GATATTTTTTTCGTTTTCTGTCTTAGTCCCGCGCATGCAATTATCTACGTTTCTCTGTCAGTTACACGGGTTTCCTATGGTCGGTTTAGGATTTACCACACCTGTATAGAGCAGTGCTTTGAACTGCCATTTTAAATCACTTGTAGGCCCCCTATTATGTAACATACAGGGTGTTTAGAGACAGTTAAAGTGGAAGAACAACGTGTGCAAACATTTTCCAGTTTCACTCACTGTCGCTGGACACCCTGTAAGGTCTTAATTCAAGATTGAACAGTGTTATATCCATTTTCCGGACACATGACGTTCTTGACTCAACCGATCTCGTATTTGTTACCGTTGCTGAGTTTCCAATGATGTGGCTCAAATTTTAAACACCCTGTACAATAGTAGTTCAACCAAAGGTTCAACCTTTAAACCTGGTTCAAGTCAGAAATGGCACTTTTGACTGCAAGGCATATGGAAAAGTTCAACCACCAGTGATTGGTACATATAACAAGACATTAATATATCACAGAATTCCCTGCACCAAAAATCTATTATCAAATTTTGTTCCAAGTAATTCCAGCAAATACATAAAATGAAAAGTAATATTAAACTGTTTTCCACCATTTTTTTTTTAGGGACACCCAGTCAAAAGTCACCCAAATAGTGAATGCAATGGGTGAAGCGTCAGCCCACGCCCAAGGCCTGTCAAAACCAATCACGACAGCGGATAAGCTGAGAAACTCCGAGCACAGACTCTACCTGCTCATTGACCAGAATGCTAACCAGTAAGTTAACCCACAGGGGTGAAATGTAGGCTTAGCTTTTGACTGACATGATCAAATGTTTGTTGCAAACTTTTATGATGAAAAATTGTGCATACTCAATTAAGGGTTAAGTATTGGCGTTTCAAGATAAGAGATACTCCCTCTGGTGATCAGTTTTGAAAACAGTGTCGGCCATTCCAGCTGTCATTTCTCCCTTTGTTTACATTGATTTTGACAGTGACAGTGTCATATTATTTATAATGTTAGGTTAGGAACGTGTTGCCCGATTTTAGTTCAACTGGCGCTGCGATCTTGAAACGCCAATAGTTATTTTGGTATTTAATTGAGGGAAAACCGCGCTTTCTAAGATGATTACCGTGTTACTTTGTCGTATCTTGACACGCTCTGATTAAACCACTAAACCTAGTGAAATCTCCCGGCTTTGTTTTGTCAAGAATTAAAAACAGTAATGGGGCTTTGCCCCCATAGCCGCCTGCATATTGTCTATCTACTTGGGCTGGTTTGCTGTTAAAAGCCCACATGTTGATTGGCACTGATGGTTTGAGAAACCGTTGAACACCAGGTGGTTTATCCTCTCCACTAGGTAAAGCATCATCACACAAATCTTTATCGATGTCAAAATGGTGATTCTAATTTTTAGTGCGTCATTTCCTTATTTGAAATGAAATTTCCTGTAATAATTGGGTTTTACAAATTGCCCCTCGTTTTTCAAGTTGATATGGTTAAATTACGCCGTTATTATTATTGTTATGAATTAAGTGGAAATGTATGTGTACCAGGGGTTTTGTAATTGAGGAAGTTATAAATCTAAAAGTTGGTGGAGCAATCAGAAAAATGTATAAATCCGTTTTTGCTTGAACTGCAAATAAATTTTTTTAGGGGCAAAGGTGCGGTTACTGGAATGCTAAAAACAGGAGAAAAAAGCTTGTACGTCTTTGACAGGGACGGTCAACACTATCAAGTCTCCCCGCCCTGTGTCCTGGACTTTTACATTCACGAATCTCGACAACGATCTGGGTTTGGCAAGCAACTGTTTGAGCACATGTTGCGCGTAAGTACCCCTTTACCACGCTAGGGCTGCATTAGTACAAGGGGAATTTCAGAAGGAACAAATCCAGCCGGTCAAGATAGCAATCGACCGACCCAGCGATAAATTTTTAGGATTTCTCAACAAACATTACGGCCTCAACGCCCCCGTAAAGCAAATGAATAACTTTGTGGTGTTTGACGGGTTTTTTCCTAGGGCTACAGAGCCTACGAAGCCCGTAGAAACTGACAACAGGTACGCACATTAACTCCTGCTTAACTTGTAGTGTATATACTCAACCTAAACTTCATATACCTACTACTTAACGTGTTATTAACGCAGTAACACCCCGAGCAGAAAACAATCAGCTAACGGTCTACAACAAGGTCATCCGTCACGTCCATTTGGTCGTTATGGGGCTCCTAGGCCCCCGTGTAGTATGGGACAGGTATACTAACGTCACGTTAATTTTAATCTAGACTTAATAAGAATAAGTATAATATAAAACCGGAGGACCTTATTCCAGATAATCCATAACGAATCGGCGGTGATGCAGGGCAATAAAAAACCTACAGGGTAAGTTTTTAAACTTCTTAGACCTCAAACTAACACCTGCATGACACTTCTTTGGTACAAAATGCATGCCTCGTTTACTATAGCACTAGATCTGACCCTACCGCCAATCTTCACTCGGGACAGCCCTACCATCCCTACAGGTGAGTTGAGAACAGTGGTACTCATCAAGGCAGTTAACACTATTTGAATAGTGAACAAATGGCCTGGCAAGCCACTCAAAGCGCTCCCAATATGCAGTACTACCCTTCAAACCCCATTACGTATCAAAATTACTCCATGGCCCAAGGGGATGCTCCTGTAATGCCACCAAACTACAACCCTCAAGCTGGATATCAGTACATGTCTCCACCAGTCAGGGACCGTGAACCACTAATTCCACAGTCATTTGATGGCACTCCGCGAATGCCAGCTCATTACGTCCAATCGCAACCTTTACAACCACAATTTTCCTCCATGCCGGTACAGGCCACTGTCTCGGCGCCTATGCAGTCTTACTATCAATCAAACACCACAAATCAAACTATTACAGACACTTCTAGAACCAATAATTACATGAAGCTCCAATCTGACTTACCCATCAGAGAGACAAACACTCAACCGAATTATACAAACCAAGCTTCAAATTCTGCAATTACTGCTGGTGGTGTGGTATCACAGAATGATCCAAATACACCACTTCGACAAAATGCCCAAGAAAGCTTCAGTACTGCAGCAGTGCCTCAAACCCTTCAGTCTGACGTTAATGCGCAGCAACCTCAGGCAGTTCCTTCTGCTAGTTTGTTACCACCAAACCCACAAATGGCTTATCAACCAAATGTCCAAGAAACTCACAGTACTACTGCAGTACCTCAAAACGTTCAGTCAGGCACTACGTTCAATGTGCAGCAGCAGCAAGTTTTTCAGCCGTCACAAGTTCAAGCAGGCTATCACCAACCAAATCCTACTGTACAAGCATACAACATGATGCCTCAAAACGTTCAGAGTACTACTAGATTTCATCAAGAACCTCCGGTTCAGCAAGTTTCTGAAATGCCCCAAAACACTCAGGTGGTATCCCAGCAAAGTCAGCCAAGCGCGTATTTACCATACGATACCAAAGAACAGCCAACCCCAAACCGTGACCTACAAATGATTGAAGAGGAGGAAAGGTAATCAAACTTCATCGCATTTTAGCTTTATGACAATCGTTTTACGGCGCGTGTAGGTACCCCAATCAGCCTCTCGAGGTGGATTTATCCAAAGGATACCCTCCCCAACATCAGTAAGATAGTTAAACTCCTTATTAAATCAGTACAAAAAATTGTTTGTACTGTATTTTTAGTCAAACCCCCGTAGCTGCAAGACCACCCATTGTAATTAGAAACTAAACCGTAAGGTTCCAGATTATCCCAAAATTCCTGTCCTGTTAAGCCTTTATTTCAGCTCTTTTAAAATGGTGAGTGTTTTCTTTAGTTGTCCACTACATCACTGCTAACACATTTTTTTTGTTTTTGTTTGATTTTTTTACTTTTATTTTTTTTTTTGTTTGCAGGACACAAATCGTATCACAATAAATCCCGCGCTACCACCAAAAAAAAAACCCTACTACACCAACCCTAGCCAGTAGTTTTGTATAAATAAATAATTGCAGCGAAATTTCCGCCCAAAATGCGCCGCCCAAATTGGACCGTCCCAATTCGCTCAATTTTGACGCGATCGACCTGGAGCCGACCAACAATGGTAAACAAGAAGACGAGGAGATCGCGGACGGCAACCAGGAACACGACAGCCTGGACGGAGACGCTATCGAGAAGGAAATCGAAATGGTGCAAGACGATCGGAGCACTCCAGGCTCAAAAGGTTTTAACAGTCCGCAAATTGAGGCGGCCGGTCTTGATACCCCTGGGCGCAACTCCAGGGGTCTTACCGAACAAGGTTACTTTGACCTTAAGTTTTATCACAACAAGTTATGGTAAAAGCGCCTCAGCTAGGCTGTTTTTTTTTTAAGTTTTACTTTGGGACAAAGGCTATATTTTCTTTTTGATACACACATAGAAAGGGTCAGTTTGCACAACGGTCACTGTGATATAAATATGAGGACTTGTGTCCTCAAAGCACTATACATCAGGTACTGGTTGGCAGGATTTAGAGTGCAATTTTGCTTTTTTGGATGTATACGTAATTTGGAATCACCAAAGTTTTCTGTAGAACTGGTAATAAAGGCTTGAACCGGAACTGAGATTTTTATTCGGCCGTTTATTCGGTTTTTATTTGTGTATATTTGTTTTTATATTTATTGTTATTGTTTTTCTCTGAAATGACGCATTTATTATTTAAATTGGTAATATATAATAAAGAAACTATAAAATATAGAAAGCTTAATAAATAAACGGTGTTTTATTGCAATAAGGGATTGCCTTCGCGAACAAACCTATTAGACACTTTAAGTGGCAGCAAAACCTTATACGTATTGCGGTGTAACGTAACTTTACGGGCTATAACGTGTACGCTATACGCAACCCGCAAACAGGGATCTGTCAATCAACGTTTTATGATTTATGTCATTTTTCTAACAAAACATGGAACATCAGATTTCAAATTGCGCTTTTGATTTACTAAAGAGAGATTTACATTTGGCAAGGGAAGTGTATCGGCAAAACCCATGTGAAGACCCTATCAAGAGATGGGAGATCCATAGAGCTTTTATCACTAGTGCCTAAGCAGCAAATCATTCATTTTCGGAATCGGAATCGAGAATGGCAATTTCAGAAATGTCATCTATTATCTAGCATACGTGTGATAAGTATACAACATACAAGGAAAATAAGAACTTCTACAGTACACAAAATAAACAGAAAAAATTAAAGAGAAAAAACGAGGTTGACAGAAAAACTTAAAGTCAATTTTAACATTAACGCAAAATCCTGAAGCTTTTGGAAAAAAGGTAAAAAAAACCACCCAAATCGCATAAATATAATATTTTTATTTAAACTTCTCGTAACAATGTATACTTAGTCTCTAGTGATGCTTAATAGCGATATCATAAATATATCGACCGAAACGATATAGTACGTATTAAAATCTATATTTATAATTTATTGATAGTAATTAAAGCGTTCGAAAAATATTATCGATATTACTCTCCATGTAACATAGAGATTTCAACTACAGTCTACGAGGGGGTTAGTCAGTATATCAACCAATATTTACAATTAAAAAAAAAAATGTGAGCATAGAGGTTTGCTTTTTACGGCAGGCACTTCCCTATTATTTTACACACAAATCTTACGTCCTCTCCTACACAAATGTGGACAAATTGTTTTCACCCTGTATACGGTTAATTTTGCGGGTGGACAAAATCACCTAATACATGGATAAAGCATTCCGTTACGTCACCGATTCATGAAACCCTGTTGGATCACAAATGAGGCACTTTAAAGTTTTAACAAAAGTTTCTTTATACAAGGTTGCCAAATAATTTGAAAGAAGATCGAACATATCGTCTTGTCAAACAACAACAAACAGCTTCTCTACAGGATGAAGACGTGATTGGTGTTTTGGATCAGTGACGTAACGACGCATTTACGATTCCCCACTATCAAGGTATAAAAAAGGCACGATGGGGTTGAACGTCTCGAACCAAGCCTACGCTAAATACATTAAATGTTTAGAGTAGTAAACAAACAACTGAGCATCGGCCGGCCGATTAAACGACCCGGTCACAGTCTAAGATTAATTTGGCAACTAAAACTCCTGGAGCCGTCTCACCTACTGTCAGCACCAGTCCGCCATATAAGTAAACTCCCTGAACAGGTGTTGGTCCTGATTGGTCAACGGGCGCGGCTCTTTCGGTGGCGTCAGTTGCGCCTTTTCTGACGTAAACTCCTCGTCAAAGTTGCTCACGTCTTCCATGGATTGCTGCACGATCACGGTCAGTTTAGTGATTGGGCAATTTAGAGAGAAGCAAGGACAACTCACCACTGTAGGAACGAAGGGAGGCGGCACCCTACGATGGAGCAGCTCGTCCCACTGGATGTGCCTGAAAAAGGCTTGCCGCTTTACGTCTTCGGCGTCCCGTTCGCTCGACCCTAGTCTTCTGTCCGGAGATTTGCGCAACAGCTGAAAAAACATCCCATATAAATGCTGGTCAGGTGCATGAGGAAAGATTTGGTTACCCTTCTCATAATCGCAATCGATTCCAACGACAGGAATCTGGGGTAGCGGACTTCGTCGTTCACGATGGAGTCGAATACTTCCTCCTCGTCGTCGCCAGGGAAAGGAGACTGTCACAAAACAGAACACACTTTCAATAAATCAATAGGAAGAGAAATGTGATTTAAAAAAATAAATAATAACATTTAAGAAATAAATTACAATACAGGGTATTTGAATATAGTGTCTATTATCTGTGTGACGAAAGAAGACGATTCAAGGCCATTCAAACGTTCAATCAACGACATATCTCTTTCAATACGGTAATGTTCTAGACTTCTAGACAAACATTTAGATAATTCATGTCTTCCAATTTTGCAATTGTCTAGAAAGAGAAGGAGAAAGTTCAATAGTGTGTTCTTGATGCATAAAATGCTGGTTATATTCACTATTCAGGCGCTATTCACAAAATTGTCGCAAATTTCCGTAATTACAGGATTTGTTTAATTATTATTGAAATAAACGGGAATTAAAAAAAAATTCAACCTGTTGCAGTTGGATTCAACGCGGCAACACTGTTTTCGATTCCTAAGGCGTTGCGACTAAAGGCCACGTGATTCTATGATTACGAAGTCAAACGGAGTGCACGTGACACTTGATCATAGCGCCTTTGTATCCGATATGATTGAAACGAAGGCAGCTCTCATTGAATGACTGTTGCATGTAATGGGGAAACATTCTGGATGTTTTCATTAAGCTTTTAGTGATAAACTAAAGTTACATTTCACTTTAATTTCCATTTTCAATACAAAATAACCTAAACCTAACCTCCAAAGTTTGCTGTTAGCGTCAGCTGGCAACCGGCAATAATCATATCGAATCTATCTAAGAGATACGTTCACATTTGTTTATTCGCCGTATCAGAAGAAAATTGGATGACTTTGATTCTGTCGTGGCATATACAATACACACACACACAGTGCATTCTAACTTTCTTTGATTATCACCATAATATTCTGTGGTTAGAAGAAACAAAAAAATTGAAAAAGACTTACCTCTCCGACGAGCATCTCAAAGATCAACACCCCCAAGCCCCACCAATCGACTGCGCGCGTATACGACGTTTCGGTGAGCACTTCGGGCGCCAAAAATTCGGGGGTGCCGCAAAACGTGCCGGTCCTGTCGCCGAAACCCATGCCCTCTTTGCACAGACCGAAATCGGCAATTTTCACGTAACCCTCCGTGTCCAGCAGCAGATTGTCCAGCTTGAGATCCCTGTAGATGATTTTGTTCTCGTGCAGGTACTGCAGCCCCAGCACTACGCAGGCGGCGTAGAAAACTGCGCGCTGCTCGCTGAACACGTCGGCGTGGATGTGCATCATCAGATCACCGCCGGCCGCGTACTCCATTACAAAACAGACGTGCGCCTCGGTTTGGAAACACGCAAACAGGTTGACGAGGAACGGATGTCGGATACTGTTGGCGACTAAATTTAAGTTACAGTTAGCTTACAGGGAAAATTGTATTATTTTTGACAGTAACCACCTTCAAAAATCCGTTTTTCGGACAACAGAGACTCGACTTCGTCACGAGCAATAATATCGCCCTTTTTAAGAGCTTTGATGGCGAAATACTCTCCGGTGTTTTTGTACTGGGACAAGATCACTTTACCAAAGTGACCACGTCCTAACACGCTAATCAACCGGAATTGGTCTACGGTCATGCTAGTTTGCTGTGTTTGCGACTGTCTGCGTGACTCGTACGCGCTATCTCTGTATCCTACTTCACGCGCAGCGGGCCTACGCACTACTTGAGGTTGCTCAAATGAGGGCTAGAAAATGTTACCAATCAGATTAGAAAAAACAAAATTATTTAAATTCCTATGTTGTTTAATGTTCACTCCAGACATATCCAAAATGTTGTTAATAGTGTACGTGCATGTGCGGTTAGTGTTACAGGAAGGGAAACTACGAGGTTGAGAGTTAAACACAAACCACTATTATGCGTAACCTAAGTAAAAACCGTTGATAAGGAAACTGGAAATAGAGAAAGGAGAAACGAGCAAAAACAATAAAGCCAGGCACGAGATACTAATAAGACAACAATTTTATTGGTTTATGGAAATCGGTGGATTACTATGAAATTAAATTTAAATAATTGAATTACTGAATTACTAAAGTCTGTAGTTCTGCAACATACAGGTGTGGTAAATCCAAAACCGACCATAGGAAAACCGTGTAACGGACAGAGAAACGTACATTATTGCATGCGCGGGACTAAGACAGAAAAGGAAAAAAATATCAAGTAGGCCATATTTTCAGCGCGCTGTTGCCAAACGCCAAGTTATTTTGTCGACGGTATTTGAGTGATACTTGGCGTTTGGCAACAGCGCGCTGAAAATATGGCCTACTTGATATTTTTTTCCTTTTCTGTCTTAGTCCCGCGCATGCAATAATGTACGTTTCTCTGTCCGTTACGCGGTTTTCCTATGGTCGGTTTTGGATTTACCACACCTGTATACCACAGCTGCCTTTTAAAGCAAAATTAATTAAAAATTCCTTCCGCCGATTTCCAAAAAAAAACCACACATTTTGCAAACACAAAACAAACTAAGGAAGGACTGGCAAGCACGAACGAGCAAGAAAACCAAAAACAATAACAAAAACGAAACACAATACCTCGTCGTCGGGAAATTCGATGACCGGCTGGGGACTGGGGAGAACGAACTGGTCGATGGGGAAAACGCCCACGATGGGCGTGGTCGGGGTGGAACAGGAGGTGATGAGGAGGGGTTCCGACGGCCTACGGCCCACGTACACCTCCTCATACTCCAGGAAGTCGAATTCGCTGAGAGCGGCTGCGCTCTGCAAGTGCGTTGTGGGGGACAAATGTTATTGTGGTTTTGACATAAGCGTTGTCTGTGATCAATATCAACTATATTTTTATTAACTTTTAGTTCGGTTGAATTACAACAATATAGTGGTTACAACTACTAAAGGAAACATCCCCCAAGTGCAGTGTCGTTCCTACGGGTGCGTAAATATTGAGCCAAGACAATTTACACTTAGAAAAAAACGTACAACGAGTCAATTAACCCAGCTCAACTAAAGTCTGCAGACTGCCACCGCACTACCCCCAAAATTGTCTTATTTCTTACATACAGAGTGTTTCAAATTTAATACACCGAATTAGAATCCTGTGCATAAAACAATATTTTCTGAGACACTCGGCATTAATGTTACGTTAATCAGGGTAGATTAACAGTCAAGAGTGGCGTGGATGAGACCACTAAAAGGAGAGTGTTGCACGAAAATGCAGTTTTGACTGTGTACGAGAAAAACGGTCACAGTCTAAATCACTAAACTTTTGAACTGTTCAACATAAAACAAGTCTTGTAATAGTTGAAGTAAATTTAACAACCAAAACTTACCTCGGGATCCAATCTAGGAGGTGGTGGTGGGGGCGGCAATGGTGGAGCTTCAGACCTTTTCCTGGCGACCGGCGGGGGTGTATCCTCCATAGGGGTGGAGGTGATTTCTATTCCGTATTTGGGTGGAGCCTGCGGCGAGGGGGTTGACGGTTGTGACGATTGGAAAGAGGCGGGCACTTTGGGCGTGGCTACCGGCGTCAGTCTCAATCCTAGAGGGCGTTGTCCTCCTAATCCTACCGCTTGCAAGTCTGGAGTTTCACCCGGTGTTTCCGGTTTATCTTCCACTTCGTTCTGTTAAACTTTTATTACGATTTGCCTGCAAATGGTTAAAACGTACGTACAGCAACGGCTTCGGGAATTTCTGGAGTGCTCAGTGTAAGGTTTTGTCGGCTGGGGACCCGATTCGATTGTTTCATCCATCGACCCCACGTGACTATGTTGATGTTCATTTGTTTCGCCCTGGGCATGACCTGCTTGAATATCCGTTTCTGACGTTGCAATTTAGGCCGTTTGGATATCATCGGATTGAGGAATTTAATCTGTTAATCAACTAGTCAATAGAACACCAACACTTTCAATTACAAAAGTAAACATACTTCAGCAAATATTAGGCCTTGAGGTTCAAGGTGTAACACCATACCGTCTCGGTCGTTATCAATAAATTCCTCCAATTTAAGAAAAATTACCCCACACAACGATCTCCAATCCCTCCAATACACCCCAATCTCCAATTCTCTGGACTTATCCAGTTCAATCGAAAACCTTTGATCCCACGCCTGTAATAACCCCACAAACAATTTAGATACCTTCAAACAAATAGGAGAAAATCGAAACTACCTGCTGGGAGCAAGGCCTCCAACTTGTCTGCGCCACCGTGTTATTATCTAATTTTAGTACGGCCATGATGTCGTCGCTTACGTCCTCTTTAACGCTGTAACTTTTTGAGGAACTTCGACCCGTTACTCCTGCAACGGTGTTTATTGTAGTGTTTCATAGAAATCCTCAAAAAATTACAATACTACCTTTCTTGAAAAACTTTAAATCCATGGGACTGGAACTACCGTCAGACTCTTTTTTCGGTCGGCCGGGAACGTCCTCTAGAAGGTCTTGGCAACCCATTAGTCTTACTTCCAAAGTACCTAAGTCAAAAAAAGATACAACATCGTATATGTGTCACTTAACTGTATGCAACTAAAGGCCGTTTTACACTTTGAAAGTTTTGGCGGAAAGAGGCAATAAACTTGCCAACGCATGCGCAGTACGGACACACACACACAGTTTCTTGCGCTTGCCGGGAGATCGGTTCTGCTCGATTTTTCTTTCAACTTGCCGGAAAGTTTGGTAACTTTTCTAGTGATTTTTGAGGTACCATCTTGGCACAAAATCCACTAGTGTTGAAAAGTTGTAATGAGGTTTTGATTTTTATTGGGCTTCAGCAGACTTTAGCTTCCACAAATAAACAAGAAACAGTTTATAACAACTGACATTGATGACAGTCAGGAGGAAAACAAGGGGTTATTTTTTTCTGTAGGTTGGCAACTAAAAGTTTCTTTCTGAAATGACAATAAACTTTCTTACTGTAATGCAAACCATCAATAAACTTGCCGAAAAGTTAATTTTTGCAAGAAAGTTACAGCAACAAAATTGCACTAAAACTTGCGAAGTGTAAAACGGCCAAGTTTAGGAAAGTTGAAAATCAAGACAATTTAGCAGTGCTTTGTCCTAGTTAAATCACTTAATATTCTTACCCGTAACTGCTGCGCACCGACTGATCGTACTGGCATTGTGCATTTTATTGCTATCGCTGCGCACCCGAAACGGTTGCAAACTGGTGTAGTGCACAGCAACTGGACTGAACGTCTGCGCGTTTGCCAACTCTTCTTTCAGCTGAGCGGCAATGGGTGAATCCGCTGGCAACTCTGCCTTGCGTTGTTCCAGTGATTTTTTGAGCAGGTCCAGTTTCATGCTGCTGGCGCGCAGACTTTCTTGAGCCTAATCAAAATAAATTTCGTTTAATTTTCATTGATATTACTGGTTAGTTTTTTGTTTTTGGTCGACCAGGGGTTTACAGGGGAGTTTACACCAAAACGGGCAGTAATTAAGCTAACCTATCTTACCAGTTTGACTTCCAATAATGTGAAAACGTCACGTCGTTGCGGCAAATCACCTTCACACAACACTTAAAATAAATATCACAAAACGCGGTAGGAAAATATTTAAAAATGAAAATAAGCTGAATTCAGCTACAAGTCTGTGTAGGGCAAAGATCCCGCTGCAGCGTTGCCACTCTGCTTCTGTTGCTCTTCGAGAAACTCCTTCCAATTGCGCACCTGCTGTCCACTGGGTGGATCGCCCACACTCCTGGTGCGATTTCGCCCCGACTGGTGCCAATACGACTGACAGTGGTCGCACATACAGTCAGGATTTTTGGCTGGTCCGATGTGGTGTCCCGGTTTTTTCATCAAACTGACCACTGTCCCAAATTTCCTGGCTATGGACCTCGGTTCGGTGTAAATTCCAGGGATTAACATAAACGGAGACCTTAGATTGGGATCCAAACTTAAACGTTGTTTAGTTGACACGCTACTAGGCGAACTGGAATCACTCAACGAGCCTTGATCCTCTCTGCTTAGTTTCCTGGGCTCAAACTTGTGAGTTTTAGCTTGAGGCTTCTCCGAGCTGGCCGAAACTGGTTCTTTAGGGCGGTGGTGTACCGAACGCAAAAATGCGTCTCTAACTGTGTTGGGAAGAGGGTTTACTGGGCTTGTCTGTCGACTAACTGGAGTTTCGGTGCTTTTTAGTGTACTTTCTGAAGTTGGAGCACCCTTGATAAAAGTCCAGGCTTTTCCACTGTCGTCCGAATCGTTGCTATCGCTGTCTTTGGAATCCCAGTGTTTGCCACGCATTTTTTTATCTAAATACTCTTGCATACGCTTCTGTTCCGCTTGCATTGTTCGGTCATTCATTGGAGACTTCAGAGACTTTGAAGACGACCTAAAAACCAAATATTGTTGAATGAAACGCAGTTATAATGTGAACTCACCCCCGATTTTTCCACATTTCCTCCATCTCCCTGATTCTTAATCGATCCTCGGAGTTGGCATACTCAAAGCTGTCACTAGGTTGGATACTAGTAGCACTGGGAGTTTCCAGCAGGTTTTTTCGATCGAATGAAAATTCGGGGGTTTCGTCAATGCTTTGAGCAGCCTCGTAACGACGACGAGGCACAAAATCGAGACTATCGGTGGGCGCGATACTAGACCGGCTCATCATCAAGCTGTCAATGTCCGAGAACGTGTCCTTCCAGCTAGTGTTGGCCACTGAGTCGTAGTCTTCGGGGATTGCACCGCTTGAGAGTGAGTATGTGGTCCAGGACCTGGGGACGCTGGATGCACTCGCCGAAAAATCTCCTAAAATTCAGTTGTTAACTTGTTTTAAACCAATAAACTAGTTTTTAAGTACCCATGTTGGAGTAGGAACTCAGTTTAGATGGGTATGCTGTGCTGGCATTGTCGTCATCTGACTCGTCCTTTTCCAGGGAAGTGTTAGTTTCAAACGACTTAACTAAAGGTGTTTTCTGAGTTACGTTGATGTTTGCAGGAATGTTGCGTCTCAAATAAAACGGCAAAGCACCACTGTCGGCTTTTTTATGGGTTACCTTCAACACAAAATCATTTAGTAAATACCAACTGAAGATAACCAGTAAACTTACTTTCATTTTTTCATTTTCAAAAACGGTTTGAGGTGTGCTGGCGCTTTTACTTTCTTCACTAGAATCACTGCTGGCATTCGACTCCATCTCAGTCCCAGTACAATATACATCAATGTGCACAGTTCTGGGCTTTTTCAGTGAATCACTAGTCTTGGAATCAGCTGGAGACTGTTCCTTAATCGGTTCTTTACTCCGATCAAACGCTGGCATTCTACGTAACTTCCTAATAGCCCTCGGAGCTTGCGACTGTAGAAACTTAACTTGTAACTACATAACTTTCAATTTCAAATGTCAAAACTGCTACCTTGATACTGCTGTCCAAACTGTCTGGAGTAAAACTTCCAGCTGAAGACTGGTTTCTTCGGGAAATTGGTTCAGTATACCCTCTTCTCTGGTACCGTTTCCAACTGCGGTCAATCGAGTCACCACTATTCATCCTCAAAAATGGCGAGGTACACTTGTCTACCATTTCGAATGTTTGCACTGAGGCGTCTTTTTTACTACTTGCAGTTACGGTTTCTGTACTGGTGATACCCACGACGGGACTGGTTTCTGCAATTGACAGGTGATCATCACCTCAAACTTCACTCTTGGAAGGTATTAGTAAAGCAGTCACACCGGAAATGGTATTAGACAGGGACAGACAATCTCAGAGAGAAAAAAACTACCTTCGGGGACGGGCGAAATGTTCCAGGGGTGCAGGTAGTCGTCGCCCTGGCCCAAATGATGACACCACGGGTCACCGCACCCGTAAAACCGATGGGGATTTTGTTGCTGGAATGATGACGGAGTTTGGCACCGTAAACTTTGCGTACGACCGCATTGCGAATGTGATGGTTGCGCGGCTTGTTGCCTACCTATAAGTATTGTCGTCCTTGTCTAGTTTTTGAGGTGGTTAAGACATTCAAGACAGAAGGTTCACTTGCATTTTTATTGTTACAACAACACGTACTAGTATGTTTGGTTAGTAGTAACATTTCTTATAAATGAAACGTGACTTAAAAGAAGAAGTAGAAATAGTTACTATACTAGCAGGTTTCTGAAATAGCATTTTGACTTGAGTGTGCAATCCAACATTATTTCACTTTTTGCAACATGATCGATCATTTAATAATTTCAAAATGTGTGGAAAAGAGAAACTGAATCTATTACTGCAAGTGCCCTAGTCCCAAAAAGCTTACCTTTAGGGTTAGCAGTGGCCAAAGTGATGTTACAGGTACTCCTGCACTTGTTATGAAAGTCTGGTAAAACTCTTCGGGGTAAACTGCCTCCTTGTGAGTTTGGGCTCAACAAATCACTCCCGTAGCCCGAAGAATCGTGAATTAAACCCCGCCCCACTGCTGAGGCAACGTCACCCTTTGGAATGTGACCGCCCGCTGGCTCATCCGACGCTTTGGGTGGCGGTGTAGACGTAAAAAACATATTCCCTTTTTGGTACCCCCGGGTGTAATCTGTGTCAAACATGGCGCTTGGGGGTGTGATTTTGGGCGGTATTGAACGAGGGGGTGTGAGCGTGGCAGTGGAACTGGGCGTGTCACTGTTATAGATCGACCTAGAATAGTTTGGTTACGCAGATTGGGGTAGGATAGGGTGGTACGTACTTGGCGCTATTGGATGTGCTCATAGGCCACGCCTCTCGGTGTTCAGATTGAGCGCGAGAGCCCCACTCAGGCTGCCAAGAGTAGGTCATACGCACACCTCCCGTTGTTTCGTCACGTTCCATGCTGGTACGAGGACGGTTTCGCGGATTGTCCACCCCTGGATGGGATATCGTAAATTCCGCGTGAACGGAAAAGTGGGTGGGAGGTGATGTGGGATCCCGTTGATCCATATCCACTCAACTTGGAAAGGAACTACTTCTTTTTGGGTAGGTGAAAGTTTTTGCGGAACAGTACGAACATTTCCAACCCTTTATCCTAGACTACTCGGCGTTGTTGCCAAGTGTGACTAAACTACTATTAATCACTACAGATATAACATTTAATGGTGCTACATGTGGGTAGTAAAGGCCGGCTAAAACATTAAAAGGAGAGAAAAAAAAGCTTGAAAAACACCGAACTATGTCGGACGGCCTATTTATAAACTAGCCAGGTTTCGAAATAGCCACGAGATAATGGTCCCTCTTCGCTATTACAACAGGTAAAATTGCTATTTTTAAGGTGGGCGGACAAAAAATTGTGCTAAGGAAAAATCTCGTGCAGAAAGTCACACGACTTTGACATTTTGGACTGCGGTTTTCCCTAATTTGGGGCCACACAAAAGTCACACCGCGGCAATACGAACAAAAGTAAATAAAGGTTACAATTGTCTATAAATAATTACGTCACGACCAATTGAAACGTAGACAAGCGTGAATAGACTCTGGACTATTTTCGGACGATTGGTTCTTTTTTGAGTTAAGCTTCATCCCGACACTTTTTACCACTTTAAACAAATTAGTAATTAATCAAACTGAAGAACAATTCTTCACTAGTACAGTTCAAAGTTGGCACCAAAAAGCTCTAGTGTTGTAAAACCTTTTTTGTTGGAAAACGAACTAAATCAATGGAATGTAGGGGACACCTACGCGTAAACAAAAGCCGTTCTATTTTCGAAACGCGGCTGGCATCACCAGGAGCTCGGAACAAAAATCGAACGCGGTCGATTCGCGATCCGCGATATAACTGGCCACGAGATTCGGGCAGTGCCGTCTCCTAGGCTACTCTGGACTAGAATTCGTGTGATGATCGTTTTGCCACATTTTAAAGCACACCACTAGAATAAAATTAAATCCGGACGGATTCGAAAGTTGGACACATCAGGTACGGGACAACGATGACCTAATAACCTGACCAATTTCAGGACGGCGTAATTCCGCTATTAAGCAACCGACGACAGATGTAGGTGCACTTGGAACATCTGCTGCCAGGCATTTTCTGCCAAGACGGAATTGAAAAATTGCTTTGCACGGTTTGTTCGACGATTATTGATGCCTGTCAAAGTAATTTAATTTTCAAAACAGCTGTAATTGTAGTCCGTAAAAGTGCGCAATGATTGACATGTACAATGTGCCTAAACATACTGAAAATAGGTATGACCTACCATAAAGACGCAACAGTTCAAAATTAAAACTAGATGGAGGAAGTAAATTAAAACGTTCATTTCTACCGGGGAAGAAAAACAAACAGTAGAACTTCAAAAAAAGCAAACCTGAAAAAGTCTAAACAGATGAGTATTAAATTGAAATTTACAACTACCATTTACCAAACCGGTATTTTACAGTTTGTGGTTTATTTTAGAGGGAAATAATTGTTTTCCCGAATTTATTTTTGGTAAATGCGCTGCGAAAATGTTGGTCTTATGATCTGCTGACCTATTTTAGTACTTACCTAAAAAACTCCTGTTAAACTGAAACTAAATGTGGGTTAAAACTGGAAATAGTATCACAAAATGCATAAAAAGGGGGAGGCGATATGGTCGACCAAAAACACACAAAAGACGTAACATAATAATTTGTATCCATCAGAACAAGGTTAAATTAAATAATTGTAGTAAAATACCCATTCGTTTTCAAGCTCCATGGAGCGAGCAGAGCTTTTTTGACGTCACGATGACGTAATTTGACAATTGGTCAAATTATGGTTTTGCCAAATTACGTCATCGTGACGTCAAAAAAGCTCTGCTCGCTCCATGGAGCGTGAAAACGAATGCGGCCAGTATGATATTAGCCTACATCACCTAAAAAACATTACAAATATTCCTTCTTTACTATGAATATTTCTTAGGGAGGCTCTATATACAGGTGTGGTAAAACCAAAACCGACCATAGGAAAACCGTGTAACGGACAGAGAAACGTACATTATTGCATGCGCGGGACTAAGACAGAGTACGAAAAAAATATCAAGTAGGCCATATTTTTAGCGCGCTGTTGCCAAACGCCAAGTATTCAATACCGTCGACAAAATTAATTTTGTTGTTGGATTATTTCTAATTTATTTCCATTCCGATTTCTGTCTATTTGTTGAGTCCCTATTGTAGTAATATTTCATCTGTCATCTGCGATTAAAATCTAACCTCAATTCTCAAATTGAAAGTAAACAAAAACAATTACACTGACAGTGAAGGCTTGGCGTTTGGCAACAGCGCGCTGAAAATATGGCCTACTTGATATTTTTTTCGTACTCTGTCTTAGTCCCGCGCATGCAATAATGTACGTTTCTCTGTCTGTTACACGGTTTTCCTATGGTCGGTTTTCGATTTACCACACCTGTATATATTTCTTAGGGACGTTTGTAGGTTATCAACTCTGTAGCAGTGTCAACAGCCTTTTTACACAGAAGATCCATGTCAACACAGTTTAAATATGTTTCTGTCTCTCAATTTGGTGAATGTGTTCATACAAAGTGGTATACAAATTCAACATTTAAGGCATTAATTACATTTGAAATTCACAAACAAGACATCGTCTGATGGATTCAATTTCGTAAAAAATTTACAAAAAAAACCAAACAAACCTGACCTCTTGCAACGCTTTGCGGTTTTCGCCGCGCTCCCTAGTGCCGTTTTGCAATAACTTGATCACATTTTTGGCGCCCTCTACTACGGCGGCCTCAACCCGCAGCCGATGCTTCAGGTCCTCGATCCGCTCGTCCAGCACCGGCTCCAGGTCCAGATTGTTGAAATCGCCCCCGTTCGAGGTCAGGTCATGGGTGGAGACCACGAGGCGCGACTTCGAGTCCACGTCGTGTTTCATCTGAAACAGTTTGCGGTTGAGGAATAATAGTCGGGTTGACATTGGCCGCGCAACGACCGCCACAAAAAGAAAATAATCTTTTATTGTGTACGCGATACAAACAACAATAACAACACAATTAAATAAGTAATTTTCTGGGAAACTGATTATAACATGACTAACGTATATCAGGTTTCACCACTGGAGACGCCTCAGTGAACTCTTAATGTTAGTTTCTTTTTTGTTGGGAAATCAATAATTAGTGTCTATTAACGGCCTCAGAGTATCGATTTTTCAATCTACTCACCTTAGTGATCTTCATTTTTAAATATTCTATTTTCTTTCGGGAGTCTTGCAGCATTTGTTGCGCTTCAAGCAGCAGCTTCTTGTCCCGCGACGTACCGATACTCTGGATCATATTTTCCGCTCCCTGTTTCACTTTGAGCTCGATGTTCAGTTGCTTTTCCAGGTTTTCGATTCGACTGAGATGGCCGGGGCTGAGTTTGTCATTGTGGCCGGTCAAACGACGAAGAGAATCTAGAAAATCAGTATTTTAGTAAGAGGCACAGTGGTTAAGACAATTCATGTTATTTATGCTATTTTGGCAAGGTGTAATACTTCTTAATGAACCGGCAGCTTTACTATTTACCCCTAAACTGTGATCGTTTCTGTTGGGCAGCAAAAAATGGGCACATCTTGTAATTTGTAACAACAATAATAAACTACAAAGCATCCTAAAAACCACAACACTTTTGTGTAGTAAGATACTTTTAGAGATTAATCACTGTAAATTGGGTTTGAGAATCTTTTGAAACTCTTCAGATTACTTTTGTTAACTATTCTCAACTAAAGTTTAAATTTAAATAGTTTTATAAGGTTTCAGGACTGAGCTGGCTGATGATAAAGTATTTGCAATTTTCACTTTTTATATGCACGCGCATGATAATGGGGTAGTTCAACTGTGCAAAAACACGCAAGACTTTCACTAGTTTATCGAATCTAAAGTTCAAAATTTCTGTATGACTATTGAAACATTTATTAATAGCATTACAATAGTATGAAAGATTTTATCTCCAATTAATTTAAAATATTCAGTATGACAACGTAGTATAGTATTCATTATTGGTCTTCTCTAATTCCTTTATTAATACATAATGTATTAACCACAAAGATTAATGAAGTTTACTTTTTGATAATTTTTATCTGATTATTAATACAAAATTATCGATGCTTTATTGAGTTTATGCCAGGTTGGCACTTTCATTCAGAACATCACAAAGGTTACAATAATCATAAATTAACAATTTCGAAGTTGGAACCCATCCAGGCGCCTTGACTGGACCAACACTGCGTTCCACAAATTATCGTGACAGGGTGATAGATTGCGATAAAACTAGCTGGTAACTTTCACATTATTCCGAACCACTTAAGAAGGATGATCGAACAGTACAAGGCGTCTAAAAATACCAGAAAAAAATCGTTACATTAAAATCCCACATCTCTAAAAATACCTAAACCTCGTTCAACCTGTTGCTTAGATGGAAAAAACGCAAGAGGTCCACGTTGAATATATTACGTGGGTCCTCCGGTAACATACGGACCGATAATTATCACCGCTCCCAAAAACGAAAACGAGGTTCGACATGGTAAGGACATTACGCCTTTATGATTAATTAATAACCAGAAGGGCCATTTAGGCTTTTTCCTTGGTACGGTAAAAATAAGCGGCAAGTATTTATAAACAGGGGGGCTGCCGGTAGTTTGAGGGAACCGTCTGGTACAGGCAAGATCGGGTCCGGTTCGATGACCGGCCGGCCCGCAGGCCAGATTTTGCCTCCGGTGAATTTTTGCGGTTTTTCGCGCCGGTCCCGAGATGATTTGCTAATTACGATCCAGTTTCTAGAGGTCACGTGCATTAAAAATAGCACGGAATAGTAGTCAATACAGAAAGTACACTTACCACCGTTCGAGGGGGGTAGAGTGTTAGTTGCGGGGGCGCTCTGCCCCTGCGACAATATAATCTGAGACTCTAGTTCGCTGAGTTCATTTTTTAGTTCCGTCAGTTTGAAGTTGGAATTTTTCACTATGGTCGCCACGTGACTTAAGGATTTCCGATCCGTTGATACTCCCCTCAGTTTTTCCGCTCCTTCTTTGATTTTCAGTTCTTTACGGATTTCCCTATCAAAAAACAAAAAAAATACCTTATTGGTTAGCATTGAAACAAAAAAATATCTAAACTCACCTTCTGATGATATCTTTCAGTTCTTCCAACTTATTGGACAACTGCGACTCATTAATATTGTCAGTTGGCAACCCGTACTTGTGAGACAGCTCGTAAACGACCGGATGTTTGATGTATTCACCCTGTAAACAGAAAAAATGCGTTTTTAGTGCGTGACAATGACAATATCCGTGCTTTGTTTAATTTGCCAATTTTCTTCACAAAACAAACTAAATTAAGAAACTCACTCCACGATCGTGGGCAGTGCAGCTAAAATTCCACATGATTAAATCCCGGTTCTTAAAATAAACACAATCGCCATTCTAAGTCCATTAAAACCACCTTCCAGCTTAAAATTAGTTTACAGATTCGCTCACCAAGCGATTTTTCCGTAATTTTCTTAAGTGGCTTGGGAACTGTACTGATAAAAGTCAATATATGTGGCAAAGTCAACAGAGTACAACCAACGCTCTCATTCACTCAGAAACAGATTTATACGTTATTTCCCATATAATTTCCAGCCTAGTAACTTTATGCAACTGTGCTCTTATCGTTATGTGTGTGTGTCTAAAAATGCGCATGAAGATCAGATGGCTTTATTCCGTTACTCAAGAACCACTACCTGTTACTTTCAGCCTGAGGAATTTCAAGCTTCAAACTATGTGTTCATTCATATAGGTATTATGTTAATATGATTACAAGAAAAACAATAGTGATCCACTTCTCACTACTTTCTTCACTACCAGCCAGAGTTTTCCCATTCATTCCTACATGCATATTGTAATCAAAAGTCATTGTGTTAAAGGTTCGCACAGCGGACAAAACATTCAGAGTGTTACAACAACAAGATAAAACTGTATTATACCCCAGACTGTATATACACCAAAAATAGAAGTTTGTATAGGAATGTAAGGCTGTTATATACTCGTCTATTTATGGCTGGATCTATGAAAACCCTATAAACAATGTCTAGTAATGTCTTCATAACAATAATACCCGTTTCCGTTTCTACTTAATGTATATTCAAGGAAGAGACTTATCAATTGGTTAACAAAAGAAGTAAGGAATAGCAGGGGCCGATTATGTATGTGAATCACTATAACTAAGAGTCTAGCATATAGCTAATCGACTGTTATTGGTTGAGTAAATAATTAATAAAAATCACTATGAGCTAACCCAATCATCTTGCAGCCTGTCATTTGTTCATCAAGTGACCTGACTACCTTGAATTTTTTTTTTGCAAGAAAAAATAGCCAGCAAGCACTGACTTACAATCTAATGACTAATAGTGAGAGTGAATCTTATCTTATCTAGTTCATATGAAGCACCTAATCCAAATCCGTCCATTAATACAAAAACATGGAATTTAATCAAACTCACCCAATTTAATGACAGGTCTCCTGCCCAAGTGTAGTAAGTGCCCTGTTTAAGCCTGTTTTGCACTTTGGCCTTGGGCCTCTTTTTCAATGAGTTATACTCCATACTGGCACACACTCACACACTCTTCTAACACGAAAATATCAGCACAATAGGCTGAGTTTCACTTATACAAATTCGTCGTTGTGGGTCCAGCCTGAAATGGTAGTTTCCATTTTCAGCCAAACATTAGAAAGTCCACTAATTTAACTAGGGTTCCTAACAATTTAATACACCTGCTATTACTCTGTTAGGTTTGTTCAATAGTCGCACTTGAACTAAATCTCTGATAGCAACATTTATCTGGTGCAAACGTTTTTCCTATCATTCAATTCCCATTGGTAGTGTCTGATCAAATGAACTGAGTTGATACGTGGGAAATGAGTGTGATTAAGAGAATCCAATAAGCTCCTCAGGACAGTGATGTGGAATTTGTTTATAGTGATAAGAGATAATAATAAATATAAACTAGACAGTAAACATTATCCATGTGTAATCCCAATAGTTTTAACTGAACTTTTAATAAAGGAGGAAGTATTACATTATTGGGGAAATAGGAGCAAAAAATGCAACTTTGCTTTAATTGGATTAACCTTGACTCATTAAGGGAGATACCCATGGTTGAGCTCCAAAAAGGGGCATCCTGTTTACTTTACCTATAAGTATTTTCACAAAATAAATACAAAAGTAAAGTTATATGTAGATATTGGACAATGCATGCAAAAAGGGCTAGCAAGAACCCTAAAAAAAAAATGACACCTGACCATGAACTAAACACAGTAATTCTTGTTATATCAAAAACATCCTCCAAAACATGTTTTATCAAATACAACTAGGAATAATAAGACAAACCAAAAATTCTAAACTTGAAATAGATATTTTTAAGGTTGAACAATTAGCAATGAATTAGGTAATTAGTATCTGGCCTTGTATGAGGAGAAAAACCAGACCAAAAACCTTGACCAGATTGTGAAAATATGGGTATGTACAAGTAAGCAATCGTCAATGCCTGTTTTGGGGCTGATCTAAACAGCACTCAGGGGGGCTCATCAGTTAACTTTAGAGAACAAATAAAAGACTGGGATAAATCCAAGGATAAATCAGCGTTGGTTGTAAATGGCAAGGCAAAACACGACCACAGTAATGGCAAGTTAAATACCATAATAATCGCCGGTGTTATTAGGAGTAACCCAAATACCAACCATAATTACAGGTATAAACATTGAGTTTCCACCGTGGAGTTTGGTGGGAAAAATCACTGAAATACCCTTAAAAAGTAGTTGGCAACATCGGGTAAAAGGGCCATTTTAGGACTTACCATAGCTAGGGTGCCCCTTAAGTCTCTAAAGTGAAAATATTAACGTTTTCCTTGTATTCATCTCACCTGAAAATAGGTGTCGGCCATCTTGGACGTGGGAAAACCGCTGGTCTTCCCTGTTCCCAAGCGATGTTTGGCACTTTTTGCGGTCCTTTCCACTAAATTTCGACGCGTCCACGTCGATTGCCGAGTCAAAATAATTTAAACACACGCTCGATAAGCTCAGATTCATGTAATTTGCGGATTTACGAACCGATTTCCTGCGTATCGCATCACGATACACGCTTTATCGCTCGCCGATTGAACTTGAACTGACAACAGTGACAGCTCTAATGTTTGACAACGACGTTTAGATTTGTTTAGGTGGGGATAACGTTTTGTTATTTGACAGACATAGACGCATGTCACTCGTGTCAGCATGTGGTGTAATGAGGAGGACTGGAGTACCCCTCATTTACACCATCTCACTCAGTTTAAGCCAATCTTCCTTAAGATAGTAACAGGGACATATGAGTAAACTCATATCAGTATATATTATTATTTACATTATTTTACATAGTTTAAAACAAAACATAATACCATTATCAATACCTAAATAATTTTAACTTGAAATAAAAAAAAAACAAACACACTAATTACAAAAATCAAACATGATAATCTCCTCCATCAAGTTTTTCATCAGAAACCACATTCAAAAGCCACCTAGCATTCTCATCACTGATCCAAAATAGGGCCATTAAAAGACCCTCACAGAGTCCTAAAACCACCCCGCCAGTCACATCCAACAAATAATGGCGCTCCATTAAAACGCGGCTCAAATACAATGCAACAGTCCAAGCCAACAATGGTGGGAAGAAAATTATTGGAAGAGGCCACAAGAATATAAAAATGAACGCTACCATAGCTGCTCTACTGCAGTGCCCTAAAAAAGTACTAATTTACCTCTGTAACTAAGTTATATTGCTGGTATAACCTACCTGAAGGAAAACTGAACTCGTCTGGACCGATTTCGGCAAAGGCATCGTTTTGGTTGCCTATAGGACGTCGCCTTCTAAAATATGCTTTTATCAGTGCTACCAAAAGAATATCAAGTAACAAAGCTGCAAACAAACAGTTAAACACACCCCACAATTGAATATGTAGTTACAAACTCACCAAAAACCATATTCACTTGTAACTCCACCAAATTGGGGCTGTTAAATAACCAAGTGAAAGCAATCCAAAATGCTAGCCATGGAATTCCATGACAGGTTATCTACAACAAATTTTTAGTGAACTCTATAGGTAATATAGATGGTAATTACCTCCAAGGCTTTGTAATGGAGCCTTAAAGAATGTAATGGAGACCAACTGTTGCCCCAGATCACAAACTTCTTGGTAAGGTTTTCATCTAGAGCCAGAACTTGTTGCAACCAAGTCGGGGGCCTACGTTTTACCTATTTTTTTTGTTAGGACAAAGAAAATATTATGTATGCATCAATTTAGGGTTCTTTTGTTAAGTTAGGCCAAGAGAGCCCCATTTGTGGACAATTAATGTAAAAATACTCACTTGAGGTCCTGACATTGATCCACCCTTTTAAAATCCGACTGATAGCAATGCAGAATAAATCAACAAATACAATAGAAGGTTTATTTATGTTTAATTTTAGTTTTAAAGCTTAAATTAGGAAAGTTTTAGAACAAAATACTTCAAATTTTGCTTCTAATCTAATCTAACCTCAAATCTCTCGTTTGACAGCATGACACTAACGACAGTGAATACTGACAGAAAACCAAAGCAAACTGTCGTCAATTCAATTGTCAACCATATTGTTTATAAGATATTAAAATTTATCAAATAATCTGTTTCTCAGCTTTTTGAATATTTACTTTGTATATATATTTTCGGTTCAAAAAATTCCTTTCGTTAAGTTTCAATGTGGTTAGTGCTAACAGCCAGACAGGTGCCGTTATTCTAGTTGGCCCGTGAGCGCAGGTCCAACCTAGAGCCCCTTTTTCACTACTATGTGCGAAGATTTTCTTTATTTTTGAAAAACCAGCTTTTACAGCGATTATGGCCACTGTTTTAAACACGAAATTTGAGGAGTTGTGTCGGCTTTGCGGCGCCAGGGCAGATAGCCTGGCTGTGCACATTTTTGAGGATGAGGGCACATTCAGTGAGCTGGGCAAGAAAATCTTTAGCTGTCTGCAAATCCAGGCAAGTATTTTACACCTTTTTGCTTCTTTGTCTTTCATTCAAGGTGACATATGAATTATACAATTGTGTTGCCACATGAAATGAATGTAAAACTGGAGTTGGACATAATACAACTGATATTAGTGTACTATTGAATTTACTGCTATTTAATATCCATCTCAATTCATTTTCAGTTGATTCATGACCTATCTTACTTTTTTTACATAGTCAGTTCAAATGTAACATGCCCAGATCTATACTCTGGTCTACAGTTTGGTTCTGTCCTTTATATTACATTATCATCTCAGTGTATTTGTTAACTTGTCTAGTAAATTGACTAGGATCTATTGGACAATAATTACCCTTCAAACTGATTCATTCTTATCATCATCACTGTTTTGTAAACATCTTTGTTTTGTAGATTGATCAGCAAGATGAACTACCTAAACTATTATGTGATAATTGCCTGGTCAAATTGGAAATGTTCTGGGAGTTTAAGTATCGTTCCTTAAAGACTGAACAGTTCCTTATTGACCTGTGCAAGCAGCTTAAATCTAGCCAGGGTGATCAACAGTGTTTAGTACAGATTGAAGATAGTGGAATGATTTTAGAAGGTATTAAGAGTTCTTTGTGACTGGTTTGGTTCATAATTTGAGTTTTGTAGTTCCCAATCAACATCAAGTGCTCTCTCATCATTTACCATCAGATATTACTATGTCGTCACTAGATCGCAGACATCAGGACCATTTAGAACCAGCAAATTACTCTGTTGTGTTGTCTCATGATAGTTTGGAGGGTTTGGAGTTGGGAAATCATCATTTGACTGGACAAGATATGTCAAATCACAGTATGCACAACGATGTGGACAGTACTTTGAAAGTGATCTCAAGTGAAAGTCAAAACACTTTTACAACTGACAGTCTTGGCTTGATGCAAATGGGCAACATGTCTATAGTTAACAACCCCATGTATTCTGTAAGTTTGTTTGTATGAGGGTAATTGTTTGCATAACAAGACACTTTTAAGGACACTTACATTAAACCAGAGCAGTTGCATGATTTGAACAGTGTTGACAATAGTTTAGGGGCTGATGTTGAGTCACATTTAAAACAAATTATCTCAGGACAAGATGGTGTGGTTGCCAAGGATTATGGTTTGATTCTTCATGATGGAGATAAAAATCAAAGTGGTTCTGGTTGGTTTCTGGTCTGTTCAATACAGAATTAGTAGTTTTGGTGTTGTAGATGAGTTAAGCAGTTTGGCTTCCACATTTTTTGAAAAATCACTGGGTAAAGAGGCTAGTGGCAGCTCTGGGGGCTATTTTAAGTATGTGGGGGATAAGCTGATTTACAGCCAACCTTTGGTGGAACCAGCTAAAAGTGATAGTGGTGAACTGATTATGAACTACCAAGAGGACATTTCTTTAGACAGTATAGATGGGTGAGTCATTTGGAGTTAGAGCATCCTGTAGGTGATTAGTACTCAGTTTTAGGAATGATGACAGTTCTAGCGGTGGTAATTTACAAATAATCTCTGAAGTGTCCCAAATTGAACCGGAACAGACTGACGTTTCAAACGAATCTGGAATATTTGTAACACCTCCAATTGGAGAAGTGTACAATGAACAGCTCAGTGTAGAACAGCCAAAACCAAAGTTAGGTTGGTTGTTTTAGGGATTTTAGTGACTGTTTTTGTATATTTCATGGTTTTCTAGCTAAAGTAGGTCCTAAAGTATGTACAGTTTGTGGCAAATCGTACAAATCCAACTACAAACTGTCTGAACACATGACTAAACACACAGGCGAGAGGCCGTACAAGTGTAAAAGTTGTGATAAAGGATTTCGGTCGAAAGTGGGCCTTGCCCAACATGAAGCCAAACACACTGGTATAATCTGTTATTCCCTAAATTAACTGCAAAGTTTAAACAGTTTAAATTTCAGGCCAGTATGAGTTAAGTTGTCCAACTTGTGGAAAAGGATTTCAATGTAAAAGTTATCTAATGGTTCATCAAAGGGTGAGTTTAATTCTCTTAAAATGGAAACTGTTTCAAGCAAATTAAGGGTTTTAGGTTCATTCCGACTTAAAGCCTTTCCATTGTGCAATGTGTGGC
This sequence comes from Ips nitidus, assembly GCA_018691245.2. Classification (NCBI taxonomy): domain Eukaryota; kingdom Metazoa; phylum Arthropoda; class Insecta; order Coleoptera; family Curculionidae; genus Ips; species Ips nitidus. The sequence continues at coordinate 3,000,525 of CM042792.1, forward strand.
ATTAATTTCAAAACAAAACAGTCTTTGCTTGATCACACAAATAGGCATTTGGGCGTCAAGCCTTTTACATGCACCATATGCAATAGAGGGTTCATTACTAAAAGTAAGTTTTTTGGAAGTATGTGACAATAATAACTCAAACTTGCATAGTTTAATAATAGTTATACTATAAACGGTAATATTTATCCGTTTTACATGAGTACTTTAGGAAAGACAATCTTTTATGGAGATTGACTAAAGTGTGGTTAAGGCGTGTTATTGACTGTTCTAGAATGCATAATTGTTACTTTTGAGCCATTCTACGTTTGTTGGGACTACATTGGTCGCTGAATTTGGCTTGTTCGTGGTCAATCTGTGCTAAATTGTATTCTTTCATCTCAAAATCGGCAAAGATCGATTCCGCTGTTGTTCTAGTCTGTATATTTGTTACTTTTGAGCCATTCTACGTCTGTTGGGACTATATAGGACGCTGAATTTGGCTCGTTCGTGGTCAATCTGTGCCAAATTGTATTCTTTCATCAGGTGGACAGGTTTCAAGTGGTTTGAAGCAGTAAAATTAAAAGTTGGACAAGTTCAGCTGATGTTTTGGTAGATGTATTGGCTTCATCAAGGGATAATGTTACTAGTGTCAAATATCGTAACAAACGTTCCTATGTTTTCAGGATTTCTTGTGTAATGTAAATTAACTTTTATTTAGCTTTGCTTTCAAAGCTTTTAACTTTTCTTAAAATTAACATTTTTTGTTAGGTCTATGTGTGGCCCACGAAAAAACCCACTCGGGCATCGACAACCGAAAGTACTCGTGCCAGATCTGCCAAAAACGGTTCGTCTCTAAAAGTTATCTGCAGACGCACTCTCGCATCCACACCGGAGAGAAAACATTCATTTGCGAGGTTTTTCACTTAAATAACTTTTTTTTTAATTCCTGTGATAAACGCAATTTTTTAGGTGTGTGGCAAAGGTTTCTTAGCCTCCGTTGATCTGAAAATCCACATGACGATGCACACCGGAGAGAAATCGTTCGTGTGCGAGATGTGCGGCAAAGCCTTTGCGCGTCGCGACGCCTTGAAATGCCACCGACGGATGCACACTGGAGAGAGACCCTACAGGTAAGTCACACGTTTTTTCTATATCTTGCGTTGTTGTTGAACATTTCTTCAACGTGGTTTGATTAAATTTTAGCTGCGATATTTGCGGACGGACTTTTACCCAGTTCACGCCCATGGCAAATCACAAAAAGAACCATACAGGTATTTGTTTTCTTTATTGGTGTTTTTAATGTGTTGCTAACAAAGTTCCAACAGCTTATGAAGCTTTATTCCTTAATTATTTTACTACCTGGCCCTGAGTCCTTTCTAAACTAGTTTTTCAGCAAGGTAAGTGAAGTAATTCCTACAAGTACCATCCTTTTTGTGTTTATAGTTTTAGCCATTAGGGAAGTAGGTTATAAAAGCGCGAATCTATGGTTTACGGTTCGACATTTCTAGGAGCTAAAATAAATTGTCCACAACTTTATTGTCTGAACCGTAAATTATCGATTCAATCAACATTTAAGAAACCTTCTGGTATATTTTGAGTCGATTTACAGGTGAGAAACCATTCACGTGCGAAACGTGCGGCAGACAGTTTGTGTCCCGATCTAGTATGGTGTCCCATCAGAAAAAGGGCCACAAAAAGGACAAAACAAACCCAGCGAACAATGCGGACAGCAAAGTAGAGAATGAGGAAAGCAAGACAACTGGTCAGGATGCGTAGAAAACAAAGCTGCTTTCGTAAATTGCTACCAAAGAACCCAAATTGACAGGTTCTGATTGAGAGAGAGAAAAAAAAAAGGTCGTGAAGGAGGCATTTATTTGGAAGACTGTTTTTAAAGCGTAGACTGGATTTATTAAGTTTTAGAGAGTAGGCCAATGAAAAGCAGGTTGTGCGTTTTGGGCTACCCTGTAATGTGATTTGAAGTACATTTTACTGTAATATAATGTACTCGTTTACTTACACTTGAAAGTTAATTACTCTTTTCCTATTTACCCGTCGTTTAGGGGTGCTTTTGCGCTACGCATATAAACCCATTGCCTTCTATCCTTGTTTTCCTCAAGGTGAAGGTGCGAAACAGCCTGCACGGGATTTGCGGTTGATTGTGTCAGACCAGAATCAGACCATGCTTTCGCGTCCGTTTTTATATTTAACCGAACATCGACCTGCTGAATAACACGTGTCTTCTTATTTTTGACTGTTTGTTGTAATAATTATTCTGCTATAGTAGTAAACTAAAATATTGTTTTTTCTTTGTTAAAACAAATAACTTTTTTGAAGGATCTGAAAAGAGCGTTGACCTGTTGAACAATTTCAAAGGCCGTGTGAGTAATATTACGTATGTAGCAGAAAAACAAAACATTAAGCAATAGAGTGCAGTTTGTGTTATTTATTAATAGACAATCCTTATTGGTCGATAAATTAAAACTAGCAACGCTGAACGCAATAACATTGCCAAAAGTCCATGACCTAGACCTCGACTGAAAACAGTGTCGACCTAGTTTTAGTGCAAAAACCGGTCGAATGTATTGAATACTTTCCTGGTATCATCGCTGTTGACATAACTGAATGCCAGTAGAGGTTACGGCTTATCGTTGTATCAGCTCTGTATGTGCATGTTTTAATTCGATTAGTCGATAAGGTGATTAATAACCACCGGAATTATGGACCCGAAACCGAAAGCGGAGGCAAAATGTGATGCAGAAAAAAACGAATTGTTGGACTCTCCTAAGAAGCTGGACTTGAACTGGCGACATTCAATCAGACAGGTATAAGTTAGTTATAGAGGGTGTTCGATTGAAACATAATTAAAAAAAAAAACGTTTGATTGGATCTATTATTCTATGCGCAGGTGCTTGCAGCATGTGTTGCACATTCTCTCGTGATCCAAGTGGGGATTAATATGACCTTCAGCGCTGTGTTGTTGCCTCAGTTACGTCAAAATGACAGCCCTATTAATATTGACATTAATCAAGCTTCTTGGATAGGTAAGTAGTTATTGGTCAAAAAAAGCAGCTTTTTCTTAACCAGCCACAAACCATACGAACAGTATTGTAACTTAGGCTAATACTGCACATGTGGAATTGACTTACCATTAAACTGTCAATTTAATTGTATATTTCAGCTAGTATAGTGACGGCAGCGTTACCGTTAGGCTCTTTGACCATCGGAGTGTTAATGGACAAGTTCGGCAGGAAAAAAATGTGCATCCTGACAGCGTTGCCGTTCATGCTGTCCTGGTTGTTGCTCAGTTTTGCCACCAACGTGGGATACATTTATGCTGCCAGGGTTGTTGCCGGATTTGGTGCTGGTACGTCCCTTCGTGATTAACGTTGCCTATACCGTGTAGTTTTTCACCTTCTGACTCTCACAAAAACTTGACAGGATTGAGCACTGTTGCCATAGTGTACGTGAGCGAAATCTCCCACCCTAAGTACAGACCGATGTTGCTTACCTTCAACAGCGTCTTTGTCACCACCGGCATTTTGCTTACGTGCATTTTGGGTAGGTAGAGCAGCATAGCCAAACGGAGTGAAATCAGTTGGGTTTTTTCAGGTTTCGGATTGCATTGGACTGGTATGGTGAAGATATTCTTCGCGTTGGTCACTCTGTCCGTGATTGGTTTGCTCTTCATGCCTGAGAGTCCTCATTGGTTGCTGGTGTTCAAGCGGGATAAGACCGAATGTGCCAAGTCTTTGCATTGGATTTATCCGGACTCCACGGTATGTTCTTTCAATTTACTATAGTTTATGTAGTTAGAAGAGATGGTTCAAAGTAAATTGAAAATAAATAGAAAACAGTTACGGAACAACACACAAGTGCACAAGATATTAATTTAAAATGTCAAAACTTTGTTGTTGCCAACCGAAATCCAATTTCCAGACTTTCGATGAACAATACCAAACTATAATCGACTCAACCCCGCTTCGATCCGAAGCCACTATTCCAGAAAAATCCAAACTATTACAACTAAAAGACAACCTAAGCGCCTACAAAGAGCCAACAGTGTGGAAACCGGCCGTCGTGCTCTTCCTTCTCTTCGTCTTCCAACAGTTCTCCGCCGGCTACGTCATCATCTTCTACGCTTTGGATATCTTCAGAGAAATCGGCGGTAGCTTCAAGCACATTGGTCTAATCGATGAATTTGTTGCATTAATCTTATTGGGCGGCATCAGGTTCGTAATGGCTGTCGTCCTGGCCGCCATATCCAACAGAACGGGTCGGCGCGTTCTTATGTTCGTATCGGCGATCGGGATGATTTTAACTAGTTTCACTTTGGGTTTGTACATGCATCTGACTCGGTTAAACGTGGAGGCTAACCTGAAAGAATCGGAAAACCTCCACGAACCCGACGGTACCGTGGCCGTTATCCTGGTGCTGACGTACGTGTGCTTTAGCTCGTTCGGTTGGTTGGTGATTCCGTGGACGCTGATTGGCGAACTGTTGCCAGTGAAAGTGAGAGGGGTGTTAGGGGGTTTCATGGTATCCATAGCTTACGTGATGATGTTTGTGAATGTTAAAGTGGCTCCCTTTTTGATGCAATCGGTTCGGTTGGAGTTTATTTTCTTGGGATTGAGCGTGGTTAATGTGTGCGGTTTGGTGTTTGTTTATCTGTTTTTGCCCGAGACTTTGGGTAAAACATTTAGCGATATTGCTAATTATTTTACTCGAAAGTCTAGGTTGGATAACTAAATTCACTGAACTTGTGGAGTCAAGATTATTAGTTAATTCAATATTTTTTCTCCCTCTAGATTTAGTGAGCGCCGTATTGTTGGTATTACTTTTGTTCTACGTTGTGTACTTAGTTTTTTATATAGTAATAATTTATTTTTTTCATCCAGTTTTAAAAGCGTGGCAATACAACTCAGGGGTCAAGTGTAAAATTTGAACTTTTATACTTAAAATGTACGTAAATACAACAGTATTCAAAAAAATTATTTTCTGTATTATAAAGACCATACTGAAGCAAAGCAGTCACGTGACTTGGGCAAAAGTAATGAGAATGAAAACACTTTGGACCTTTAGCCAACCACTGCACGTTTATTTGCGTAAAATTCTTCTAACACTTTTTGGCAACGTGCACACGGCGTACCGGCAACACTGGACTGCACCAGCCTACATCTAGGACAGCTTGACTTTTTACTCTGTGACGTGATAACTTTAAACTGTCCTGGGATCACTTAACACTGGCTACTTGCAGGAGGTCCCTTAAATCCGTGTCGATATTGGGGTACGCTTTGACGTAGTACTAAAGCAACACAGATGGCGTTGTTGTTTACACATTTACGCTTCACTCACCTCAAACTGACTGTAAGCCTCTTCAGGGAGCTGCAAGATGACATCAGTGGTTAACGAAGTCCCAGCCTCACATACTCGGTTAATTTCCTTGCGGAGTTCAAGGATAACTTCCACAAACTTTGCGAGATCATGGTTAATCCAGCTGTTTTGTGGTTCCGGGTGTTCACTAGTGAAAAAGGTGGCAGAACCATTCAAGTGGGCGTGGCATTCTTCTACCAAATGGGGCAAAACTCCTCCCACTACCTTGGAAATGGTATAAAACAAGTGATGGAGGGTGTAAAGGGCAGAGTTACGGGATGGGTGATTGGTTGGTTGGCAGTAGAGGCGGTCCTTAATAGAAGTGAAGTACAACGCGGAGATTTGATTGGTCAGCAAAGGTATCAGGGAGGCGTTGATTTTGTGGAAGGTGTGACTTTCAATGTGGGTTTTGGCCTACAAATAGGTTTGATATTAAATTGAGCTTTTGGGACAATGGGTCAACTAGCCTGTTGATGGAATCCTGCTAACAAATGCAAGACATATCTATCAGTCAATCTAGTGTGTTGAAAATCCTCTGGATCGTATTTATAATCAGACAAGGCGGCTACGCAGTACCTTAAAGTACTTCGTACCTTTTGGACCTCCTCCTTAACCTGCTGCAAGATATTATCACTAACCGACGCCATGGCTATGTGATTAGCGTGACAAGCCACCCACCATCTAAACTTGAAACCAATCACACCCGAAACCACGGAATGTAGGCAAAACAAACCGTAACACATCCACTCCGTAAGGTTTGTTGTTTTTACCTCCCGCAACGACTTCTACAGGATCCACGACGTTGCCCAAAGATTTGGACATCTTGATTCCATTTTTATCTACAGCAAAGCCATGCACAAAGATTGTTTTGTAAGGGGCTTGGCCCCGCAAGGCTACCGATGTGATTAGGCTTGACTGAAACCAGCCTTGGAACTGGTCAACCCCTTCTAAATACAGATCAGCCATTTGGTTTCCTTTTAAGACTTGCGACCACGAGATGCCGCTGTCGAACCATATATCCAAGATATCCTGAATAAGAAAGTTTTAGAATTTAGAATCGAAATTTGGTTGAAACAAGATGTGATGGTTAATACTAATGGAATTTAATTAATCTTGTTCAATCAACACACACAAAACAGTGGTAATGTTTAATAAACCTGGTTACCTCGCCTTTAACATATTCTCCACCACATTGCGAATAGGTCGATGGCAACAGCTCTTCTACTGGCAATTTCCACCAAAAGTCACTTCCAAAACTTCTCAATTTAGAACACAAATGTTCTATAATATCCCTGTAAGTAACATAAAATCTCATTTGAGTTAGAGTAGGTAATACAAAACTCACTCGGTTATCAGAGTATGTTCGCTGTTTTGGCTATAAAACACTGGGATAGGCACGCCCCATTTCCTCTGCCTAGAAATGCACCAATAAGGACGTTTTTTGAGCTGGCTAATTAGAGCGTTCTTATACACCTCGCTTCTTTCTAACGGTAAGACGTTTACGTCATTTTCTAAAACTTCCTAGACGAAAATAAATGTCTTATTTCTACTGGTATAAGCTGCAGTCAGTAATTTAATACCCACCACAGCCTTCTTTTTGATTTGTTCAGTGTCAACAAACCACTGTTTGCTAGCTTTAATTATCACAGGTTTCTTAGTTCTCCAGTCGTATGGGTAACTATGCTTAATTTCCGATCTACCTAACAAATCCTCTTTAATATACTCGATCACCGCTTGATTACCTTCAGTGAGAACGTATTTGCCAGCAAACTGAGCGCCAGCTTCAGTTTTGTAGCACCCGGCCTCGTTTATTAAATCGACCTGATTAATTTCGGGAAGTTTAGTTTAAAGCGCGACTTTAAAGGAAAAACGTACAATGTCAATTTTATTTTGAATGCCAACCAAAAAGTCTTCAGGACCATGCGCTGGAGCGGTGTGGACTAAACCTGTTCCTTTCGTGTTAGTCGCATGACTCGAGTGTAGAAATTTACAAGTTAAATCTTTGTAAATAGGATGGTTGTAAGTGGCACCCAAAAGCATATCTCCTAAAATATCGCGTTCAAATTAACGTCTTCTTTGCAGTGATAGAGTTAACCTGAGTGCACTCCAAGCAACTGGTACTCGCAATTAGTCTCTCTGTTGAAACTTTCAAGCAATTCAGTGGCAATGATGTACAAATCTTTATCTTCAGGGTCAGGTTTTTTAACTATGCAATAAGACAATGTATTGTTGTATGACACAGCCTGGTTACATGGTAAAGTCCACGGTGTAGTCGTCCATATTACTGCATATACTCTGTATGTGGATATAAGCAACAAAATTTTAGTCTACAAACAGTTTTTACCTTTGTATAGGTATCATCAGACTTACACTAACAGATCTGATGATCTCTAATTAGTAAAATACTTCTTGTTTAAACTTTCAACATTTTTTTTGGTTAATAATATCAAACTCACCTTTTATCACTCAAATTAGGCAAAGTGGGGATACTGTTTACTCGGACACGTACATACACACTAGGACTGATGTGATTCTCATTGTATTCCAGTTCAGCCTCAGCTAATGCAGTTCTGTTAGATATGAAATGTTTAAGTAACTTTATACAGTATTTTCAAACTTGTTTATAACTTGTAAGTAGGGTATAATAGAAATAATCTTGTAAAAATACTAAAATGTCTGAAGATTGCTTTAATTTAATTGAAAGCTAACCTTGAAGAGGGACTCCAGTAAATAGGTTTAACATCCCTATAAATAACCTTTTTGTTGTACAATAACAGGAACTGTCTAAGCTGATTTTCTACATAGGGCACACTTTTAGTCTCATAATGGTGCTCCCAGTCTCCTACCACCCCCCATGATTTAAAAACCTCCATTTGCGTTTTGATAGCCTGATCAGCAAAACTTTGAGCTGTGATTCAGAAAACTTGGTATAATAATAAAAACCTGTACTAAATATTTGGGGGAGATAATAAAAAACCTTTACTACGAATTTCCACCGGGGTTAACCCTTTACTATCAGATAAGGCTTTTAGTTCAATAGGCAAACCATGACAGTCCCAACCAGGCACATAATCCACTTTTCGTCTGTCTAGTATTTTATATCTCACTATAATGTCTTTCAAGACCTGCAATCACTCATTACAGCTGCGATTTCGCATATTTTTGGTGATTACTGACCTTATTGATTGCGTGACCCATGTGAGGAGCTCCGTTAGCGTAAGGGGGCCCATCATGCAGCACAAATTCCGGTTCTTTTAAATGTGCTTTTTGCCACTCATACAGCGTGTCGAACCCGCAGGTCTTAATCACACATTATTAGAAAACCCATACAAACTGCGAGTACTCACCAATGAAACGTTTTTATCCCTTTCAATTAGTTTCTTTCCTTCTAGTCTTAGGGGCAGTTTGGTTTTAGGTAGCAGTACAGTGTCGCTGTATGTTGTTTTGGTGCAGTAACTGCACTTTGTAATGTATCTGGTTTTGCAGAAAATCCCGAACATTGTACCGGTTAAATTTGTGTGGCAATTTGAACAAATTTAGGGCTCCAATGTTTATTAGGTTTAAAAGTGAGGTTATGTTTGAGTTTTGTTAAAACCACGAACAGGAACGTGACGTCATAAGACGGCTAGCGAGCTAAAAACTCGGTTTTAAGTAGAATTCAGTAGGAAAATTGCTGTCTAGTATATTTAAGAGTAATTTTTTGTATCTATTTCTTTTGGGAGAAAACTGGATAAAAGAAAATTGTTGACACGGCTTACAGTCTCGGAGTAGAGCTTGGAGTCACGTCTAAACAAAAACTTTTTTAGTCGGTATTACAGGTCACATTATTTGGCGTCATTTCAATCCATTTTCAAATTTTCTGCTTTTCTGGCATTTTCCTGTTCCTGCTGTTTAGTTCCAATGGAAAACGTTGGGGGTCCAGGAAAAGCGTCCTTGAAAGGAAAAATACATCAACGTCATTTCCGATGGAAAGCGTCGCCCCTGTCGCGTCCAGTGGCTTCTGCGGTTAATTAGGGCTCCTCTGAATCCAGGAATTCTGGATTACAATCATTGAGGAGGCATGAAATATTCCAACTATACAGGTAAAGTTTTTAAGTTTACTGCTGTTCTAATCAGAAATTGTGCTTGGTTGCAATTTTACTGCATTGGGAAGGTTGTTCACCTCATGAGCTAGCAGGATTTGTATAAAGTAACAACCAGAGTTGAATTTTTGTTTAATTTGAATTATATTATTATTTAAGTGTTGTTTTAATTAACAGACTCAGCAGTATGACCTCGGACGCAATGGGAAATGGAAAGACCAGTGATGATCAAGGTATGCTTACTAAAGCAGTCCTACCTACAACTTACTATACATACTTTATAACAGATGAGTCCCTAGCATTGACCGATTTGTACCTGAATCTCCAGAAGGCCTCAAACCTACCAACCACTGAAGAGGAGCTGGCTTTCCTGAATGAGCTACTTCAGTCTAAAGAGCTTAATGCTCTTGTAACTATTCACAATAAAATTTTAGGCAATGTGGAGCACAGAAGGTTTGTTTTCAATTTTAGCACCATTATGTTTGTTAATGTTGTGTAATTTTTAAGGTATTTTCCCATTCCGGTTCTGTCAGATGGTATGCAAGTCCTGGCTGATGTGCTGGAACTATTGTTGCAACAGTCACATAGAAGTCAGGATTGCCAGGAGTTGTTTATGACCCTGCAGAGACCCCATTTACAAGTTTGTACTTACATTGGATATGAGTGCAGTACTATAAAAAAAGTTGTAGGGTTTGTTGTGTGCTCATGATGCCATAGCCCAAAAAGACTACTACCCCCACTTGCCTGATATTCCGATGGAAGAGGATGATGGAGAGGAAACAATTAAAATTGTACAGCTGGTTAAGAGTAATGAGCCATTGGTAAGTAAAAAGTTTATTTTTGCATTTGTGGTGGTATTGCTGTCAATTTGATGTTGTTCCAATTGATGTTTCTGAGCTGCTTTGTGTTTTTTATGTCTGGACCTAAATTGAAGCTGCTGTCACGTTTTTCTGACGAAATTAAAACAATTTATGCAATTTTCTTTTTTTTCTGTGTGTGCTCAAGACTGGTGCTCAAAGCGCTGAACCCATCGTCGTAAGTATCATAATTGCAGTCTGGCCTCTTTCAATGTTCTCAGTTTCATTGATTGCTTGATTTTGTTTTATTCATATTATTGTTGTTATAAAATTCTCTTCAATATTCCTTGTTTCTTAAAATTTTTAGTTTTCTGCTTTTAAGCCTACTAATTTATACATCTTTGAATTTGAGATAGGACCCTCTGTAGCTTGCTGTTAAAGTTATTTTTAGTTAAGTTAGTTTTTTTCAATCACACTGTTTAGCAAGCATGCATATGATTTCACCTTGTCTATCTTTTAACTGAAGAAAATTGAATACAGGGACAATCTACATCATTTTGGAAAGAGCTGAACTTTTACACATATTGCAGTAGTAGACAATGTAAATATCTCTAGTTTGTCAATTATTTCAGACACCCTGTATAGTAGTATCTGTTGATTATGGCTCTTTTTTTATATGCGAACTGTTTAGAAGAGCAAAATTCCATGTTCTTTAATCTTCTGATAGATTCTTGTACTTACCTCAGTATTTATGATGTATGTTAGTTTTTCCTTGGTGTTTCATGTTTAATGTCTTTTCATTTATTGCATTTTTGTGGTAGAGTAGAAATCCACCAAAATTGCAGTAACCAGACACTTTAAAATAAAAAGAAACACTTGTGCTTTTGTATAACAAATTCTAATTCGATTAATGAGACTGCTAGTAAGAGAGAGATTTGTGTGGAGTTTTAGAGTACTTGATGTCATAGAAACTCAAGTCAGTACTATCACAAACTTTGACTTGCAGTCATTGACAATATTTGCGTTATTTTAAATGTCCAGACACTTTGGGGAGTCAAGGGAAATTACTGATAAGCATGGTGGAGCTATGTAGATCGCTATTAGGGCGTGGCTTTTAAACATCAACTTTCCTCTGTCAATTTCCATCTTTGCGCTATCAGTGAAGTGTTTGAGGGACGTGTATGTTTGGTATACAGGGCGCGACAATCAAAAGTGACGAAACGACCGGAAAAATTGTGATAGCGAGGGTGATGCACGGGGGAGCGGCGGACAGATCGGGTCTGATCCACGTCGGCGACGAAGTCGTCGAAGTAAACGGGATTAACGTTGTGGGCAAGGAACCCAATGACGTTCTTTCTATACTGGTTAGTCAAGTGATATACAGGGTGATTCACTTTAAGACTAGTGGTTAAAATTACGAGTATAGTCTAGTAAAAGTTGAATGTTACTAATTGTGTAAAATACGAACATTTTAACGCATAGTCTTCGTAAACAACTCTGTATAGTCTATGACCATAAGCAACTAGTTGAAAATAATTCGGGCACATTCCAGCAAAGTTCAGAAGGTACTATAACCTTCAAGCTGATACCAGCGGAAAGTAGACTGAACACGCGTGAAAGCAAAGTTAGGGTGCGTGCCCATTTCGATTATGACAGTTCTGCTGACCCCTACATACCGTGCAAAGAAGCTGGACTGGACTTTAAGAAAGGTGACGTTCTACACATAGTGTGCCAGGACGATCAGTACTGGTTAGTTTTTGTTTGTTTATGGTTCTTGTAGTTTTAATGGTGGTTGTGTAGGTGGCAGGCAAGAAAGGAGGGGGACAAGAACATGCGTGCTGGTCTTATACCTAGCAGGGCTTTGCAAGAACAACGCATCGTTCACGAACGGGAAAAACGCGATGGGGAGCAAGAGGAGAGGAACGGTGAGTTTTTCTGTTCATTGCCCCACTTCCATGATTCCTTCCTGCTTGTGTCGCATTGATTTAAAAAACGAACCGCTTTTGTTTATATAAAAATTGCTTCTTCCTGCTCGCCTAGGGCTGTGCCTGCCCGTCCCTGTAGCGGCCGACATAGACGGCTGTAGCGCGACGAAACCTGCGGCCCGTTGCCTGGCCGCCGTCGACAAAAATAAAACTAAAACCATCATTTACGATACAGCTGAGAATGACGACTTTGATCGTGAGATGATCGCCACCTACGAAGAAGTGGCCAAACTGTATCCAAGACCGGGCCTGTTCCGCCCCATTGTGTTGATCGGACCGCCTGGAGTTGGGCGGAACGAGCTCAAACGTCGCCTGATTGACACTGATCCTGAAAAGTTTCGTACACCAACACCTTGTAAGTGATTCTAAAAAAAATTAATTAATGTGGTGAGGGTTGTTCTTCTGTTCAGTCACTAGTAGAGCCATGAAACCTGGAGAAGTGGACGGGAAGGAGTATTTTTTTGTACCTAGAGAGAAAATGGAGGCAGATATTGATAAAGGAAAGTTTATCGAGTATGGAGAGTACAAAGGAAACCTCTACGGTAAGTCTAACAATGCTTTGGTTTTATTGTTGTCCACAGCGAAAAGTACATCATATTTGCGCCTTCCTTTATGTTAAATTGATGTGTGACAGGTACGAGTGCTGATAGCGTGAAAGCGATAGTTAACTCGGGTCACGTGTGCATTCTAAATCCCCACTATCAGGCGTTGAAGATGCTGCGCACGGCCCAACTGAAGCCTTACGTCATCTACGTGAGTCCACCCAGTCTCGAGGTGTTGAAGGACACGAGAATGGCCAATCACGCGCGTAGCACTTTTGACGTCAACAATTCACGTGGATTTACGGTAAGCTAAGTTTATTTTGTTTACTAAATTTTTGTTACGTAATTTGACAGCGGTACAAATAATTTAATTTATTGGCCTGACAGGCAAAAGATATCAGGCGGTCAAAACTGAAATATGAAAGTTATCCGGGCTTATAAGCCGTGGTCAAATGGAATTTCTTCCTAAAAGGATAACTTTTATATTTCAGTTCGATATTAGGATAGTATGAATTAGTTTACTTTAAATTGTATACCTTTTTCCCATATAACACCTTCCGGTCTTAAGAGCAAATCTTCACGCCACTCATTACATCTTACTGTCATTCGGTGACGGTTATGTGTTACTTACGAGTCCAATAACAATCCAACATTCTCGGTTTTTCAACACTTATTTCCACGGTCCAACATGCACCTTCACCTCCCTCAACCTTCCATCTTGCGTGTTTGTAACGAGGTTGGGTTTGTCGACAGGAGGACGAGTTTAGAGATATGATCAGGCACTCGCAACGCATTGAGTTCTTGTATCAGCACTTTTTCGACGAGACCATTGTGAACGACAATTTGGGGGCGGCGTTTGCCAAACTTTTGGCCGCCGTCAATCGTGTGGAGACCGAACCGTTATGGGTGCCCGCCTCTTGGGTTCAGTAGACAATTTATCCCAAAATTTCATCATAGTTTAGACTTGTTTTGTCTGCAGGTTTTTTTCACTTAGTTGGGACCATTATTATTTGAAATTAAAATTTAATACTCGCCAATCTAATTTGATAATTGAGTTTGAAAGCAGCAAATAGCTGACAATAAGGAAAAAATTGATATTTAATTTTCATTCTTAAATCTTACTTAGCTAAATTTTAATAAATCAAGAGAACAATCGTTATGAGCCTGTAGTTTATTAATACCAAAACTAAAGTTCACTCATTTTAGGTAAATATTCTACCATCTTATCATTAAATCAACTTACCACAGCGTATATATTTAATACATTACCAGACGAATATTCACTGCCATTTAGCGTTAATACCCCATTAGTTAACAATTTTAAGTATATTATATTGTATTGTGTGGCTTTTTGACTATAGTAGAGCTATATCTCATTGCTTTACCGTTCGTCCCCTAAAGGACACACACTGTATAGACTACTCGACCTAACTAAGGCGTAGGCCTCTGAATTAGAATTTGTATGGTTTACTTTCGATCTGTAAACTCTATATAGGCTTAAGTAATCCTATTTTGAAGAATCTCATTCACTTTTCAAAGTCGAATACCCTAGTAAATCTTAACCTGTTATTGTTGTAATGAATTTTTGTATAGTTACCAAGAATTAAATTATTTAATTTTTTTTTGGTGGCTTATTTTCTACTGTCCCTGATTCCTAAATAGTTTATTGCGGATAAAAAAGCGTCAAATTCTATGTCACATTATTTATTTTATTTGTTCACAGGTGATTTCCTAGCCTTGTAAAGGCCTAACAGGACTTAAGGGGAGACCAAATTGGTATCTTAATTATTACAGTAATTTAAAAATAGACGTGCCTGGCTATCTGGCTACCGAAGAGTATTAATTAACTACCAGTTATATAAAAAAATCAATCGCATTTAAGTTCTGCTTCTCGTTAACATTCTTTCTTTGTCTCTCTCGCACATTTCCTATCACAATAAACAACCTACCGGCTACCACAAACCTTTAGGCCAACTTAACATCATAGTAACAAATTTATTCTAAGACCGTTGCTCATCTAATGAAGTCTTCACATAATAAGTGGTTAACGTCCCTTTACCCTTAACATGAGTAGGACCACGACACTCACAGGTGTATCCGGCATTTTGTAAAATTTCGGCGGTGTCTTCCGGTACTTGAATCTTGCCCATAACGCCGCATGAGTCCATCCGGGAAGCCACGTTCACCGTGTTGCCCCAGATGTCGTACTGGGGTTTTTGCGCCCCCACGACTCCTGCAATTACCGGTCCGTGGCTAAGACCTTAAAAAAAAATAATATTAACTGTCAGCAGACTTAGGAAAGAGTGAATATAATAACCGAATCGTAATTTAAATCTTTGGAATGCGTCTCGGTTGATTTGCTCCAAGCTGCTCATCAGGCACACGGCAAAGTCTACCAAGGCTATGATGATGTGCTCGGCTTTTCTGGTTGCTTCCTAAAATTTAAAAGTTGAGTTTAGTCTATAAATGATGTGAGAAACATATTAAACTTACTGTACTATCGTTCTCCTCTTTGCCTGGCCGCAACCCAGAAGCCAGCATATACGTACTGCCTATCGTTTTGATTTTTTCAATGCAACTGAATTTGGGTTTCAGCAGCAGCTGCAATCACACAATTTCAGTTTTGTTCATTATTTAATTAGTGAAACCTACTTTATCAAACTCGCAGATAATCTCGTTGAGCAACCTTAGACACTCCAAACCTTGCTTGTTGACATCACTTTCATCGTAAAACTCCTTATAATTTGGTATGGAGGCGAACATAACTGCCACACACGAGTACCGCTCGTGGTATAAATCAGTGGTGACTCGATTGGATAGGAAATGGTCGGCCACATGGGCTGGCAGAATGTTTTCCAGCAAAATCTTTAGTAACCTTTGTTAAAACCAAATTATTGAACTCCCGTGATTTTAACCAACCTTGTTAATCCCTCTCATGGTTTCCACTTCTTCCTGTTCCACTTTCAGCTTCTCCTTCCACAAGTAATCGGTCCTGGAGGTGTATTCGATCTGCCTGTCGAGGATGTGGAAGAAAATGACTACCATGGCCAGAACCAAAGCGGTTTTGGTCTCAAAAGGCAAACCAGGAAATCTGTTACCGAAAATTGCTAAAATCGCTTAGAGAAGAATGGTACATTAGGCGTACTCATCGTCGTGCACGTCCTGGGCGTGGTACTCTTGGAAAAAGTCCAAATAGCTGTAGATCAAAATGTGTACAACCACGGAAGTCACCATTAACACCAGCTTAAGGAGGAAGCCGATTCTCAGGAAGACCGAAATGGCTGCCAGAACTAAAGCCGAACTGTACAGGTAAGTCTAAAAGGAATGTTTAGTAAAGTTTAGTGCATTTCTTTTTTAAAATGTAAAGGGGTTTCGACCTGGTTAAGTGGAATTTTAGTGCACTGCCCACTAAAGTTTAACCAACTAAGCAATCTAAAATTACAATTTGTGTGGTGCTTACAGGGACGTATTTTACTATTTCCGGATCAGTAGCGGTAACGGAAGTGGTGTTTTCCACAAACTCTGTGAAGTTTCCAGTTGACAGAGTGACGTCCGTAGTTGGTTGAGATGTCACCGGAAGCGGATTGTAGTCAACCTTAACGAATAAGAAGAAATAAAAGCTGTTCAAGAACTCTGGCAACAGTGGCAACAATGTCAGCAGGTAAGTAATTATTATGCATGTGGTTTGTTCAAAACTTGTTATGGTCCAGTTTCAAATTCTACATTATTACCGAACTTTCTACTAAAATTCCTTTTAGAAGTAAAAGCTTCAATTTTTAAATATTTTTATTTCTCATGCCAGCAAGCCGTTTTGCGCTCGTGTTTTTTTACTTTCAACGTAATTTCCTCAAGAAAGAATGATAAACAAGCGCAAATGCTACAGTGTAATAAAGAGAGTATTATTTGTATTATACATTGTTAGGAAATTCGTATCCCTGGTTAATGTAAACAACAATTTTCTTTCGGGTTTTTTTAGTAAGAGTAGATAAAAAGCAGTGAAAGGCTAGAAATTAGAAAATTCACGATTTCAGTAACTTTATGGAAAAGATTTTGTAAAAACCGTCACGTAATCTTAAAAATAAAAATGCTTGGGAAAGTTCAAATTTGTGACCACTTACTAAAGTTATAACAGCACAAGTAGAGATCAAAGTCACACTGACTAAAAAGATAGACAGTCGCAGACACCGACTTTCGGCCACGATTTGTCCTGGGGGACTACACGCCCCCGGTTCGTCGTGGGGTGTGTCCGAAGGTGGGCGCGGTCCACAACACCCATCCAACCAGCACAGATACACAAAGATAAGCAGCACCACTAAAGTGGGCGCCACCGTCCCATATAACACTACATTCCTGAAATGTCATATGTTTTCTAAAAAAGGAAGTTAATCAAAGGAATTCTTACTTGGGGATGGTGGTAATTTGCATAACGCACATGGCAACAAAGATTAAGGTGGCACAGGCTACGTAACAACGAAATTCCGGGTCGGGCTGCCCTCGATATTCTCTCTCTTGCTTCCGGTTTTGAAACCACAACACGGCAGGGTTCAAATCATCCGAGTGCCGCCATTTCCTGTCGAACAACATCCGAAACTTTAGAGTTTTCCTGAAACGTTTACTTCCACTTGTGTGACTGTAGAAACCTTGAACTTTAACACTTAACCAGAGTGCATCTTTAAAATATCAATTTCAATGCGGCACTTCCTTTCTTCTGGATAATCTTTTCCAACTTTCCGGGGAGATTGCCGACATTTTTATTGCACTGTTTTCATTTTACTTGACTTAACCCCAAGAGAATGTTGTTTAAAAAGTGTTTAGAAATTTCTGCTTCCGGCAGGTAAACCCGCGGCAATATTTACTTGCAGTCGAAACAAATAACTGGAAAACTCATTTAGTATGGATGGAGTTTAGTGCCGCTTACGCTTTCGGATTAAAGGGCAATTTTAAAGATTGGGAATAACGACTCTGACTGGATAATTCCCTCAGGCCTCGACCGGATTTTCTGTATAAAATCAACAGGTGTCTAAGCCAGGTAAATTATCCACCTTGCAATTTGAGCTTTTTGTAAACAAGAACCGTGCTCTATTTAGTCACGCTCAGCGGGGGTCAGAATTTGTGTTAAATGAAATATAAAAAGGGAAACACACAAGAGTTTACTAATACAGTTAAACCACTGACTGTTAAAAAGTCAAAACTTACTTGCATTCCAGGCAGGTGGATCTGTCAGGCAGCAAATTGGACTCGATCATTCCCAAAGTCTGGAAAGAAATTTTGAAATCAAATTTGTTTACTTAATTGGTCAGGTCAAAGACAATTAGACGGTTAGTTGTTTTGTTCATTCCCATTGTTCGATTCCAACAGAACAGAAAACTTAATACCCAATAATCCGACATGCTTTTACTGTTTCCTATAAATACGGAGAACCGGGAGAAAGCCGCAATAATAATGGAAATAAACAGGAGTTTCCCAGACAACTGTTTCCCCAGTAAGTCGTAATTATCCTAGAGTGGAATGTAATGTTAGGGTAGGAAGTTCGCGACAAATAGGTTTACTTAAACCTATTTACGTAACCTAATAGTTATCAGTTAACTTCGTCGATTATGCCTAATAAACTCAAAATCTTTGGAGATGAATAATCGTTTTTAGTTTGAATAGTAAAAAGATTTTAATGTGTGTTCATCACTACCACATCCAATCAGAAAATTGTATTGCTGACCACGCCCAGAAAACCAACACGTGACAAGTTAAAAGCACACAAACAACAGTAACAAGACTATTAACGATTCTAACCAAAAATATTAGTGTATCAACTGGCACAAATTAATATTAGTGTTTGTCTAAGCCACCTTTTTACCTTAAATCGTCCATAAAAAGCGGAAATACGGTACCTGTAAGTAGGTGGGAAACTGAAAATTAAACAGTTCATAGTTGTGAGAACAAGTTGGGTGACGTGTGACTCTTACCGGTTGCCGGTAAGGTGGACTTACCGTCAACTCGATGTTCTTGGCCAATGTGGATTCGGCGATATTGGCAAATGGCTTATCGGCGCCCCAGCACTCCACGTACTTGGTCATTTTGCTTGAGGGTCTTGTTCTGGTGGGTGGTCCTCCTGGAGTGGCCACGCCCACTGAATCACCTTCATGGTTAGATCCACACTTACTTTATTTGAAGTTCTTACCTTGTTTACCCCCTTCTCCAAGACTATTATTTCTGTCTGTGTTATTGGAACATTTGAGGTTGCCGTTTTGTACTTCTCCATCGTTTTTCTGCAACAACTAGGGTTAATGCTTGCTAGGGTTGTAATAGTGGCTTGTCTACCTTAGGTGGTACTATTAGGTAAGTTTCGATCTTGTGATCGGCTAAATAGCTTTCTCTGATCTGTCCATTGCCTGGTTCCACTTCAAACCGGTCACCTAGTTGAAGCAGGGTAGCTTTGGTTATGTGCACTCTCCTGGAACATTTTTGTGTTAAAAAGACTGGTTGATTAGAAAGTATTCATTTGTACTTATTACTATTTTCTTTGAGTTACTTTGAAAGAAAGCTTAGGTATGATGAGGTAAAGCAAAGATTAAAAATTAGTTAAGTTATAACTTTAAAAAGTTTCAGAATAAACAAATAATATTTTCCTTCCTTTGGTAGGTTGCAGGATTTCCAATATTCAATACAGTTTCTAATAAAAATGCTTCATTTGTAAGGATTTTCTTGTTTGATTTGCTTTTTTCACCGAATTTGGACTAATAAAGCTCGAATTCTTTTGATAGAAGAAAACAAGTCTCATAATTGGCCCTTTTCAGGTATACAGGAAAATCTTACGTAAGCGAACCTTTTAATTTTGTTAATTAATAATAATTCTGAGAAACCTTTAAAGGACCCAGGGACAGGACATTTTTTTCTCCAAAAAGTTCTTCCTTTCCAAAGTTTCGCTGTTATTGATTTGGATGGAATAAAATCTGGACTTTTGGTAATTAGAGAGAGGTAGCTTTTGTTACAAAGTTTAAACGGTTATACCATTCCTCGTTTGTGGCCTTTAGTTCCTATAAACTAGTTTAATTAAATATTTTATCTGTGTACCATACAATGCATTGGCGCAAGTTTCAGGCAGTTGCAGCTCCGATAATATTTGCTCACTTCAGGACATGTTGTTCCTTATCTCGGTGTTTATCTCGTGCATTACAACTCTGCCAGGAATTGTGGCCTTAAATAAATTGCCCGTTATTGTACTCCTGCTCCCCCATGTTTAAATTGTTCGGAATTACTTCCCCCGGTGTAAAAAACCAATCAGGCTCGATGCATCGAACAAAAGAATGGATCGACGATAACCTATATTTTACTGGGAAACAATGAAACTAATTTAAAACCTGAAAAGGTGGTTTTAATCGAAACGCATCTGCAGTTTGACACCCTCAGTGTTTGTGATGATTAATTTATTTTTTTTTTGATCGATAGACTGCTACCATCCCTATTGAATTGACAGTGATGTATTTACATCTTCCATGCTAAGTCGACATGTGCGTCATTTGCTTTCTTGACCAATCACAAACTACTCACTGTGTTGTGATTTACGTAAGTACATGTGGACTTATCATTAGTCTGTCTAAAGCAGATAAACACAGAACATATGTGACTTACGTTAGGGTTGACATTAATGACAGACGGACGCTTACCCTGCTATTCCGCCGCTTTCCATGTGATTGGCCAGAGTGACGTCATCGCTCCACACGTCAAACTGCCATTTTCTCAGCCCTAAAACGCCGCACAAGACGTTTCCGGTGTGGATGCCGATCCTCATGTCCACGTTGAAACCCGTCGCGTCACGTACGAACCTGTCATATGATTGAGTTAGTTAGAACTATTGAACAATGACAGTCGGGATGAAAAGCACTAACCTGATTGCTTCGATCATCTGCAAACCCATATTAACGCAATTGTAGGCGTGGTTCGGTCTGGACACTGGTAATCCGGACACGCAGTAGTAGCAGTCCCCCAAAATTTTGATTCTCATACATTGGTTTTCCTGGAAAATAACAAGTTTTTCGTTCTTTCTGAGGGTTGTAATTGTGTTTTTCCAGCTGTGGGGATGTAATAATAAAGTAACGCGTTTTTTCTCTTCCCCACTGCTGTTTGGGAAAAAATGATATTTTCCTACAGAGTCGAGAATAAAGTGGGTAGTTTTGTTCGACGGACACGCTTTCCAGTATTTTACTTTATCATTTTCCGGGCTCTTTATTTCCCTTTTACGTGCCTCGTAAAATATTAACCCCGCCATACACTAGCGGTTGTTCTGTATCGGTTAGGTACTTGTTCATAAAAATGGATTCTGGAAAGTGAATTTGAAATTTATCACAAGCTTGAATACCTATTAAGATTAGTTTAATCACGGTTTTAGGTTTTAAGAAACGTCCCGAGTGATGCGTAGACAAATGTTGACAGTTGTGACGAGTACAATAGTGATCACGTGACATTAAAACCAATCAAACCCAAGTCAATATCGCATCCAAATAGAAATGGCAGTCAGAATCGATTCAGCCGTAAACCTGCAGTTTATTATACTTAATAAACGGTCGAGTCGCTTTCCTGAATGGCAATTGGGTCTCGCTGTGCTGTTCAGAATGCGTCTTCTGAAATTTATATTTAATATCAGCGCCCTACACTCGTCTCCATACCGTAATAGACCATGTTTTTCGAGCGGTCGAATATTTTCCGTGGCAATGGTTCCCCGGTACAATAGTGATCGTTTTAATTTATCGTTTCAGGAGAATTCACCGTTTTGTTTGCTGCTGCATAATACAGAAGCGAAATAAATAGCCACGAGCAGGAAATTAAAATTTAATTAGAGAAATTCCTATCAAGAATCTAGCGTCAGAAACTGGAAGATCAACGATACGGTTTAGTATCTAGTTTAAACTGTATTTCAGTGCAGTAGAGGCAATTTGTCAATTTTTTTCTGGCTAACAAAACAACCTCAAAATTGAATTTTAACCGATCCACTTTAGTGGTTTGGATAATAATTATCCATTATTGTTGTAACCTTTCTATAGTCCAATAATTATTTTAGCGTCACCAACTGCAGCCTAAACCGTGAGTTATAAATGGCTGTGTCAATAACAAAACAGTCTGGTAAACAAAACGACCATATTTGCGTCAAAAAAAGTTCAAATGGCTCGATTGAAGTTAAATTAAATTACCGGGGCCCTCTATGCAAATATCGGCCGGTGGTAAATTAGCTGATTTATTGTAACGATCAACCATTTTGTTTGTCTTCCCTTGATTTATGAATATTACGGAAGGAAGTTTTATAAATCGTTAATGCGACAATAAACCAGAATAGTCCTCTTCAGAAGGACTAATTGGACCGTAAACCGCCCTATAACCATATTTTTGCATCTGGATTTTTATGTTATAAGCCCTTAATTGATCGTATATTTTAACCGCAACCAGTCCTGGTATCGTGGTTATGGCCCTTAAATTAACGTCATTATCCTTCTTAACAATGCTGAGTCCCTTTTGCGTCACCCTCCTTTAGAGGAGCAGTGAATTCAAACTGTTGGCTTAGAAACTGCCAACCTAGCTTCAAAGTTAATACAGCTTATTAATATAGTTACTGATGTTACAGAGATTAAAACGACGAAGAAAAACTCACCTGAGCAATTTGATCAAATCTACCAAACAGCTCGTTCAAAGTCTTCACCAAATCACTGGCGGACAACTGTTCACTCAGTGGAGTGAAATTTACAATGTCCGCGTACAAAATGGACACGTTGTTGTGCCTCTGGACGTACATTTCGTGAAACGTTTGAGTTTTGTGTTCGGCACACGCATCCGCCATTTTAAGCATTATGCTTCTTTTCACCTAAACGGATAAAAAACTAAAAATCAAGTTAATGGTGTTTTGATGTAGCTAAAACCTCTGCAGCAATATAAGCAGGAATAACGCTGAGGAGTAGCTGTTCCTGCTGGCCTTTCTCGCACTCCAACTTCACTCTCGACTCGATGCAAGTCCGGGTACCCACGAAAGTTCTACGATGCGCTGCCTCTGTCAAATGTCTGTAGTACAGCCCTGTTAAACTAGCTGTGACCAGGACTACAGCTTCGGGAACTAACTACACCCCACGAGACTACAGTAGACAAACTAATTTTAACTTTTTAGAATGCTTACCTGAATAAAATCACTCTGATTATTCAATCTGTGTGCAATTGAAGTGGCAACGTGGGCGGCTGTCACAATGGCGGCTAGGGCGCACACCACCAGCCTGGACAACGGCAACATGGTGTGAATAGCGAGCAAAAGTGCAAACAGTGGCAACGGCGCATGTCGTCCCGCTGTAACCAACCATTCTGATTACCATGATAGACCAATGTGGTTGAGTACCTAAGAGCAACATGGCGGTGGTGGATGAGGCCGTAATCACCAGAGACGAAACTAGGGCCCACGCTTCCGATTCCAAGATGACGGGAAACTGTGACGCTGCCAAAATGGCGATTAGGGCAAAGGTGACTGCTGTCATCATGGTCACCGGTAGAGTGCTTTTGTTTTGGCCCTAAAAATAGAAAAATAATGTTTTGTAAGAACCAGCCATTTGATAGACTATTCTAGAGAGATCAGAGTTAATTACTGATTATGTTTACGGAAGCTGAGCAACCAAATTAAAGCAACTGGTAGCCGGAACACATAACCTTAAATACTGGTTTATCCGTGATCTTCGATGCTACTATCTTAACTTAATGTTTGCGCAATTTAGTCGAATTGAATTTACGGGATAATCGAGTTGGAAACCAATTTGGAGCGTCCGGAAGACGCAACAGGAATTTAATACTTGTTGCGTCTTTTTGTCCTCACCACTGAAAGTTATCGAATGTGCGTCGGGGCGATTTAATAAAAATAGCGTAGCCGCATTACTACAGCTTTTTTCAATATAACCGAATCGAACACTCCACTATACAGCACATGAGAGGAAATGAAAATGGAATTAACCCCGAAATTGCGTCGGCATATTGGCGCAATTAATTTAGCCCTGTCTGCATTGTGCTCAACAATGCAGACTCTCGATTTATTTGTGATGCTGCAGGACAAAATTGGTTTACTTACTTGTGCCTGGAGCACGCAGGTAGTGATGAGAATTCCGATCGATACTAGCGTGGAAACTGTCAGTCCTGACAGAAACAGAGCGTGTTTTAACCGTATACAGTATCTTTGGTAGAGAGTTTCCAGTTCCATTCCATCCACTAAAACAATAAACGGAAATATAGTAACAAAGTGAAATAATGCTGTGCAGTTGAGAAGTGTCAAAACTGTCACAAAAATTAAGAAAAATACCCTTAAAAGTGTCATAAATACAAAGTTTATGTCCATAATGTTTTTCGCAAATGCGATCCCTGACTGGTTTCGAATTCAGAAACAGTAAATGTCAAGTTTCGTTGGTTGAATGCTCACGTGACTATGACGTTTTCTGACTTAAGGCCAATAATGGACGTATCTATTTCTCTGATCACTAGTTGGAGATTTCCTCTGCGAACAGACCACTCTATTGTCTCTAAAAGCATAGATGTGTTTCGTTTTCTTGACAATTGGCGAATTAATCACGTATGGCTAAAATATATTTTCTATCAAATGAACAAAAGATCACAAAACAGTGACGAATAAACTAAACTTAAAAGCTTGAAAGGGTCAATTTGCTCTCTGTTGACCGTTTTAAAGAAAAAATATGTAATTTTTTTAAAAATATTATGTTCCTGCCTGAAAAAATCCGCATTTTTCACTAAAAAACACTGTCACGAGAATAGCGCAAAGTCGTAAAATCGGCAAATTCCCTAGGGTTTTTACGGTTCAGCCGCACGCGAAACTTTGAATACGTGTGCCGTTTTAATTAACCTTATTTCACGTTAATACATCCTTGAACTGATTATTTAAGGGTCGAGATTTTTAGGGCAGATTTCTTGACGCGCTGGAGGTCAACTGTATTTACCGGCATTTTTCAGAGTAGAAAAGGGCGTAATCAGAAACCCATTGACCGGAGGCGGCGATAAATTGATGCAATCAGGACTTTACAAAGAAAAAGTTTACTTTGAAGGGACGGGATAGAGTTGCAGACGAGTTGTACTGATTAACTTGGCTACACTGCTTTTAGTTGGAAATTAACTTTAGCTGTGAAATGCATGTTAGCGACATTGTTTTTCCAGTTTGAATTATTATTGTCAGTCTCTAGTTTTATAGGTTCAATTCCAGTAACCTCAAAGTTTGTATTTGTCCTGCAGTACTAAAGGAAGTTACTTTTAGCTGGACATGTGAGGTGTAAATATCCCAGAAACTAGACTTTTCTTATTGGCAGCATTCGTCTCAAAGGGCATCAAATTAAAACCGACTTTCTAGGAAAAAAGGGTGGGATGTAATAACCGGATCACTGAATTCGATTAAGCCAGAGACGACGAAGCCAATAAATCCGCATTTTTCTAGGGCTCGATCTCTGGAGTGCGAATATATAAATCAGAACGCGATTTTCAGACCGGAATTACATGACGTGCACATGACAGCTAAAGGATTAGATAAGAGTTTAATAGGAAATTAAAGTTTTCCGAGTTTTAAATCGATTACCATAACGTCTTGCTTTGTTTGCAGCTTTTCTTCTCACGCTCTTCACCTTGTCTTTGAAACGCTGCAAAACAACGTTCTCCTCATCGCTGGATTCTGAAGAAGACATCATCGAAGACAAACAGATGGAGCAACGGTCTGACGAACAGCTACTGGTACTGTCTTGGCGGTTCCAATGTTTCGGTAAGCGCAAATCGAAACCGTTTTGGTCGTCCATGGTTGAAACGCACCACTGTGATTGCACTTTAATACTAAATCAAGCTTCGATTACTGAAAGTATTCCAGTCTTGACAAGGTCAAATGTTGACCACCTGATTGACTAATTGCCGTTTTTATATAACTTATTGTCTTAGTGGAAAAATTAACCGCGTATGATTTGCATTAATCGGTGCTTAAACCGTTTAATGAGTTTAAATGGGAAAAAAACAGTTTAAAAAACTACACACTAAATTCTAATTTGTAATTATAAGTCTGATTGAGACATTAAGTAAAATTAGAAATTTCCAATCAAAAACCAAAATTGTCATATTTCAAAGTGTAAAACAATTATTCCAGGAACTTTATTTCCTAAAGGCACCCACACACGCCACAGTCAACAAATTAGTAAATTAACGACAATCTATTTTTAAACTGAGCTTAATCAACGATGAAAACGCTTTAGAACAATAACGACTCTATTAATCACTTTTTGTAATAAGAACAAATATTAAACTTTCGCACGACACGCGTAACCGGTCGAGATTAAATCGTTACTGGATAATCCAGGATTCTATCGAAAGTGGGATGGTTCAATTATTAACGAGTCATTGGTAAAACGCGTATAACTTAAAATTTGTTTCCCATAAAAAAATTACTTAGTTCTAACAACACTAGAGCTGGGCTCAAATCTCGATAATGTTTGATCAAGTGGTGAACGGGTTATCGGTTCCGCGCCGATAATAATATCGATAACGCGGCCTCAACACTAGCATGGCCAAATTTGAGCCAGAATTTATTAATATACAAATGGTCTCCTTGAAATATGTCCCACAGGATTTTTCAAAGCACAAACACCGATTTGTATCAATTTGTTTTAAAAATTCGGGTAAATTGGTGCGGTATTTAGAATTTTGGGTCAAAAAACATTCCTGAAAAGCGGTGTAGTAAAGGTGAGTTAACCCAAATTTTAAAATTAGTCTCAAGTATAATCAAGTTCAAAGCAATTAAATAATAAGTCAACAATGCTTCTACGGGTCATTATTGCTTGACATCAGTTGGAATTTATTACGGTAAATCCCATTAAAGTATCAATTCGTTTTAAGCGATTCTGAACCTTTTGTGTCAAATAATCAAAATGGCTGCTAAAACACATTGGCATTTTAGCGAATTTCTAATAATACCTTACAGTTTTGAAATTTGCATTTAATTTGAAATGGCGGCTGTAAATACTTCTATCATTGAATTAAAATGGCGGTTATGCTAAATTTCATTATTTTCCCTAAAAACTTGCAAATATTACAATGCAGCAAATATAGGTGTTATTGCTCGGACTTACTCCATATACGATCCAGTATTGCCATCCTTGTTCAACGCTTTACGTTGTGTCAAATTTTTGACAGCAGATGCAGTGCAACCATAGATATCACATGAGTAACTAGAGTGGACATGATGAATAACTGGATTGGTATCCTGAATTTTTAAATTGTTCTTACAGTATTTGAACTAAGTAATTTTTTGTTAAATATTTCTTTGAAGTATTCGTGTCTGGTTTATTACGCTCAAATAGTTAATCCAATAAACTGTGATGTTTATCCAAAGCCGACAAAGAAAAACAATTTAAGAGAAAAAAGTATCAGGAGATGAAATTCGGCAAAATAAACAACTGGTCTGTACAGTTACGGGTTGGATCCGAACTTTTTCTGGATTAATCGTAACATGTGCTCGCCTTACACAGTTTATTTACCCCAATCGGGCGGAATCGTTAAACTTTCAAAGTTTTTCCAACGATCTTTCAATAAGCAAATAAATATTTAAAATCTGGGAAGATTTCTGCGAGACCTATTTATAATCCGGTGATTAAACCACAATTTTTGAAACAAAAATAATGTTGATATTTACCAATACGGTTTTACGATCAAATTGCCGCTAAATTTGGATTATCAGAGACTAATAAAGACAAGCAATAACGCCAATAAAAAAAACCCTGTAAATCACACAGTCGGGGTTAATGAAAAACTCGAATCTAAGGCATACATGATTAGTCTGGATATTAATCGAATCAAATCCGTCTATGATTATTATTGCAGGATCGAGGTATTGAGCGTTCAATCTAGCTGAACTAATCAGTTTAAAAATAATCAACCTACTGGCCCGAAATATACGAAGTAAACACACCCTTAGGGCTTGCCGGGGTGTAACATTTAGTTCAAACTTTAGTTTTGCTTCCTGGGTAAGCATATTCTTGACAGTGTTGATGTTTCTGTCATTTATGATATAAATCATAGACCAATCACAAGCTACACGCTGTGCTGACATTTTACAGCATTAGTAAGGAATAGAGTTTATTGGTAAACATTTTTGGACACTCTGTATATGTGAAAATGATTTGACAAACTAATTGCAATAAGTTTCACTTTTGCGGCGCTATAAAACCACAGTCCTAATCGGCTTTAATCGTTCGCGTATCGAACTTTTACTTATTTAATTAGTTAAATTTAGATTAATTAGTTCGGGAACGCGATTGTAGGTAAACTGCCAGGCGTCGTTTACCAATCATCGACCGTTCTATTTACTTTCCATACATAAGTGTAGTAAATTGGTTTAGATGCTAAATATAACTGGGATATTAAAGACGTCGTCGTAGATTCTTGAACCGAGGGAAGAGAGTTATCGAGAGAAAGGGACATTTGACAGAAACCTGCCATTGTCAACCAGTTCTGTCACATTCTATCCACACTTCTCTCGGCAGTTCTACTGCCTGCGTTCAAGAATGTTTTACTCCCATTAAGTTTTTTTCAAAATTTTGCAAATTTTAATATACTTCCTCCTAAATGAGGAGAAGACTGAAAGGTCTCAAATTGTGCTTATATTGCGACCGATTCTAAGTTTCTTGTGGATGGTTGAAAAGTCAACTGATTGATTTTGCTTTGATGAGTCTCAAAGAGCAGTCAATGTCAACTGAGAGGTTTGACAACTTTTATCATATAAACGTGAAAATGTCATTGTCAGACAGTTCACCAGATTAAATATTTCTAGGGAGGATATTTTCTAGGAATTGCAAAGTAATAAAATAGCATGCTTTTAGAATATTGTTTCTAACTATTGTTTTTAAATTAAAAATTCTTGACAGATGGTGAAAGTAAAAGTGTCCTATTATAACTAGTTATTCACACCACAACCATCCAAAACTAAGAGATATTAATGCAGCAGGTGTGTTTAACACGTTAACTGGACTGAATAAATGATATTCTAGAGTACTAAACTAATATTTACTGGTAAGTAATCCAAGCTTTGGAAAACTAGTGCAGTTAGTGCAGGGAGCTACAAACCAGTTATTGCTGCGGTATCTAGAAAATGAGGAATCACTCAATAAATTTACCAGATAAATTTCAACTTTCATCATCCTGAAATCAAAAGCTCAACAGCCAGAAAGCATTCATCCTGGCTTTTCTGCTGTTGATGGTAGTTTTTGTGATTGGTCAATGCAATCTGTCAGTCTGGGTTAATGCAACTTTGCAACAAGTTGATTATCGATTGCGTGCTATCGATTACCTCTTTGTACAAAGTGGCAATCAGCAATTTTGTTTCGTCTAGTAATTTCCCACTCAATGTCCACCCGATACAGACCGGTTTTTATTTATTCAGTAATTTACCGGTGCCACATAAATAACTAAGGGCGACGTTAATGAGAGCGGGGCATGAATATCGTTAAGGGACGATAAGGATATCAAAACGGGTCTGCGTTTTACAAATTAGTCGGAAAACTTCTTCCTCGGCTGTATTATAGTTGCGGATTCATACATTTCCGCAGTTTTTACTGAGATCACTGGTGTGTGGAATAACAATAATACTGAAACGAAAGCCCGAGGGGAAATAATAGCTATACATACGCATACGTAATGCGGAAAAAAAATGTTAATTTCAATTTTCTGCCAGGAGACCAGCGGACCGGAATAGTGCACGCTAGTAATAAATATAGGAAAATATATTTTTTCCACACAAAATATATTGTTATTGTAGGTAAATTTTTCTAGTACAATCCTGTAATTTTTGAACAGTTTGAGAAGCATACAGAGCAATTCACAACTGTCAAACATCACTTCCACTATGTAGATTGAACAAGCATTGCTCTGACTAATGCAAAACTTGGAAATCAGATCGCCTTAGTAACTAATGGGCGTTAAATAGCTCGTCCAAAACGTCTGGCAGAGTGGGACGCTTATAAATTTGTCCTAATCTAAAAATTTATTTTTAAATGCTGGCCGCAGCTGAAATAAATAATTCAAAAAATTTTAATAACATATTTACGGCATTCTTTGTGTATCAGCGAGCGAAAATAAAATAACTCTCTGCTGGTTTTGAGGGCGCAAATTTTGTATTTATCCGCAGTCGAAAACATCGTAAAATTTTGTTTAGTAGCAATAGCAAACACCACAAAATGTTTAGGTAAAAGGTATAAATAATATGTCAAGCAATTTTTTCCAGAAAACAAAAAGAAAATCAATACAAATTTCAATTAACTCTAAAATGGTGAATTTTAAATAACGTTTTATAAAATACCAATTATGTTTAGTCTCTCTTGCACGTAACCTTTATACAAATAAATAAATTGAAATTAGCTCAACTTCAGTTTGAAAATAATAATAAATTTTTAAGTGCTTTAAGGAAAATTTCAAATCAGCTTAGAACTCAAAATTAAAAATGGTAACGTGCTTTGTAAGAGTCAATAATAATTAAATAATATTATAATTTTAGTTAGGTATAAAACTAGGTTATAGTAAAGGTAAAGGGGGTAAATTGTTGTAAAAAAGCAAACCTTCGTCACTCATTTCGATTGTTTTAGACGTCACCGGACACCAAAAGTTTTCCCGCTAAAAACGCGTTCAACGGAATCTTACGACGTTCCCGAGTCCCGCGGGACACTCATCTCGTCCGACAATACCGAGCATACGACGATCGGGAATCAACTGGTGGACCCGCTGCTAAAACTGTCTTTTGGCGCTCCGCTAGCGCGTGCGGTATTAAATGGCGGCGTCGCATGTCCCGATGTTTGCCTATTGCCGATTTGAGCTGTCGACATCGGGTAAATTAACCCCCCACTTTGATCCCCCCCTCATAAATGATTCCTCAAGGGGGCCCGGTAGACGATTTCCGTGTTTGTTGTTTGCACCAATTTGTGTTATTCTCTTACAAACCCAGTTGTGCTGACTAACTGATTAATCATCAATTTGATAACAATATAAAAACTAAAATAAGTGAAATAGTTAAAACCAACCAAACTGACGTTGACGTCATCAACTGCGTGTCACTCTAATTCAAATTAACCGTCATTCCTCTGTGAGTGACTGGATTGATTGGAATCACTAAATATAATTTGTTCCACCAGTTTCAGTTGTTTTCAAACGTGAAGAGAAAATTGAAACATGATCTGGTTTGTTACGGTTAACCATGCATCGATAATTCGATACAAGAATTTCCCGGTATAGACACGATTTTTCACTTATTACACTGCGTAATGCCGCGTGATCAATTGACGATTTGTTACCCCGTTAAGAGTTTCCTCCTATTCAGTTCAATTGAGCGTTCAGTAAACCGTTTCTGAAACAGTGCATAATATCAATGGTGTGCTAGGTCACGTGACAACGCCAAATTGACGCTCTTTTTTAGACAAATCCAGTTGATGGAGGACACATAACTGTAACTTTTTGAAAATGTTACCAATCAAGTTCATATAAAAAAACCCCATTAGTCAAATGGGTTGATCGTTACGCATATTTTAACCGGGATATACGAGCGTCAATATAATCAGGGCCACACCATCAGCGAATCGGCAGGAATTAATACTAAAATATGCTAATTCCGCATTTCGAGCTTAAAAAGGGCACATACAAAATGTGTGTGTGTGCGCGATGACGAGGAAGATTTATGATTTGGCCAACATCAGGGTGCTCGATAAGCCTGACGACAGGTTTTCCTGTCCGGGAAAACACATTTTGATTACTATATGCAAACTGTTCCAGGCTGAGATGTCGAGAAAAGCTGTCATTCGATTTGAAATTGAACGATATTTGAAAGTAGACCGAATAAAGTTCAAAGTAATTTACTTTTACAGGCATATAAGCAGAATTGTGTCTGTTGAAAACTAAAAATTTGATTCTTTCACTTTTTAAATTATACAAACTGAAACAACTTAAAATGTGGCAGTATGATGGGTGGTTTTAAATCGAAACGTCGCCTGGTAGCGACCTCTGATTGGCCAATTATTACTATAACATATCTTTACAGTAATCTACTTTCAGATTAGGGCTGATGCTGAAAGTTGTCTTAATTGTACGCTAGAGGCACTGTCAACATAACCTCTCGATTTGCCATGTGATAGAAAGAGACAAGTACACATTGTCAATGTCAGTTGCATTGACACTTGACAGTCGTTTGAGAGTTGCCGGCTGCCCGAACAATGGTCGATTTTTTAGTGGCGCGGTGCTCCTGTGTGTTTTGTGGGTGAAAAAGATGTTTTTTTAAGAAAACCAGCCCGAATTTCGAGACGTTAGGACTATCCAAAGGTTTCGTGTACAAGTCGGTAAGTAGCCAGTCTATATAAACCGTAAAATCCACTTTATTCGGGTCAATTTAATTGTAATTTGTCCAAGTGGGATACCCATTTTGGTCCTAAGATATATTTGCATTTTAATTGAGTCATTGCTCTGTATTAAGATGATTGAATGTAGGTTAAAAAAGGCGAAACTGTTTCCTTAAATTGTCCTCTCACACATTACGCTTCTTATATGCATTACAAGTATTTATTGAAACACCCTCAAGAGGTCTGGGAATAGCACCCACTCTAGCAATGCTAAGGACAGTTATAATTTACTCAGCTAAACCAATGAATATGAATACCATTTGCATGCATGGTAATACACTGAAGACACTTCAAAGATCTATTCAGTCTATAGTATTTATACTAACTTGTTGATTGGTCAACAATCAGAATTTTATTACCCCAGGTTTGAAATGTATTAAAGGTGAGTAACCTGATATAACAACAGTTTTAACACACATGAGTAACTGTAGAAGAGCCTGAGTAATTTTCTGAAAAAGTTTACATAAATTTTTTTTTACTGACAGAATGATTGGACATTTAATCTACATTTCCTAGTTGTTTCTAAGATTTCAAACATTAAAGAGATGCAGTTCTCTTTGATGAAATAGGTCAGGAATACTTTAATGTGCATAAAAGTGCTACAGTGCAGACATTCAATTTATTATACATTTTTGACATAAACATCAAATGACTTGGACACAAAATGCATTCTAAAAATAGCTTTACTCTGTTATGTTAATATTAGTTGGGATATGATATTTTGAGTGGTCACAATTACAATTTAGAAAGCTCCTTTACAGTATTATTGATCTTTGATTCTAAGGAAATGACAGAGTGAGGAGTGTCTAACCCAATAACTTGAATAGTCATCATAATTATCTAATTAAGCTTAATACAGTAATGCATCACATCACATGGTATGATTTTTTTTGTCCTTCAAGTATTTCATAGTAGTGTAATAGGGTAGATTCATGTAGGCAAACTTAGTAAAAATGCAGTTATATTGCTAAAAATATTATGTAAACAAACCATTCATCAATCAAGCTAATCTAACAATTTTCAGATAAAAAGTAGGTTTTTACACTTTGTACTTTTCACTATTTGCAGTATTGTTTTTATGAAGTTTAATTAGTAGCAATAAATGAATCATCAAAAGTCCCTGTTCCATTTCTAGTCACTACCAGATATTTGTTTATTAGATCTCTTAACCCTTAAGTCTAGATTTAAATCACAAAAATGATTTAGCTATAATACAAAATAAAACAACTGTGTTTTAACAAAAGGCAGTGCAGTAGACAATAAATTATATTGTTATAAACATTTCACAACTTATTAATAACATCAGGAGGGTCTAGAAATAGTTTCTTACCACCTGGTGAGGATTTTGCTCCACTTTTTATGGGCCTGCTTAGAAAATACTTCTTTGATAACATTTTAAAAATGAAACTGCAATAATTAGTAACTGCTTGGCAAATAAACTTAGGACTCCCCTGTATAAGCTGTTTCTCTGATTTTAAATACAAAAAAAACAATAATTTATGTGTAACTTTACTGTTATAGAGTAGCTAAATGCTATGAGTACAAATTAGTGTTATAATGAAAGTTTTTCAAGGATAGCGGATTTTCTTCAAGCTCATTGCCTACATCAAGCCATAAACAATTAATTTCAATTTACCAGACTGCAGAGTGTCTTAAGTTTTACTAAAATTCAATCAGAAAATTTTACATGAGACAGAGCAAAACAAGACTCAAACTCAATCTTTCAGTGGCTTTAATGTCAAACTTTTTACCCTTAAACAATTTCTTAAACCAATAATAATCCAAGTGCATTTTTTCATGGTTTACTGTTGTAAGTGTCTAGTAAAATCATCAGGCGGCATATGTAGAATACCATACCATAAGACAGATGTTACTGAAGTACAGAAAAAGCATTAATGAAGTGGATACCGTTTGGGACACATCTGGTTAAGAAGCTCACTGAACAGCTTTACAAACCTAAATAATGTTCTTTACTAATTTTTAATTAATTACAATCAATGTTTTCGCAATGGCAGCATCAATACCTAATCCTCTTCCTTTTCGGGGTATTTATGTGTGTGTACCAAAAGTGGGTGAAGCGTCCGATCGTAAAATTGCTTATTCACAGTCAAAAAGCCAATGAGATTTCATATTCTTGTACTAGAAGGTAAGTCAAACTTTACTAATTTAATACTTAACACGTTTTACGAGCCGACGCTTCATTTATACGGATTTGAACCTTGTAACCGTTCTCCTTATGTTTCAGATCCAGGGAAAAACATCATGGAAGCACTTATCCCTGTCATCAATAAGCTGCAAGACGTTTTCAACACTGTAGGCTCCGATGCCATCCACCTGCCGCAGATTGTGGTGCTGGGCTCCCAAAGTTCCGGTAAAAGTTCTGTAATAGAAAGTCTGGTTGGCAAAAGCTTCTTACCTAGAGGCATTGGCATTGTAACCAGACGTCCCTTAGTGCTTCAACTGGTGTATTGCCCTAAAGAAGACAAGGAACACCGCAATTCTAACAATGGAACTGTGGACGTTGACGACTGGGGAGTGTTTTTGCACTGTAAAGACAGAATTTTTAGGGAGTTTGATGAAATACGGCAAGAGATTGAAAAGGAAACCAACCGAGTCGCGGGGAGTAACAAAAACATCTGCTCTGAGCCAATTAATTTAAAGATTTACTCCACCAAAGTGGTTAACCTGACTCTGGTTGACCTGCCGGGGATCACTAAAGTACCAGTAGGCGACCAGCCACCTGATATAGAAAGACAAATTAGAGATTTAGTGGTCAAATACATTGGAAACCCTAACTCGATTATTTTAGCTGTAGTTACCGCCAACACTGACATGGCCACTTCAGAAAGTCTGGCCATAGCTAAAGACGTAGATCCCGATGGTAGAAGAACATTGGCTGTGGTAACTAAACTGGATTTAATGGATGCAGGAACTGATGCCATAGACATTTTGTGCGGAAGAGTCATCCCGGTTAAATTAGGAATTATCGGGGTGGTAAACAGGTCTCAACAAGACATTATCAACAATAAAACGATAAAGGACTCCCTGAAAGATGAAGCATCTTTCCTACAAACCAAATATCCTACATTGGCTGCCAGGAATGGCACACCATACTTAGCAAAAACATTAAACCGATTACTGATGCACCACATTAGAGACTGCCTCCCAGACTTGAAAACGCGAGTCAATTTAATGATGTCCCAGTTTCAGTCGTTGCTTAGCTCATACGGAGATGATATTTCTGATAAAAGCAAAACTTTACTGCAAATTATTACCAAGTTTGCTTCTGCCTACTGTTCCACCATAGAGGGCACAGCCAGGAACATTGAAACTACTGAGTTGTGTGGAGGAGCGCGGATCTGCTACATTTTCCATGAAACTTTCGGAAGAACCTTAGACTCAATTCACCCTCTAGCCGGTTTAACCAAAATGGACATCCTAACAGCCATCAGGAATGCTAATGGTCCCAGACCTGCGCTTTTTGTACCCGAAGTATCGTTTGAACTACTCGTGAAACGTCAAATCCGCAGATTGGAAGAGCCTTCCCTGCGATGTGTTGAGCTAATCCACGAAGAAATGCAACGCATAATTCAACACTGTGGCAACGAGGTACAGCAGGAGATGTTGCGTTTTCCTAAATTGTACGACAGTATCGTGGATGTGGTGACACAACTGCTGCGTAGACGTCTCCCTACCACCAACACCATGGTGGAGAACTTAGTAGCCATTGAGCTGGCTTACATCAACACCAAACATCCAGATTTCCATAAAGACATAGCGGCAGTGCCCACTATGATCAAGTCGGGTGAGGCACCCAAAACTCATAGGAGACCTACAAGCATTTACCGCACTGTTCCAGAAGGTAGTAATGACGGTTCGAAACCCAACAGCACTGACGACGCCACCACGTGGGTGTCTAACCTTACCTTGCAAAATGGCGGCAGTGATGCAGACTTGAATAACGCTGGCATTGATCCGCGCACAGTTTTAAGCCCGGACAAACCGGTGAATTTGTTACCGCAAGTGCCCCTGGATGGCAGAACTCACAGAAACTTGTCACCGAACGAGGAGCACGACTGTGAGATCATCGAACGGCTGATCCGGTCCTACTTTTACATAGTGCGCAAATCGATCCAGGACACCGTGCCTAAAGCGGTAATGCATTTCTTAGTGAACTACGTGAAGGACAATCTCCAATCAGAACTGGTAACATGTTTGTACAAGGCCGAAAACGCCGATCAGCTGCTGGACGAGTCCGAACATATCGCGCAGCGCCGCAAAGAAGCTGCCGATATGCTGAAAGCACTGCAACGCGCCGCTCACATTATTAGTGAGATTCGGGAGACGCACATGTGGTAGAACGTGGGCTGATTGGTCGAATTCAGGGAATAGTGGTGCGCTTCCTCGAATTCGTCTTGTCTGATTGGTAGTTGCGCCCCGTGTTTTATGGACTAGTCGGTGATTTTGCTTGTGACTGTAGTCCCCTGCTTTTTCGTTATCACTTTCAACACTTGTTATGCTGTTACTTAGACATTTTGAGGCCATTTATTTGTATCTAATATTATGATCCAACAAATGTAGTTCAATAAATGTTAGTTACAGAACTGGTTTGGGTTTTACGGTTTTTGATCCAGAAGAAATTGTCAAAAATTGTTTGGGAAAATGACATGAAGAATTCCGATTGGTATGTGCCCTTAAGTCGTTTGTTATTTACAGTTTACTCTTTTTTTAAATTATAGGTTGTCTTAGGAAAAAATTACCACTGTCACTGTCATATGAACAAGAACTCTGCCAACAATGGATTGTGGAGTTTTATCAAAAATTTTGCATAATAATAGCTTCTTGCCTTAATAACAACAATCGATTTAAGTACGATAATCCAATGACATTTAAAGTACCTGGACCGTTATCAACAAACCCAGCGCGAAATGTAAGCGGTCTATGGACTTTTCCGTTACGGGAATATTAACGTTTCTATTATATTCAATTCCTCTGTCGGTTTTGTGAAAACAGCCTTAAAGTGACCGTTTTTACGATCCTGTTGGCTGGTAATTGAGATTGTAAATTGATTTCGCCTCTCTACATCGTATTGTACAGTCAAGAATGTTGAAGGCAATGTGATTTTCGCTGAAAATGCAGCAATAAAGAGTTTTTTCAAATTTTTGTCAGTACAGTTCAAGGTGCGGAATTCTGTCATAAGTGTTTAAGTATATCTTTTTGGCTCTCGTTCGTATTGACGTCAAAATTCACATCAAGCGACCATTTGAGTGTGTCAAAGTTGTAGATTAATTAATTTAAGCTGCTACTCCTGGAGTTTCTATATGACCGTGCCACAATGACTTCTTTTGCATTTCGTGCACTACAATCCGGTTTTTTGCGCAAGTTAAAGCCGGAAACAAGAGGAAAAGAAGATCGGCCGATTACGTTTATACCGTATTCCACCTTGATAGATGCGGTATAGTAGGAGCCGGTTCTTTCTTGGGATCGCGTCGCGATTTCGCTCTTGTCGCGGTCGTAACTAGAAAAGTGCGCGTTTTTTTGGTGATTTTTTTTTTTGAAAAAAATGCTAAAGTCATGGCCCTACTATGGTGGTGGTAACCCTGACTCAAACTGGAATACCAGTGGCGTACTATAAACCGTTTAAAGGAAGGTTAGTCCTGTGTTGTTTTTCAATAAACCGATGGACTTATTTATGTCGGACTGCAAATAGAACAGCCGAAATTATGTGCCGGTTATTTTTAACTGCCACCACGCAGATTGTCCCGGAAACCGTTAAACTTAGCCTTAAACTTAAGTTAAGAGGGACTTTTTAATGAAATTAGGTGTTTGACCTGTGCTCATTCATCTGATCCAAATTATGCGCATTAAGTTACCACCATATCATGCTAGGGTGATTTAATTAGTCTACTGTTAACCTGAAGTTAAATGAGTCTGAATTATGCAATAAACTTCTGGGATGTTTGTAGAATGCTAAAAACGCGACTTAATGGTCTGATGAGTTATTTAAAGAAGGACTTTAAAGCAGGTATTTTAGAGCCGGAAGTTTCTCTGTACTCAGGAATAATCAGGTGGTTTATGTAACATTGTAAGTTAAAATTCCGACATATACTTTTTAACCATAATCTAGTTATAGCAGGTCATTTTACTCTTCCATGCTCATCATTCCCCCATAATAGGAGTGTTGAAATTTCTCTTTTTACATGTAAAGAAAACATTTTGAATTGTTTATTATTGCACTTTGCGGTCGTTAAAGTACCTGAAATGGACAGGCAAGTTCTAGTCAGTATCTCTTAATTGCTCGAGTAGTATTAAAATGCCCAGAGCCGGACTGAATTATTAATGTGCCATTGCTGTTTCTACTTCCTTGTGTAATCTAAACCGGCTTGAAATCGTTTTCTTAGCTTTGTTTACCGACTTTTCAGCTGGGAAATAAACACAAAGCGCCCCCTTGAATATTTTAGGGAACTATTAAGAACCACAAACATTGACTTTTCATTTTTCTACCCTACATAAAACTGGAGATTTTCAGGCTGAAAAATGAGGAAAATACACTTCACCTAGATTTTTTTTGTTAAGCTTGTGGTGTTTTTTCTTTGGTAGGTACGCCTTTTACGGTGTGTCTATTTTTGGTAAAGTGTGGCGCACCGTTAGTTAAAAAATCGGCTACTTTAACAACAATGGTCAATCAGTTACCATTATGACGCAGTTATAATGACCGATAAGATGTTGAAAATTACTTGTTTTCTATAAAAAAAAATCCTTCTAGATATGACAGGTGGATCGTGTTTGTTTCTTGGAGATACGTAAGTTTGCTTTATATTAAAAAATGTCCGATTCAATTGATTTTGATTTATTATGTAGGATAATGGGGGCAATAAGTTGAGAAAATTGAAACAAATTAGGCTTATTTTTATTAAATTTATTTTTCCGGTAAGAGTTCTGCACGACAACATATCCCTGTCATTACAAAACAATTTAACGCAACTAACAAGGCTATTATTCAGCTCAGTTGGCTGTCGTAATTCGACTCCTTCCGTTTTCTTTGGACAGTAAAAATATTCTCTAACTTAATAACCGTTTTTTAACAGATTGCAAATCCGTTACGTGATGCCCTCGGCGCGGTTGACGCTGCGCGAGGAAGACGTTGTCCGATTGGCCCTCGAGTTCCTCCATAATCGTGAGCTGCACATCACGCAGCTGAGCCTGGAACGGGAAACTGGCGTGATCAATGGCAACTACAGTGATGACGTACTCTTCCTCAGACAGCTGATCCTGGATGGACAATGGGACGACGTGCTCGAGTTCATTCAGCCGCTGGAAACTCTGAAAACATTCGATATGCGCAAGTTTAGTTATGCAATACTCAAGCACAAGGTGAGTTGAGTGTGAGTTGTGAGTTAAATATTTGGAGTTTTTCTTTTAAGTATATTGAGCTGTTGTGCATCAAATCCGAGGCAAACATTCAGGGTTCTAGCGTGGATAATGCCGTCGAGGAAGTGGTAAAGGTGCTAAACGACCTAGAAAAATTCTGTCCAACTAAGGAGGATTACTCGAATCTCTGCCTGTTGCTTACCTTACCTAGGTACGTTTTTCTGTGACATTCAAGCTGCCCACTAATGATGGTTTGGGGTCATTTCAGGCTGACTGACCATTTACAATATAAAGACTGGAACCCATCGAACGCGAGGGTGCAATGCTTCCGGGAGGTGTATCCTCTGGTGGCAGAATTCTTGCCAGGAGATAAGAAACCCACGGACAGTAACGCAAACGCGTCTTCTCGTAACGACCGACTGATACAGCTAGTAATCAAAGGAATTCTGTACGAATCGTGCGTGAATTATTGCCAAGCCAAAGCCACCGGAACTTCAGAATCGCATATTCAGGAGATGACATTTTCACGACTGTTGGATGGGAATGTCGGTGAGTTGTTGAAGTTTAGAGAAAACGGTTATTATTCTTTCTTTTTCTGAGAAAATCTGTTTTCAGGTTTTAGTGATAGCGATCTCTCTCTGCTCTCTTGGTTGCAAAGTGTCCCGTCCGAGACGTTTTCGGTGCCATTCGAGCAGAAAACTCTTAACGTGGACGTAGAGAGATTGGAACGGCCCTCATTGGAGACGTCCTGGACTGAACACATGCTGATCACTCCAATCAAACCCAAAACTTTCCCCCACTCGGCCATGCCGTTTACTCGGCCCAGGTCAGCTGCTGACATTATGTCGAGGTAAGGTTTCATTTCATTATTTACCAGTTGGTCACGTGAACGATTTAACTATTAACTTCTCTTGGTACAGGAAATGTATTTCTAACATGTACACTATACATTTATTGTGTTTTTATACCTCTAACAACTACTCTACATGTTCAAACCAATCATCATCCACATTTTTATACATTCTTCTTCTTCAGGTGCCGTCTCCGTTTCGAAAATTGGCAATCATCAGGGCGATTCTCATTTTTGAGCCCGCATCTCTAAATAGTTCGTTGTTATTGCAACCAAACCATTCTCTAAGGTTCTTCAGCCATGAATTACGTCTTCTCCCCACAGATCTCTTTCCTTCGATTTTTCTTTGCATAATAAGTTGCAATATTCGATACTTTTCCCTCCTCATGACATGTCCCATGTATTGCAATTTTCTGGCCTTAATTGTCGTAATAACTTCTCTATCCTTATTCATACGTCTCATCACTTCCACGTTGGTTATTCTGTCTACCCATGAAATGGTCAGTATTCTTCGGTATACCCACATCTCAAACGCTTCCAGTCTCCTCATTTCGGTTACCTTCAGCGTCCAGGCTTCCATCCCATAATACAGTACGGACAGCACATAGCATCTCATTAGTCATATTTTCAGTTCCAGGTTTAGATCCCATCATCATTTTTATAAATGTGCTTCTGGCCTTTTATACATTAAAAATCTATTATTGTTGCAGATCTTTGATGCCTGTACTCGACGGTTTACCGTACGGTTTATCCCAAAGTACTGCGGTCCAGAATGGTAATTCCAGGGCTATGGCGATGAGCACCGGTGATCTAAGTTTAAATGGTCCGATGTCACGCAGCAGTTTTGCCAGTTTCCACTTAACTGGTCAGTTTCACTTTTCTTACTTAGAATTTAAACTGACCCAAAATTGTTTACAGGAATCAAAAACAACAAACTGATGAACTCTTCCGTGGATCGATTGTTCGAGAACGAAGGCGAGGTCTTTCTCTCTAACAGTTATGCCGAATTTCAACAGTTGCCCTGCATCCAAGAACAAGCCAGCACACCAAAGGTACATTTGTGCTTCGTTGTATTAGTGGTTTTGGTCAACTTTACGGTTAAAGGTTTTTAATGCTGCTGTGGTGCCTCAACCGGCCTCAAAAAGTCCGGAGCGCAAATTTTCAAACGCCTCCACTCCCGAGCATCGCGGTAGAGAAAGCCCGGCTTCGGTCGGAACAGCTCGATCATCGAGAAGGGACTCTCTAAACGAACGGTGAGTGATAAACAAAATTGGAACTAAAAAAATAATTTTACGGGAATAATTTAGTCCGTTGGCTCCCGTTCACCATCAAAACTTGACGTTGACCGCACCATCTCCAGCGCCACCCGTACAACCCACCATCAAGACTGACAACGTCCTGGAGCAAAGCTTTACGTGCGAACTGGTAAAGGAGTTCCAAAAGACCAAGCTAAAACTTCAGGAAGCTATGGCGGTGCGGGAGAGGGAGAGAGAAGAGCTGATGCGACAGATGCAAGGACAGGGAGAAGGGCGACTTCTTGATGACTGGTAAGTTGAAGATTCATATTGTGATTTGTGGCAAATTGACTATTAGTAGTTCAGATCAGATGGATTGGCCCACCCTCTTGTTTGTTGTCTTCTCTAGTGTGCTTAATGGAGAATTGTCATTTATTTTCTTTTCAATAGTGCTTACACTTGGATTGGTTGAGCATCAAAATGGATAAATTACAAATCTACTGTTTTTAATTACTTTTGAAAATGTCAGGCAAACTAAGTAATCTATGATACATTTTGAAAGCTTCCCACATTAGGTGACATTCACAGTTTAATTTGGTCATAAGAAACCTAAGGTTACTCATTATATTTTGTAGGCAGAAAT
Source organism: Ips nitidus (assembly GCA_018691245.2). Lineage (NCBI taxonomy): Eukaryota > Metazoa > Arthropoda > Insecta > Coleoptera > Curculionidae > Ips > Ips nitidus. The sequence continues at coordinate 3,042,800 of CM042792.1, forward strand.
TCTATTTGATTTGATAGTTTATTTGCACATTATGACCTAGCAGATAAGGTGATCCATAATAACAACTTTAAAACGAACCCAATTAGCGTCCACACCCACCATTTAGCTCCACGTAAAGTTTGTTTTTATTATTATTAAAATTAAAAACAACAATAACTCTACTTAAAACCTGCAAATCATATTAATTGACCTGCGGCTAGTTAGCCAGCATCTTTATTACGCCCACTGCGTTGTCACGATTTAAATACTTATTGGTTTTATAAAGTATTAGATCAGATGTGACCAAGTGAGAATGCATTTTGGTCTCGTAATCGCCTGCATAACTGTTATGATCTGGTTCCAGTGAAGGGCGAAAGGCAAGCGAAAGCGGTCCTGAAAACTGCATCCTGAAATTGCGCCATACCGATAATTAATTACCAGCAGCCCATCTAATTAAAAACCAGATCGTCAAGGTCGTGCCGGTCTAATCTCCGATCCTAAATAAAACCGTATTCGGTTTACTATTTATTGCGTTATTATTCAAATTTTCAGTATCAAAATGACTGATCTCGTGAGTAGGTGTCGGTCATCTGTCTTCCCTGTTCGTTGCGTTTTTGTTGCACGCCGCCATGTTTGACGCGTTTAATTACAATTATTAGTACAACTACTACAACCACAATTTGTCAGTATTTTTTTTGGTTTCGGTGATCGCGCTCCTAAACGCTCCTGTTTAGTGTCTGGTGCAAACAGTGTTAACTTTTGTTGGTATGAGTGATCCACCAACTAATTTTTGTTCACTAAATTATTTAGGCCCATGTTACACTCGGTACACAGAATATTTTTCTGTAAATACTTAACGTTCTTCATGTTAGGGAAATAATCCTTTTTAGGTTATTTTCAAGTATTTGCATGGTTGTTTCTTTAATTCCTGATTAGTCCCTTGCTTGTTCACGTTTCCTGATTGAATAAAAACTGAATTTTAATAGAGTGTTAAGCATTTTTTATGGATTTTATTTACAAGTAATATAATAAATAATTGTAAACATATCCAAACCACAAATAGAAATTTTTAGTCACCTTATAAGTATGCAAAATGATGTGACTGGACATCTGTTATAATGTAAATATTTACTTTAAGGTTTAACACCACTGTTAGGATGTTATAGACTTGTTTAGTAGAGCAACAATCAGTTTAGAGGAAACAAAACTTGAAATTTCCACTGATTTTGACCAAATTCAGTTAGAATGTAGTTTCTGGAAACTTTCAATAAAATTTTTCTCTTCTTGTATGTTCACTCACTTCACATGTGTGCTGAGACACACACACACACATACACAGATAGTTTATCAAAATTAGTTCAACTTATCAACGGTCTTAATCTAGCGCAATATTCTAGATTGGAAATTAAAATGCAGGAAATTCCCTCTTAAGGCACCACATTCACTCTCAAAATGCCATTATGCAATCTCGCTGCATTTAGCCGGTTTATTAGTTTTAGACTGGCCATTATTAATATCACAGTCGGTCGTTAATCAGCTTTGCATTATGTTAGTAACGAGTAGCGAGGAACAATCTGGAATTGCTCCAGTTGAAGTGGATGCCACAGGGTACGTTTACCAGGTCTTTTTTCTTAAGGTTATTGGAGCTGGGTTTACTCGCTTAGTGGTGCGTTTTTTTTGCCTTAAAATGTACTATAACACACACTTACATCCGCCAGTGACTAAAAAACTGTTTGAGTTCGGGCATACTACAGTGGTTCCTTATATGGACCGGAGTGATTGTGAAGTTCACGGTTTGCACAGGTATAGTGACTGGGCCATATTAATTCTAATCATCAAAAATGTTGTCACTACTTTAATACCCATTTCCTAAACTATTTTATTGTTTCAGCAGTAAAAGCAACCAAAATGGAAATCGGAACACTTCTTCGCCTAGACTAGCGGCCAACGGAAATGGCGACTATAGGTAAGATGCAAGCCAGAGTAAATTGCAGTTACGTCATCATTAGTTCATGAATTTGCACCACTAATTTTGTACTTAATCTCAATATGATGATGTGACCGTCAACTGTAATAGTTTCCTCTATACTAAATCAATGTTTCAATTTTCAGAGAGCAGTCATTCGGCAACACCAATCAATTGGGAGGCATCAAGGTGAGTGCACTCTTCTTCAAACGTGCGTTAACGCAATTAAAACCATTTAGTTTCTTTCTGGGAAAGGAAAACCGGAATTTTTCGTGTTTCTGGTGTAAAAACAGCGGTTAACTCATCACTGGTTAAAATCAATAAGCTAATTGATGATTTATGTATTAGTACGTGGGTTTGACCGACAACCGTGACCTATGTTTTGCATTATGTACGTCGTAAATTGACACTTTTTACTAAATATTGGGTTTATTATGCACGTGAGTCACTTGGACCTAATTAGCTGTCACCAAAACAATAACGTAACGATTGTTTATTATGTGTTGGTAAATATTGTTGTTATTATTCGAAATCAACAGGTGGGTTTTGGATTCAAGTCATTTCAATATCACAGCGTGAGAACTGAATCGCTGGTTTAATTAGTAATGATGTGGTAAATGTCTATGTAACCAATTTCTTGAGTAAATGTACGGCATAATGTTTAAAAAACCTTTCTTTGGTTTTGCTTCTGTCACTGTATTGACTACGTTTCTCTCCGTATTATTCACAAAGGCAATAAACTATGAATTACTGATCAGCTCGGAAAAATCACTGCATAACGTTAAACACGGAAAACCCCTCAAGGCGCATGTTTACCTTATACGGTCATTATTATAGGTGCTTAATCACTTAGGCGCACACAAAGTTGCGAGGAATGTGGATTGTTATGTTAAAAGCTTCATTCACGAGATAACCGTTAAATGCCTTGTAAACCAAAGCCGCTTTGTATGATAATTTTTAATAATATTAGTCAAGTCACTTGGATGTAGGTCTGGATAACCTGAGGACACTTAGTTGATTATTGAAAGAGTTTTTAAGCTTCTAGACTGTTCTAGAGTTGCAACAATTACCATAACCATACGCGTAATAACTGGCATCGACCACGATCCGAATTTGTAATGTAGAAGGTCGACAGAAAAAAGCCATAACAACAACAAACGATTTCTTCTTTTTTTTCTTCGATATTCAAACAAGAGTGTCACCTTAGCTACGAGGGGCTTCAGTAAAGTTTTTTTTACATGGTTTTCTTCAAATGATCGGGTTTTGGCAGGTCACCTTGTCTACTCAACCAATTCAACTATTATTCTTAGGACGATGAAAGTTGTTACGTGCTCAAAATTATTGTTAAGATGTGCGTAAAAGCCCAGGTAGATTAGGTGGCATTGTCAAGAAAGGAAGAAAGACCGCGAGGCGAATAATACGTGGTCGCGCTGGTATTCTTCATTCTTCGTTCGTATCCGCTCCTTGACGGTCGCGTCCGCGTTTTCCGTCCAATCTTCACGCAATCCGGGGCTTTCTTTAACCCAAATCAATATTCATAGATCTGCAGATCCGATCGATGATCTAGTTTATTACAGTGCGATTCGCTGACAGATCTAGTGTGCATTTTGTATAGCAGTTGTTCAGTTTTTGTGTAATTTTATGGTCAGCTGAGCGATCTTGACCGGGATTTTTTACGCAGAAAACCAGCAGGTAAGTTGTTTATTGTTTTTAACAAGCGTTCCATACTTTGTGATGATGTTAACTCGATTCTGTTGGACTGACTTTTTGTTCAAAATGTGTCACCAATCAGGAAATGTTTGTCTTTGGGCACTATTTTGTCTACATTCATATTATTGATGTTTCATTAATTTTTGTAAAATATTCAGTCTGACATATTGTTTTGAATTTTCAAAGCAATTAAGTCTACTTAGATGCTATCAGACCAAAAACTAAGAGCAACAAAACCTCTTCAAGTGCAAACAACAAAACAATGAATTCAAGACGGAAATTGCGTATAGTAATTGCAGCAATTCTTTGATGCTTTACATTTATTTAGTGAAATGAAGAAACTTGTGGACGAATGGATAATAGAATTTATGTAATTTTGTTGAAAACCTTTCTGGCCAAGGTGAACTAAAATACTCAAAATGTCTTCAAAGGTGATTTAGCAATCATCAGCAATGCTCGATGACTCAGTCGAAAAGTAACGTTACCCGAGTTGCGGTAATCGGTAATTGAATCTAAATTACGTTCAATCGTGTATAGTTTGCTGAAATTATAGTTTATGATGTGGCTAGAGGAATTAATTTTGGATGGGACTCATCATCTTTTCCGTTTTTGGGATGGGCAAATATGCGAACAGCCCACGTCCTGACCAACCTTAAACGTTTAATCCGCCAGTTACGACGCAAAAATTGCTTATTAACATGTTTAGAAAAGTAATAAAGCAGCTGCTAAAAATCAAAATTGGTCAGAACTAAAAAAACATAATAAATCATACCTATAGAATCTAAATATTCAAATAGGTTCCAAGTACGTTTAAAAATTTGAATTTGATTGCACTTTGATATATAAATATTTCAAAATATAGATTTAATTATCAAGAAACCACCATAATCGAGTGAACATCATTGCTGTTCTGCTTTGGTTAAATTTAATATCGAATTTTTAGAACAATGAGCACAATGGCGGTAGACAATTCAGTGACCATTAAACGTTTGGAGGCGTTATTTCAGGATGCCAAACTAGAGAAACGTGAACCGCAGGAGGTTTTAGTGGAGGTAGAGACCAAGCACAGTCTCAAATGTGATGTGCACAAAAACGCACGTAGAGGCTCTTTGGGAAGCACCCTCCACCTCACCAACAGGTTGGTTTTTTGTCTGTTTAAGTTTAATTGTGTTTGCTGATTAGTGCTTTGATTTAGGAGGGATTCCCTAGGGAATGTGGTGAGTCAGAAACGCGATTGGCATCCCAGCGGTTACTTTGGAGGAGTTGGGCCTAGAAGGGAGAGTATGCCCGCCCTGAGCAACCAAAGCGCTTTTGCTGGCGGAGGATTTTACAGGTTTGTACCCAAGATTAGTTCTGAACCGAGTTTTTTCTACGTTAGAAAGCATTATTTTTGTTGACCGGAATTTTGTCATACACATCGAAGTGGGCCAATCAGAGCGTGCCGAATTACCCAATTAGTGTCGGCACTCGGTCTTCTTGCGTTTAGTATCTAGTTGTCCGGTTTCGGTTCAGGACGTTTTCTTCTCTCGTTGCTGTTATTGGTGGTATTTGCAGACGTAAAGACTCGTTGGCGATCCCTCTCAATCCTCCTAGAAAGGATATGGACCCCAGTCAATTTCCATCCACATTGAGGAGAGATACTAGCAGTAATAGCAATCGTTGGGGGGATAAGAGACAGGCTTTTGGCGGTTCCATGTCCAGTTTAAATAAAAACTACTTGCAGGTGAGTGCCGTAATATTTCTGATACTCATCGATGTTGATGCTATTGCTTTTGTTAAGGTACCTGGAGTAAATATGCGCAGAAATTCGAGGAATTACTCAACGGATTCGCTGGATGCGAAACGTAACTCTTGGGATCCAGGTAGGCGTGGCTCGTCAGGGTCGTCCTGTGGCTGGGACGAGCCCATATGGGAGGATCAGAAGGTAAACGAAAAATCAAACGAAACTAAGATGGCGTCATCTCGATTTAGTTTGATTTTTTGCATAACTGGTGACGGTTTTCGGACTAGTTTAACAATAAATGTTTCCCCGATTGTCTGTTTTTTTTTACTATTGGTTAAGCATTTTTGTTTCCTCGTATTTGATTTTATTGTGACACAAGTTAGCAACAATCAACAACTGTTGACCTTTCCTTTAAAGGTGAAATTTATTTATAACGCGTTTGCGAATCAGGTTGTTTAAAAACTAGTCTGAATTTGCAATTATTTCACTTTTTACTTGCTAATGTTGGCCTTAACATTGTAATTAATGGTAATTAAAAGTTGTTACATGTTAAAAACGAAGGAATTTAGAGCTGAAATCGGTCGGTCTTGCGATATTGCAAATTTTTTGTTAATAAAGCAGCTTGAAAGAGTTACAGAAGTAATTTCAGTTCAGTGTTGTTAATGACGACATAAGATTTTTGATTGATTGCCGTAGTAACTGATGCTACAGTTTTGTCGATTTCGTGAAATACTCACGTAACTATTTTTTTCTGGGAAACCCTGTATCCTACACGTAAAGGATTGTACTATAAAGCTCATAAACAGGGTTTTCTAGAGATATACAATGTTTAATGCCAAGTGAGTGTAAACCTATGTTTTCATTAATTATTTACTGAGAAAGGGTTAGAGAAATTACTTATCTCTTATATTTAATGCTAAAAACATTCTGATAAGATCACTTTTGAGCATTTGACTAATTTGGACTAGCTGAATATGCAGTGAAAACGCCAATGGAGATGTTTAAAGTATTTGAGAACTTTAGAGTAATAGTCTCCAATGTTTATGTTCTGTAAAGATGGTGTTGACATTGAAGAAGCTTTCAAACCAAGAAAACACTTTAGGAGGTTTCTCAAATATTGAAAATTCATTAAAGATGACTGTTTCGGTCACCTAACCTAACCTAATCTAGCTAAAGATGTCTTCAAACCAGATTTAACAAAATGCATTGATTCAAAACTACTTGTAGATGACTTAATTATGTAGATTCTCAACTAGCTCAACATGTTGTAACATTTAAAAAAATAGTCTTGGAGAAGTTTACAACATATTTGCAGAAATCTAGAAAACGTTAATTAATAAAAAGCTTTGCAATTGCTGAGTTTGCTATGCGTTATTTGGAATTGTACTCAGATATTCTAAATATATATTTTTGGAACCTAATCAAGCTGCAGATGCGTTGAAAACAGATTTTAGGAATCAATGTTCAAAAATCATCTAATCTAGTTGAAAATGTCTTCAAACAGATTTAGGAAATGCTCCTTAAAATACGTTTTCTTTTTCAACAAGTATTGCTACTAAATCCACATGTGCAGCATTCCTGTAAATTACAGCATACCTGGTAGTTTGTGATTGGTTATAAAAAAGCAGCTTTCAGCTTGCTGCTTTTGCCTGACCAATCACAAACCACCAACAGTGCTTGCGCCTTCACCATCGTGCACAATCACAGATTAGTTCAGCATCCTTCCTACTTCACTGATTTTTTTAAAGTCTTTACAGTGTTGCCATACCAAACTATTTTAATTGCACTATTTATAGCCTCAAACTCTAGGTACAGTGTGGCATTGAAGTAGATAAAATTGTTTAGTCGCCGACAAGGTGCATACTTGAATAATTCATAATTTAATAACGTTACAATATTCATAATTCTGAATTTATCGTTGGTAATGTGCGCCAATTTGCGTTGCCCTTGCAAGAAATTGACCTGTTTTCTAATATGAAAAACTGACAAACTTGTTAGGCACTAGCGAAGGTTGTTGGGGAACATTACCAAGTCACGACTGTGTCTGACTACAGTGTTGCCAATAAAAAAGTGCATACGCGTAAATATTTCATTTTACCAGTTGTTAGGTAACAAGGTCGGAAACAATTTACGCCGATTGGCACGTCGAATTTGCTGAGGGAATACAAACGGATTGTTTTATAACGTTATGCAATGATTTTTTCGAAAAACTCTGGAGTTGAAGCGTGAAGGTCCCGATTGAATAATCGCTTAATTGGACTAATCATCTCTGATAATTATTAATAAGAAAAGCGGATGTTTGACCGTCATCTGGGCGGCTTTCACCCCCCAAATCAGGTTTTGGCGTTATGCAAAGCAAACCTCATTACTTGAACAAACCAGTTCAGTGTGCATATTGCAATTTGCCGTTTATTATTGGCATACAACCCGAGTGTATTAATGTAGAATGCGCCTAACGACTTTTACGCAATCAGAGAAGCGATTTGGCTGAGGGCCCTGCATACATGATGATAATAAATGTATTAATAATTGTTTCGTATTGAGTAACTGAAGACGATATGAAAGTTTTTCAAGTGTGAATTAAGCCCGATAATGAGGAAGAAGACTTTCGATAATTTCAGTTCAAAACAACAGACTGTAATACATGAAAGATGATGATTTATTGAAAAAGTTCTGTGAATGTGCTTTTTCAGTGTGAATGTTCATCACAGTCTAAACTTAATCAAAATAACTGTCAAACTTCAGATCCGTTTTGATTTATGATTGGTTTAAAAGTGACAGTTGATTTTTGAAATGTTTCTATCCAATGGAAGGGTTATTAGGTCTGCATTTGGATAAGTGAGTGGCACTGTAATACTTTGAATGAGTCATTAACAAGCTTTAACAATTGCAATTAAAAAAATAATTAATCAATTAGTTGTAGTAAAGCTGTAGTTGTAGTTTTTCTAAATCTTAAAAAAAAACACTTGACAGTTGTTAACTAGATGTTAATACTTTATTAGTATAAAAACCAGCCTTAGGACCCTCAATGCTTTATAGTGATACTTTATAACAGTAACATCAAGTACAGAACACTCTTAAATGCGACATTTAAAGGCATAAAAACTCTTGTATGCATCTATCATCGTAATAACCACTTTACCTACTCTACTTAATAAGAAAAAACCGTTCGTCTAACTAAAAACCGTACGGTTCCCAGTGGCATAAGTCTCTCATAGACCGATTGGATTTCTCGGCCTGTGGCCAATTAAAATGACGGCAAAAATGGCGTCGAGTGGATTTGTATAACATTTACGTGGTGGTGCCGTAACCGGGAATCGGACCGGACTAGCTAATTGCGGTTAAACAAAGTCCCCAATGATGAAGTCCACTTCAAATTGTCACTCGGTTAATTGAATGACAAGTTTGCATTAAAAATCTGCTGTAAAGCATTAGCGTATTTCGGGTGAGGGTTATCATAGGCAACCAAATGCGCTTATAGAGTTACATCCTTCTTTATTTGTATTAAACAGAGAGAAATAGACGTACATTATTTAGTTGACATCCACCATTAACGTCATAACTGTCACTGTCATTGTCAAGGGTGCCTACGATTTCGGTTTTGCCGTGTTTGTCACTTTTAATGGCGGCGTTAGCGATTTTCGTTTTATACACAAACGTATGCAGATGCATTAAAAAATATGGTTTTTTTAATTGTTTCGTGTAGTTGATTGCAAGTTGTGAGTGAAAAATCAAAAAAAAGGTTCATTCCTGATCCAGATATGTATAGATAGAGCTTTTTTATACACAATCAAGTCCAGCTTAAACAAATTGGGGAGGACATTTGTCCTGGAAAGTACAACACACAGCAAAGTAGTTTAAACACTGTTATCCTTGAAACTAGGTAAGCAAAACTGGTAAATGTTCACAAAATTAGTTTTTGAAATATTACAAAACGTAAACCGTTGACACGGAGTATCGTGAAATATTGACATTCAACTCAAGTAGAGAAGAGGCTCAATATGTCTGTTTGGAGCAAATTGCTCAACATACTTTTGGTAGTTTGTCTGAAATAAACAATTGCGTAACTGTTTAGGTGACTGTAATGGTTGCAGGTCCACATTAAAAATTTAATTAATTGCTTGTTAACAAGTCTAACGCAACGGTCTCAAAAATCATGTTTTTTAGGAACATTTCTGCAATAAAGTGACCGTTTACCGTTGATGTTTTTGGGTTAAAATGAATTAGACTCGTCTACACTGAAATCAGTGAGATTAACCTCTATTGTGGTTCAAAATCTCAGTGAAATAGAGTAACCTTAGTCAGACGCTCATTTTTCTTCCTCGTTCGTCCTTAATTAGTCAGCCTGGACAAGGCAGCGTTTCGTCTATCTTTCTTTTATTTTTGTAATCAATCGCACACTCAAGGAAGTAGGCCGCCGGTAGGCAGCAATCTCGCTCACCATCGAGCCGCCAGTTCCTTCCACACCACCATTCGTATCGCAGTTCGTTGAAAGTGTTCCGCGTCTTACGATGTGACAATGGGTGATACCATGCTGAAACAACCCCAACCCTACCACCCTCACGTGCAGAGGTGGCAGAGCACCGATATGCTCAGGGGAGCGTTCGCTCCGTTCTACCCCCAGGCCAACCCTAAACGAAAATCGTATCCGTTTAGGGCGCCTGATCCGGCCGCGTTCAGGGGTTTTGGCCACCCTCCAAAAGTGCGCGACTACCATTTGCTACCCTCGTTTTACCGGAACGTAATGCCGCCCCCGCCCAATCCTCGCATGATGATGGTGGATCCGCGGAGGTGGACCGCCAACATCCCGGTTGTACAGCCACCGTGCCATTGCAGTAATGGGGCTGCAAAGAGTGTCAAGTCCAAGTCGATGGAGGACGTGAGGGATTTCGTGGTCGAATGGGAGAAAGACTATAACGGGAATAATGTGGCGCCGAGGGTGAGGGGACGGTTGGAGGCGCGTAGGTCCATGGAGAATTTGCTGGACAGTGGTGGTGGGGGTCGAAAGGCCAGTAGCCCTAAAGAGGTTAGGCTGAGACAGAGGTTACCTTTACCGAATGGCAGAAGTAATGGAGATGTTCAGTTTTCCATTCAGGTTGGTTGTGTTCTAGTTTGTAACGTTAAGTTTGCATTAGGGTTTTGAACAGTTTATGGGTAAGCCCAGAGTTGCTGTGGTCATACAGAGTGCTATAAAAACACATACATATTTATTTCAAAGTTTTTCAAATATTATAATTCATACAAGACCCTTCACAACGTATCAACTGTGTCTGAAAATGTAGACTTAGCTAAGCAAAACCAAAAACGTCACTATTCAAGATTCGTTTGGGTTGAAACAAGAATTTCTCTTATATAACCGGTGTGAATCTATTTTTTTTTTTGGCATTATTTGGCAATTTCAAATTCAGCATTATAATTGGACTAATCAAAAAAACCAAAGCAGACAATTTGTGTCAATCAGACTCGATTTCTATCGACCAGAGTGGTTGCATGAATGCAAAAACAAACAGATCGATTGTTTTCTAGAAATTTAGCGCAGAAGCCGAAATTAAGAGTGCAAATTTGCGTTTTCCACCTGATGGCAAATCGTGAACGCACGACGAAAAATCCGAACGAAAAATGAAAGTAAACCGACATCGTGGCACTTAACCAAGAAATACGAGCGGATTTGCATAAAAATTATTAACTTTCGTTCAATTAAACTTACCGGAGACCAATAAATTCGTTTTATTGTTGCGTTTCTTTTTATTCCGGTCCATTAAATTTATTAACTCGGAAGATTGGAAATTTGTTATGTTTACGCTTCGTTAAAAGGTTCACCAACAAACTATCAGCTAAAAAATATTGTCAACCCTCAGTAACGTGAGTTAAAACAGGGTTGCCTACTCTAGTAATTAATAAGGAACTAAAGTTATATCATCAGTAATTAATGATGAATGATGATGGTAATGATTAATGCGGCAACGTGGGTTCACGCGATCAAGTCGAACAAAAACCTCCAGTTCCCGTATACAAACCAATAATCCAATTAGTTATACCTTTCTTGCAAGCCGGCCTAAATGAGCAACCGTTTGTGACCGCTTCTAGTGTTTACTTTCTGTTACAAACACCTGTTTGACTTATATTTTGTCTTGTTTGTTGTTATCAGCAAGGCCGTTTAGATCATCAGACCTTTATTCAGGTGACTAACAATTTGAATATTACATTACCTAATGGTATAGTATAACAGTTTAAGCTACTCATAAGTATACGGATTTTAGTATGAAATTTGCAATATCTTAATTTTTTTCTTTCCATGTATCGGAACATCATCCGGTCCTGCTTGGTATTTTCTCTTTCTTTTTGTTCGGCCGCCAGATTGGCCGGATTTGACTCCGATAGAAATTCGAATGAAAGCGATATTTATAACGAACGATTAACCATAATAAATGTAAATTAAAGTGAGAGCGAAAATCGTTCAGAGATAATTCGCCGGTGGATGTGAGAAAAATGCGCGCACAACAGACGGCGTCCTCCACGACAATACTCGCTTTCTTTTTCCTTTTAACCAAATAATCGAACCGTATTTTGCGCTTTTAACGTTCACCGATTGGCTCCAAGGGGATTTTTCATTATTTTCACTTTTGTACACATTTTACTGAGTACAGGGTTCTTGGCTTTGACAGTTTGTCACTCAGAAACCAAACGATCCAAAACGAAACGTTCACAAAAAATACTAGATGGAGCAGAATACTTGTTAATTGCTACATTTAGGGCTGACATATTTAAGGGCACTAGGTTTTAATTTGACTATGACATTTTGCACATTATCTGTCACAGTCATATCACAACTTAGTCTAGAGTTGCATTCGTTTTCAAGCTCCATGGAGCGGGCAGAGTGTTTTTGACGTCACGATGACGTAATTTTGCAAAACCATAGATTGACCAATTGTCAAATTACGTCATTGTGACGTCAAAAAAGTTCTGCTTGCTCCATGGAACGTGAAGCTCTTGAGTAAAATTAACGTTTTGTTTTAGTCTTCGCCTAGGCACAGCTCTGAAGGTGATGGCAACGACTCGAATGGTAGCCCCAAGCCAAAATTTGTGGCAGTGACTACCTTAGAAGATGTCCAGGCGATCAGATGCGCCGAATTTCATCCCAATGGCCAGTTGTACGCTGTAGCGTCCAACTCCAAAACCTTGAGGATATGTGCCTACCCCAAACTGGCCGATCTCAGGTATGTTAAGATGTTCAGAGGTGTTAAAATGAATTAACCTTCACTTTCGGGTTTAAAAGTCTGTTTTTAGCTTCAATTTTCCGCGTATTACATTAATATTTACTCTTTGTTACATAATTTGAAGTTCTGCAGGTCGGTATTTTCTTGCAGGGAGGACCATCAAACCTACCAACCTATGGTACTGTTCAAACGCACCCAACACCACAAAGGATCGATTTACTGCTTGGCCTGGTCGCCAGTAGGTGACTTAATGGCTACCGGATCTAACGACAAAACCGTCAAACTGATGAGGTTTAATGTGGACACGTCTAACTTGGAGGGGGAAGTGGTCAGTCCCTCTAACATTTAACCTCACTCTTTGCTTATTTTGGGTTGATAGGTGGAGCTGTCAATGCACGACGGCACCGTTAGAGACCTGTGTTTTCTGGAAGACACCACTAACAAGTCCAGTCTTCTGATCAGTGGTGGGGCGGGTGATTGCAAGATCTACGTCACTGACTGCGCCACTGCTACACCTTTCCAGGCGTTAAGCGGACACACTGGACATATACTGTCACTGTATACGTGGGGAGGTGTGTCTCAAAATTATCTGGAAACCAGCAATTATAAAACGACAAATTGCTTTCAGGTGCAATGTTCGTAAGTGGATCACACGATAAAACAGTTCGTTTTTGGGATTTGAGAACACGAGGATGCGTTAATATGGTAACGCCCATAACGCAACCGGGCACCAGACAAGGTTCCCCTGTTGCCAGTTTGTGCGTCGACCCTAGCGGACGTTTGCTGGTATCCGGACACGAGGACTCGTCCTGTGTACTGTACGATATTCGAGGAGGTCGCAATGTGCAATGCTTTAAGCCACATTCGGCCGACATTCGCAGTATTCGGTTCTCGCCTTCGGCTTACTACCTACTCAGTGGCGGTTATGACAATAAGCTCGTCCTCACTGATCTACAGGGTGAGCTTTCTTTTAAACTGTCATATTTTATATTGTTATCATATTGATCTGTTTAGGCGATTTGACGTTGCCACTACCAAGCGTCGTGGTGGCCCAACACTCTGACAAAGTAATTTCGGGCCGTTGGCACCCTTCAGAGTTCTCCTTCCTGTCAACGTCAGCTGACAAGACCGCCACTCTGTGGGCGTTGCCGCCCATTTGAACCTTCTATTACAGCCAAGTCTGAACTAACCAATACTCTCCGTTTTCGATTAATTAATAAATTGATTTATGGTAGGCACCCCTTGCCTCATGTGCTACACCGCTATTAACGTTTTTCTCGTGATTGATTAACTGACAATTTATTACCATTTTAATTATTATTTAAAAAAAAAACAAAGCGGTGTTGCCGCATTGCAGACTCTAGCACATTTTTTCACTCTTTGCTACTAATGTGTACATTTTTAATATTTATTGTTGATCGCCTCTGGCAATGTTATTCAAAGGCGTTAATTACACTTGAAAAATCTGTAATAAAGTTGTACATATAATATAGTATATTAATGAAGCAAAGTATACTTTAGTCTTTGTATGTTCTGTGCTAGTGACTTAATGTTTATTTGCGACCCTTCAATATATTTAATATGATATAATTATTAATGCGTTTGTAATAAAAATAAATACAAATTTAGAATAATCTAATAAATATCGACATTCAACAGTAATACGCATTTTGTTGTTTCATTAACAACTGAACACTAATGCACTACTTTTTTATTAAAAAGTAGGAAGGCTACCTTCCTTCGGCGACAGAAAACAAACACTTTCCACCTGAATATGTAATATACTATTTTATTTCCCAAGAAAGTCTTCCTACTTTTCTAATATTTCTTACATACAATACAGAAATCTTGACACATGGTGAATGAACCTAGTAAAAATTTCGAAAAACCGAGCACTGTAATTTTGTCACATGTAGTACTATCGTTAGTCAACAGATGGCGGCGCCACTCACGGAAAACAAGGGTGGCGCCACTACAGTGACAACTGAAAAAAATTTAGAATATTAACATTAACCTCACAAACAACAAAATTGTTACAAGCTCACTAATTTTTAGTTTTAATAGTTTTTGAGTTTTATTCGATCATTACAACTAATTATATTATTAAAACATCAAAATGAGTACTATGCCAGTAAGTTCCTCCACCCTCCTCCCTTTAGGTAAGTCTTGACGAGTAATCCCTTTACCCCCAGATCCAAAAACTTTAAATTCCAGAACTGGTGGACAAATGCATTGGGTCAAGAATCCACATTATAATGAAAAACGACAAAGAAATCGTAGGAACCCTGTTGGGGTTTGATGATTTTGTCAATATGCTACTTGAGGATGTAACTGAGTATGAAACCACCCCTGAAGGACGCCGTATTACCAAATTGGATCAGATTCTGCTTAATGGCAACAACATCACCATGGCAAGTTGTTTATTCTTTAATCTGTTGCAGAAAACTTGAACGTCAGTTTAAAAAGAAAATGGTACTAAGTTGATAATGTTTGTTTCAGCTTGTTCCAGGTGGAGATATGCCTGAATAAACCTGAATTTGGCTTAACTTAATTTTGTAGTATAAGTTGTTTTTTCATTTTTCATAATAAATAATGCCACAGAATCAGTGTGAATTTTTTTTCTAAATAAAACACCAAAAACAAGATCTCTCTTTATATTGAAATAAAAACATTTTTGACTCTCTCAACTGTAAACTGTAACACACACACACACAGGTGCACAAAACATAGTCACTGGGGGTTACGACTTAACCTTACTTTTCCTCCTCTTGGTCGTTTTGAACTCCTCTTCCGTGTCGTTTGCGTGGCTTAGACCGCCGCAATCCTCATAGTTGACCGTGACCAGTTTATGCTTCCGTTTGACGGCCGGCCGTCCTTTCGTTTTCGAATTGACAACGGTGCCATAAGTGGCTTTTGCTTTCGGATGATCGCGCGCCAGATGCGTGGACAATTCACAGATTTCGGAGAAGGCGCGATTACACTTGGAACAGGCGTAAGGCAGAATGGGGCGCACGTCCGTCAGAATGATTTTGTGGGTGCCGTGATGCTGGACCAGTTCGTTACGGTTGGAAAACCGCTTGAAACAGACTATGCACAGGATCATCTCATGATAGGTTTGGTAGTGATCAGACAGGTCCTGCAGGTGTTTGAACCATTGTTCACATAGATCACAACTGATGATTACCTGAAGATGTCAGCTTCTTAATTTATTCAAATCAAACAGATTGGAATTGTGCAGTGACTTTTTGAAATACTGTCATTTATCACTGTAAGCTTCTAACTACTACCCACACTTATCAAAACCATAATAACTGTAAACAACTACTCTTCAGGACCCTCAGGAGAAGACTTTTAATGCCACAGAAACAACAAAATATCTCCCAAACCAAAAAGAAATGTGTGAAAAGTAATCAAATCACTTGTAATAACTACCTCAAGCTAAATAGATAACTCTCTGAACAATACTTAATCATATTGGAGCTTGATATTTTGGTGGGTGATAAACACCATATTAACCCTCCTAAACTGTTAAGGTACACAAACTTACCTCAAACTTTTCATGTGTAGACTTGCAGTGATTGGACAAAAACAGGGCATTGTCAAAGGACATATCACACACATCACAGGTGACAAAATGAATTTTGCGATGGTCCACCATCTCCTCCTTGCTCTCACAAACCAAACTGCACTTATTGCAGATTTCTGTAAAGTTTTTCAAGTAGGTGGTTTTGTCGCATTTGTACTGTATTAACCCTAAATTTAAGTGGACACTCTCATAGTGGGACTTTAGGCAAAACACACAACCCACTACCATGCCACAAGTTTTGCATGGAAACATGTCCAGGGTGTTGGTGCCTTCAGGCTGACAGCAGTAAACTAACACATCATTTGGAATGCCTTCTACAATACTGGCTACTGCTGGTGGCTGCAATTGATTTTTTTTTCCTGACTCCATTTCAAAGTTTAGCTGCAAGTACTTACAGGGTCTACTAAGGCAATCAACTGTCCATCTTGGTTCTCGATAACAGAGTGGACACTTTTAAGATCTGTAGGCCCTTCTGGACCGTACAAAGTTTCACACAAAGCTGCACTGCTTTTATCATCAGCATTATTGCTGCTCTCCTCCTCTGGATCATCTTGGTTCAGTTTACTCTCACCTAAATCGGATAAACCTTCGATTTCGTCACAATTTGAACGGCTATTGCTGGAATCGTTCTGGCCAGGCTCCGGAGAGAACTGGATCAGAATATTTTGCATATTCCTGTCCCCTTCATTGAACGTTAACTGATCGATGTGGGTGAGTCCGTCGTCTGAAAACTGGCTCATCGTTTTATTCGCATTGCTCATTTTGTCCGAGCCCGTAAATTGTCTCAATGCCACATTATTACGTTTTAAAATATAGAAAATAAAGGAAAACTCTAAAAATCTCTTGTGTTTACAATTTTACGAATTTCCTAGCCTACATTTTTGTTGTGTACCAGTGACATTTGCGTATAACGTCTGCCAAATGTCATTACAGTCAAAAAATTCTGACACGTCGGGTTATATCTCTGTTTCTTTTTAGTACATGTACCGAATATACACGCAAGAGAGCACACACTATCATACGGCTTTGAACCAAAATGTTCTAAAGAATAAATGGATGGGGAATAAAAATTAATTTTGTTATGTTGTGGAGTTGTTTTGTTAAAAATGGGCAGGAGTGACCAAGTAAGTTAAAGAAAACAGCGTTTCGTCGTGAAGCTAATTGGTTTGGTTTATAAAAGGGTCATGTGACATGATTAACTGCCAAATGACGTCAAACCAAAGATTGTATGCTGGTTTGCAACCAGACAAACTTAAATGACTAACTTTTAATACTTCTTCAGAAAAATTATTTTCTTTCCAACTAAGCATCTGAACGCTTTGTGCACAATTCTAAAACTGTTAATATTCTCTTTAGAGCTTTGTTAAAAAATGCGAAAGATTGAGTTTTCCAGAGATTTAAGACATTCAACATCATCTTCAGAGGACAATACCATAAAATTCTTCTTTTGGATAGTTTAGCAGCATTCGTTTTCATTGTAGGTCTTTTAGAACCCAGAGCTTTGTACAATGTTTTAAGTTTTTTGACCTTATCAGACTGTTTGTAATTCTCACAAAACCACCGTAAGATTGTCGCTATTCTCCAGGCATTCTCGAGGTCCTCTCCAAAGGGGTGTTAGGATTCTTGTGCAGATGTTTCAGATTGTTGTCACTTTCTTCATGTTGTTCAAATAGTTAAGTCACTCCATTCGTCTTAAAATTTAGGAGTGATCTATAGTCTACTCTCTAGAGCGTTAAATCCTTCTCAGCATTATCCTTATATTGCTTTGAGTACTCTAAGTACCTTTCAGAATTACCCAGTCCCTTCCAGGCACAAATTATTAAAGCAAAATTTATGAAAAACTCAAGGAAAATGTATATTTTCAAAGGTTGACAGTATAAAAGAAAACGAACCGTTGAAATATCCATAAAGGAATTTGTCGTGACAACGGAAGGTGAAAATGTGGAAAAATTGCAAATCGACCAACATTTTCATATACAAGTCATATTTCCTCACATTCAAATTTTTTCTTGCAACGTTGCAATATTTCCGCTAACCAACACGCAAACCTCGTAACGATAGTGGTGACGGTCGCTAAACAACGTTACGTGCACGAACAACAAAATAACGGAATAAAAAATGGGGGAACAATAATCAAGTGGGGCACAACCTGACGGCGCAAAAAGCCCGCCTGGAAAGCTTTCCAGAGTATCTGGATGGGCGATTTTCCGGCAGTAGCTTTTCCGACTTTGTTAGCACGCGTACACCCACACCTCTTCGCTTATTCGTTTTCCTCTTCGCCGTTTACTGAACACACGCACCCGGCTTTACTTTTTCTGAACCAAAACTTAAGTGGTATCGAAACTTTCCCAAAAAAATTGGTAAGTGCTTGTTTATTACTATTAACTGTTAACAGACGTACTTTAAACGCAATTTAATTGTTCAGGTTTTGCTCTTGATGTCTTAAATTGTGTTAACTGAACTGTGTTTCTTCTTAACGTAACAAACACAAGATTAATCGTGTAAAGTAGAGGAAATGCGATAATTCGGAAACAATCTGGAATTACATTTTTCCCCATGACCAATCATTAATAAAGTTAGTGGTTCGATTTAGCTGGATCAACTCTGAAAGTGATTGATGATGGTTTAATATTTCCAGTAGTTTTAAAGAGTTTTATGGTTTCAAGAAGGAAATTGATGACGTTCGGATAACTTGTTTCCTTCTGGATTACTTATACAGAATGCGACCACATTAAAAAACATATTCGTGACGTTTAAGTTGCTTTCAAAATTACTTACTTAAAATAGCGTAAAGTTTTTGATTACTTATTAAATAGTGAAGAAACAAAAATGAACAGTAACATTAACCATGTTATACCACATTTGCGTAAAGAGCACAGTGAGAGTTTGCAAAAAAACAGATTTTTTTATGAAAACTGATCGGATCAGTAATCGGCTGCAATTTTGATTGGTTAGCGTAACGATATGCTACATAAAGGATGATGATGAATAGCTTGCAATTAAGTGCACCAATCCGTATAACAAATGTCCAATTATTAACGCTAACTCGGCATTAATAACGACCGAATTTGAGGCTCATAAATTGTTTTAGCATGCTCATTTCTCCATGAAATATGGAAAGTGCCTATTGAATTGCTGACTGACAACACGCTGTTTATAATGTTTTAGTTTAGAATTGCGTTTTTTTGACCTAATAATCAGTTGATTCAATTCACCTAGTGGCCATTTTGATTACATTTAATTAACTTACGATGTGCTTCAACTACTACAAAAAAACCTGAAATAAGTTTATGTCATAAACTAACAAATTATGTTTTCAGGAGAATTTACACCCAAAATAGTCGAAATGGCGATTATTATTATTATTATTATTATTATTAACATTGCGCTTATGGGATTAAGCCGTTTGGACGCTAGAGGGCGTTAAAGGTCTTACACCATAAAATCACATATTTTGTGACACTTGTTACTTTGACCTTAAATTACTCCTTTATTTGACAAGTTACGTCAAAATGTCATAGAAAACAAAAGATAGACCAGATTTCAAGCTTTCTAAAACACTCCCCACATGAGTTGATTGATAACACCGTTTGGCCGCTAGAGGGCGTCAAATTTCCTTTACCATAATATCACATATTATATTGTAAATATTTTTTAGTCAGATTTCATGTATCTCTTAATCCGGCCGAGTTCCTGGCAAAAAAATGGTTAAAATGTTACATTTTAGGTCTAACTCTGTTAGTTTTTGAGATATCAAAAAACCGACTACACCAGCGTCTTTTCCGGGAAGTTTTAACATAAAATGACACCGAGACGTCAACTGTAACTTGACAAATAAAAAAGTTGTATTTTTTGACGGTTCTAGGCCGCCATTTTGAATTTTTTGTCAAAATATTGACTTGCACCTCATTTTAAAGCAAATTTCACGTAGTTTCAATAAATGACAGACAAAATGGCGTTCCAGGTCGCCACTTTGAATTTTCTGTCAAAATATTGACTTGCACCTCATTTTAAAGAAAATTTCACGTAGTTTTAAGAAATGACAGACAAAATGGCGTTCCAGGCCGCCATTTTGAATTTTCTGTCAAAATATTGACTTGCACCTCATTTTAAAGAAAATTTCACGTAGTTTCAAGAAATGACAGACAAAATGGCGTTCCAGGCCGCCATTTTGAATTTTCTGTCAAAATATTGACTTGCACCTCATTTTAAAGGAAATTTCACGTAGTTTCAAGAAATGACAGACAAAATGGCGTTCCAGGCCGCCATTTTGAATTTTCTGTCAAAATCAAAATATTGACTTGCACCTCATTTTAAAGAAATTTCACGTAGTTTTAAGAAATGACAGACAAAATGGCGTTCCAGGCCGCCATTTTGAATTTTCTGTCAAAATATTGACTTGCACCTCATTTTAAAGGAAATTTCACGTAGTTTCAAGAAATGACAGACAAAATGGCGTTCCAGGCCGCCATTTTGAATTTTCTGTCAAAATATTGACTTGCACCTCATTTTAAAGGAAATTTCACGTAGTTTCAATAAATGACAGACAAAATGGCGTTCCAGGCCGCCATTTTGAATTTTCTGTCAAAATATTGACTTGCACCTCATTCTGAAGGGAATTTTACGTAGTTTTAAGAAACGACAAACAAAATGGCTTTCCAGGCCGCCATTTTGAATTTTTTGTCAAAATATTGACTTGCACCTCATTTTAAAGAAAATTTCACGTAGTTTCAAGAAATGACAGACAAAATGGCGTTCCAGGCCGCCATTTTGAATTTTTTGTCAAAATATTGACTTGCACCTCATTTTAAAGAAAATTTCACGTAGTTTTAAGAAATGACATACAAAATGGCATCACAGGCCGACACTCTCAAAAGTGAATTTTTTAATTGAAATATCTGAAAAACTCCAAAAGCTAGAAAAATCGTTCAAACGTCATTTTGTATCATTTTTCATTCTCTTAACAATAACAATACCATAAAAAAAATCAAGATGAAGTGCAAATAACAGCGTCACAATAGTTCAAAGCTGGCAACAATGCTGAACAGTCTCAAAAAGTGACACAATTTTTGAATTAAAATACCTCAAAAACGAAAAAAGTTAGAAAATTCGTTCAAACGCCATTTTGTAGCACTTTTCATACACTTTAGGACTCTTTACTCGATAGATTAAAGCTGTACACAAAAACAGTATCGGTAATAATTTAAATTTTTTTGTAGTGCCTTCGTACCATACTTGGACACGAATTTGTGGCACCCTGTATAAGTTAGAGTGGTGAAATTTCATAATAGACCAAATTAGAAAACAATTTTTTTGCAGTAAAACCATTTAAGTGTTAATCAAACTACTAATGAACAAAATGAACACTTACAATTATATCAGTCACTTTTAAAAAAGTGTGTGTCATACTTTGACAAATTGTGTAGAATAGATCACCGTGGAAACTTGAGATAAAAGCCACCCCAATTTCAAGGGCCTTAAAGTACAAAGCCTTAGAGCACTTTGAATTTCTCCTGTATGGATAATAAGCTGGCGCAAATTGCGCCCGTCGTCATAGTCAAAGTCGCGAAACAAAAGACGAAAACTGACATTTTATTACGGCGAGTGATTCCCTCTAAATGTAATACCTCTGCGGAGTGTGTGATGGGGGAGGTGAAGAAACGTGCCAGGCATTTCGAAATTAAAGGGCATCCGGTTACGTATCCAACTTCCTTCTACCTAAACTACGTTTTCGTATTATTGTGTGTTCTGTATGTAACTGACGCGGTATTGACCGACTGATATGCTAAACCAACGAAGTTGGAAAGCTTGCCAGTTTCAGGTTAAACAGTTTTCCTAACGAGGTTTGTACCTCTCAAAAACTTAATAAGTAACCTTAATTTAACTGGATTATGTTATCGACAGATTGGTCGGTCTCGGACTTAATCAATCATGAAAACGGATAAACTAATTTCGCAATTCACCTGGTTTCGGTGTTTCTCCTCTATCGAATACGAAACCGAGTTAGTCTAGTTTTTCCGCTTTGCCGGATGTTTCAGGTCGTCGACGTTGAAAACCTTTCGGAATTTTAAACAACCCTCCACCACTTTTTTACCCTCTTGTCGTATAGTGAAAAGAAGTAAGTCTGATGGATGTTGATAAAGCGCGCAATAAAACCAACCCGGAGTGTAAAGCGCTTTGAACCGATCGTTAATCTTGTAATTTCGAGTTGTGTGCAGCGAAATCCATAATTCGCATGAATTCCACCTGGACGTTAATTAAATGATTCCCCCATCAAACTTGTGGTCCTAACAAGATAATAAACTGTTTGCACTCGTCCATTAACGCGAGAAATTCAAATAACAAAGCTTTCCCTTAGAGTATCTGCGGTAAAAAACTATAATTAGTTTATAGTTTGTTTGTAATGACAAGTCCGCATGTGCAGTACTACAGCCTAAATGACACGCAATGCGATTGGTCAAAAAAAGCTGAAAGCTGCTTTTAACATGTTTCTAACCTAACCTAACCTAACAAGAAAAAAATGAATTAGAAAAAATAAATAATAAGAAATGAATTGTGACACATGTTTTCCAAAGGTCGCTATGATTTGACTATCTCGATGTTGAGAATTTTTAAATTTAATTTTAATTTTAAAGATTTCTAATTCTTCACACACACATTTTTGGTCTCTTGTCATTTTTTCCTAGGAGGTCATGTGACTGAGTTATCCGTCATTTTATGTTTCCTCCCCAGGCCTCAAATCCGGTTGGATTAGCTTTCCATTGACATATAAAAGTTTATACAAAGCGTCCCAAATAAGGGAGTTATTTTGATTCGAATAAGCGAGTGTACCAAAAAAAGTGCAGAAAAAAATAATCAACTTTGACGCCCCCTAGCGGCCGAACCGTACCATCAACCTATAAACTTTTATACATCAATGGAAAGCTCATTTCATTAGCTTTCCATTGACATATAAAACTTTATACAAAGCGTCCCAAATAAGGGAGTTATTTTGATTTGAATAAGCGAGTGTACCAAAAAAAGTGCAGAAAAAAATAATCAATTTTGACGCCCTCTAGCGGCCGAACCGTACCATAACTTAGAAACTTTTATACATCAATGGAAAGCTCATTTCATTAGCTTTCCATTGACATATAAAACTTTATACAAAGCGTCCCAAATAAGGGAGTTATTTTGATTTGAATAAGCGAGTGTACCAAAAAAAGTGCAGAAAAAAATAATCAACTTTGACGCCCCCTAGCGGCCGAACCGTACCATCAACCTATAAACTTTTATACATCAATGGAAAGCTCATTTCATTAGCTTTCCATTGACATATAAAACTTTATACAAAGCGTCCCAAATAAGGGAGTTATTTTGATTTGAATAAGCGAGTGTACCAAAATTGATCATGAAAATTGGTTTAAAAACTAAAAAATGAACAAAATCCTGAAAATTCAATTTTTGTCAAAGGTGCAATTTTGGCAAATTTTTATTTTGCTCTATAAGGGTTCAATGCACAGCAAAGGGCATATTTATACAAAAGAACCTTAAATTAGGTGAAATAAGCACAAAAAAAGCACTTTTAAATTTTTCACTTTTCGAAAAAATTGAAAGAATTGGGGGGTACTAGAGAGGTTTTTTAGGTACTTTTTGAAATTCAATATCTCGGTAACGTGAGGAGCTACAGAGGCCATTTTTAACCCATTTTGTTTGGCTAAGTACAGGTTGGTCCTTTTTGACAGTTGAGAGACTGGAATATGATGACCACCCTAAAAATGTCAACAAAAACAGCTTCATTATCAGTTAAAAACCAAATTTTAGTTAAATGATACAGTTGCTATTTTGACAAATGTTTGGTTAACTACAGCTTGGCCTACAGAGTGGACCACCCTATAGAGTGTTTAGAAAAAAAAAACGTTGAAATATCAGTTTCTAGTTCTTCGTTTCTTATACAAACCAAAAAAAAACATTTTGAAATTTCTTCTCATGTTAAGTAAATAGTAATTTAAAGTTTGTGACCAATCCGAATATAAATTTCAGTCACGTGACACTCTTCTTCTACCTACAGTGTTACTGTCACTATTACAGTTTGACAATTCAATTTTGATCACGTGATACCCGTAAATAAATAAATGCTGCAGCGGATACCGCATAAACGCGAAAGCAAAGTGGAAAACATTTAATATGACTGTTGATGGGGGAAAAAAGGAAAAGGGAATGATAATAAGGTAACCTGGAGGAAAGCGCGGTTTTCCCCGTGTAACCAAGGAAAATTGCGTTTCTGAAAGTGGTTTTTTTCCTTTCTGTGTAAATAAAATATAGTAATACGATTTTTTGTTAATACTACATTTTCCAAGTGGGAGCGTTACGGAACTTTTTCTGAAAAACCAGATTTTCGTGCAAACCTTAACGAAATATTATCGTGTTACCTCGTGCAAACGAAATATCAGATTCCAAAGCCCTTTGGGAGAGTTACTTTGTGCGGTGCAACCGACTTTGTCCCTTTGTCAGTCGGAAAGCGTAAATAGCTCTGGATGGGGCGAGAATTCGATTGTTTTGCTGGTTGGAAACGGTTAAACAGATGCGCCAGAACCAAATTGCAGACAAGTGAAAATTAATTCGGAATTTTGTTGAAACGCAAATTCAATTGTTTTATTCTGGAAAAAGTACTTGTCGTGTTCCAACAAATTATGTACCGGGTGACCCAATAAGACTCTGTTCCTCGACCGTATCTTATAATCTCATTTTCTCAATATTTCAGGTTAGGAACGAGAATTTGAAAAACTGTTTTCACTGGCCTATTTGGATGTTATTTGGCTACTTTTTCATAAAGAAAAAGTCATGTCATTCCAGTTTTTTTTTTGGTGTCAAAAGTAGCCTCCTGGCGCAGAAAGATTCAACTAAATTAACTATATTTTGATTGATTCTTATTGCCCAAGAAATGCTCTTTTCAACAATACCGAATTTGTTAAAATTGGTCAAACCGTTAAGAAGTTAAAGCAGGTTATGGCAAAAACAATTGAACACACCTCACGCCATCTTTGTTTTTGAAATAACAGAAATTTGTTTTTTACGCAAAAATTGTGCAAATTTATAGAAAATGCAATTTAAAAATTTTGAGATGGCAGTTACGGCCTCTGGTGGTCATTTTTAGAACTTGAAAATATTTTCCAGCGATTCCTCATGGCCGATTTACTTAAAAAATTTTTACCCCAAAATCATACGACGAATGGTTACCGAGATATGGTCGAGTCTTATTGGGCCACCCGGTACATCCAATTAGTTTCGAGAGTGCTGTGGAGAAACGCGTCAGCAAAATGTGGGTAAAAATCTCTTATTAATTAAACCAGAATAGTTAGGATTTTTCAATTTAAAAAAACAATGGGGTGTCATAACCTAACCAATTATGTAACATGCCAAAATATCGAAAATAATTACGGCTTGGACAATAAGAGTATTTGATGTCAGTAAGGTCAAAAATTGCTTGCAAAAAAATGACAATTTAACGCGGTTTACCGTTAAAAATTAATGTAACAATAAGCGAAATTGAACTTTAATGCCTCGGAAAAAACAAAAACTAATAAAATCAAATTTTTTGCTTTGCTGTAATTTACTTTCACAAAAATCGCAGAAATGTCAGTTTTGCTTGCAAAAAACTAGCAACTCCACAGTATTTTCCCTTTAAGCTAAGACAGTAAGGAATATTGAACCTTAATAGGTCGCAGAGGCAATCCCTGACTGGTTTCCAGCTCAGAAACAGTAAAGGTCAAGTTTCATTGGTTGAATGCTCACGTGACTATGACGTTTTCTGACTTGTGGCCAATGGATCTGATTACTAGTTGGAGATTCTCTCTACGAACAGACCTATTGACTTTACCTTGATAACAAAAAAAAGTAGATTGGTCACATTACTGCAATACTAGAACATCCTGTGACATTCAAAGTAAAATGTGATGAATCTGACGTTTGTTTCCTCACTTATCACATTGAATGTTTACGTCATCACATTTCACGTTGATTCACACTATACAGGTGTGGTAAATCCAAAAGCGACCATAGGAAAACCGCGTAACGGACAGAGAAACGTAGGTAATTGCATGCGCGGGAGAAAGACAGAAAACGAAAAAAATATCAAGTAGGCCATATTTTTAGCGCGCTGTTGCCAAACGCCGTAAGTATTCAATACCCTCGACAAACTTACTTACGGCGTTTGGCAACAGCGCGCTAAAAATATGGCCTACTTGATATTTTTTTCGTTTTCTGTCTTTCTCCCGTGCATGCAATTACCTACGTTTCTCTGTCCGTTACACGGTTTTCCTATGGTCGCTTTTGGATTTACCACACCTGTATGATTGTTCATTTTAGGGAGTTAACAATATTTCAATCAATCCATAAACCAGTGGCGTACACAGAAAAAACTAAATCTCCATCAAAATCAATTTCAATTCATCGTTTCAAACGTTTACTGAAATTTATTCCGCTGAATTCAGATTTTATGAAACGTTTACCATCAAATTGATGAAGGTTGAAAAAGCCCACAAGTGGCGCCCTTAAGGGCTTTGCCGTTTGATTATTTCCTAACTTTAGCTTTTAACCGTAACGTTTAAGTTCACCAAACCCCCTGGACCTACCACTTAAGCCGATTGAAATCGATAAGGGAATTTAAAAAAAAACAGGATTTGTGCAAAAATGTGACAAATTATGATTTCACTCAAGAAACTGATTCAAAATTAGTCAAATTAGGAAACTAAGCCTTCGGTGAAGTTCGGTAACTTTACAAGAAACTCCCTTAATAATAAATATTGTGAATAATTCGAAGGATGGCGCTTTTAAAAGGGCTCTGGCAAATTTTGCTGAAGAAGGCCGCTTTAAGCAATTAAAAAGCGAGTTACCCAGTGTTTTAATGGGGCTAAAATCTGTTTTCCGTGTACAAAAAGTTTTTAATCAGTTTTTTTCTCTCTCCGTTGATGATGCCCCAAAGTGTATTTTCATCAAACAAAAATTAACTCAAAAGCAACACCGTTTGCCCCAATCCACACACTTGATTAGCGCGCCCCGTCTTTTGTGATGCAGATTGCCGTTCAGGTGTACTTAACCTAGAAATCCTTTACTTTGGAATTGGTTTATTGAAACGCGAATACTCCTAAGGCTAGTTCTGAAATGTAGTCAGTGTTCAGCTAGAATTAGTAGGCGGTAGCATGCAAAAATTGCGGGAGAAACCAGTTTACAGGGTTTTCGATATCTAAAAAACTGTAATAAAAGTCATTATTTATACTGATATTTTTACGTCAAATTGTAGGCCTAAGAATGAAAAATCAAACCACATAATAATATACAGGGTGTCCCATTTAAAATAATGTTAATTTCTAGCTTTAAACAACACCAACGAAGCACTTTTTTTGGAAAGACAAAGTTAACTAGTTAGTAGCTATTTTCTAAGCCCAAATACAAGTTACACTGTAAAATCAGTCACGTAACTTAAAAAAATTTGCGGAGTAATAAGAGAATGGAGAATCTAACAACAGAATAATTTACAGGGTGTCCCATTTAAAATAACGTTAGTTTCTAGCTTTGTAGGCAAGGTTCTTCTTTCAGCCCATGATACGTAATTAACTATTATCCTTGACTGTATGAATAGCATCTAACTTTGAGCTTTCAATGGCAACAAACGACAGAAATTAATTAATTTCAGATGAAATTAATTGCAACTAGGCCATCAATAAAAAATGCATTATCTATTCCGGCGATTGCCTGATGCTGCGCAATAATAATTATTGATTGAAAATTGCAGTTTTGTTTGAGTTTTTCCAACGAATTACCGTATAATTGAAACTCTGGTCGGGCAAATTTACCGACACAACAATCGGTGTATTGTCAATTAAATCGGCGTTTTAGTGGACGAAAACCACACCAAAGAGGCACCGGAAAATCCTCTCTAATCTATTTGAGGCATGAACGAAATTTATTATCTGTCAGGACTCTAAAGAGGATTTTTATTTGTTTCTCCCACTGTTTGACTTGAAGTGTTAATTAAACCAGAAAAGTGATAATTATGTTTAGGCAGCTTATGTGGAAATTTCTTCCCAGGAAAACGAAGAAAACAAAAGGTCATTCAGAAGGGTGGACGACCTCGGAAAACCGAATGGTATGAATCGAACGAGAGAATTCAATTAACCCCCATATGGGGGGTCACGTATTGTTTTCTCAAATCGACTTTTTAGCAGACCAGATTCAACCACTAACGATAATTGCCCCCCCGGAATCGATACGAAACTCTAAATGGCGGATTTCATAAACATCCCCTCGCAATGTACTGTTACGGACCAATAAACACCACCCCCCCTATTTGTAAACGTATTAACCCCAAACGAATGGGTTTACGTTTTAGAAGAAGGGGATTTTGCTTTGGGCTTATGTCTGTTCAGTGTAAAGCACACTTTTTAAAAAACAAAATGCTTTTGTGCGAATTTTAAATGTGAAAAACTAACCAAACCTAAATGTACAGGGTGTTTGCTTAATAAAGAATTAAAATAAACTAAACATTGGCATTTGTTTTCTTATAATTACATACAACATACAAAAAGGTGGGATATTCACAAACTACCCCTGAAATACAGCAAATAGGCAAAGTACTTTTCAACATATTGTATAAGTATTTTTCAAAAACGTCTTTGAAAGCCTTTTTTGTTTATCAAATTACAGAGTGTTCAAGATGATAATAAATTTTGCTGTCCGGCCTAAATCTGTTACAGACCAAACAAAGTTTTGGTTACACACTCTGTATACACTTTTTTTTTGGGTAAAACGCATTTTGTTGTACTAATATTTTAAATAATTCCGTTCTTAACGTAAACAATGATAAATTTATTAGTTTTTTTTGGACTTTCCCAAACAAACACCAGATTGTATCTCTTCTCTTATTCACCTGAAGATTATTCAGAACTTTGTATCGTCTTTAGTTCGCGCTGCAAAGCGTTTTAAAGCTGCCTGCAACCTATTCAGCTACATCATGATGGAGCCCGCGAGTAATCGATTTCTAATTTGGTGAGTGCTCAAATGACAAGCTTAGTTAAGCGAAAATGTATTTTATCAATTTATATTAAAAGAGCCTTAGATACAGAGCCCGGCGGCGTGTAATTGAAGATTTTGAGCCGGATTTGTCCGAACTTATCTAATAATCCCGGTGGCATTGTTTGTGCGCACTTTTTGTTCTCTAAACAGTAAACTGGATGATTTTCTATCCTAAAATTAAAAGGAAACAAGTTCTTTAACTATTGGCATAGATATTTAAATACCAGATCCAATCACACTCTAATGGGACTTCGCTTTTCTTTTTCCTGAGCCACATTATGACATAAGTTTTTATAGTTTTCGAGATATTCAGGGTGAAATTGTTCTTGTGTTTCTCTAAAAGTTACCGTTATTTTTAATGGGACACCCAGTACATTACTAGGTTGTTACATTTCTAGGCTACATTTTGACGTAATTATGTGTTTACAAAAATGTTTTCGAGATATTTCTTGGTAGAGTAAAGTGTTTATTTTCAACCAGGTATGTAATAACGTTATTTCTTATGTGTAAACCATTAAAATTACCTGCTTTTACTTTCCACCCGGGTGAGAAACGTTTCAGCTCAAAATATTAAAGACAGAATAGCACAATAATGACATTGTCAAGATTGTAAACAAATCACCAGTCGTTTATTATGGTTGAAGTCATAACTACTCCTACACCTATACTACCTTATTGTTAGAGACTATTAGCAATCAATATTTCAACTAAATGATTTATTAAAAGTTTGATGAGATTTTGATAAATGGTTGAAAATAAAATAGTATATAAACCACGGTAGAAAGTTTAATTTCTGTCTCGAGATAAAGTTCACCTCGACTTCGTCTCGGCAAACTACCTAATTTCTCGACAGAAATTAAACACTTTCCACCTGAGTATGTAATATACTATTACACCATATAAACGCTGTTCTGTTGGAAGTTCCTTCCTAAAATTGAAATTTCTAAGTAAATTACTCGTTAATTTCAATATTTGAAACACACAAAAAGGAAACTGAAACATAGAGAAACTTTCGAAACGAGTCAAACGCAAATATTGTACCGAATCGATCGTGAAACTCAAATTAATTTTCCAGCTTTCCATAACTCGTGGGTAAGGGGGAAAAGTGTGTTTTCGATTCGAGTACAAAATTATTTATTTAGATGAAAACCTCGACGACGTCATTAGGCCGGAGTTTATTAAAGTGTCTTGACGTGACAGGTTAAACGATTTTAATTTATTCATTCGTTTGTCCGAGAGGATCGGAACGGAACAAGACCGCGTAAACTTTTCCCTTCTTTTACGGAATAATTACAAAATCTACAGGGTGACTCCGATTTTTTTTCCAGGTGCCTTCCAACCCTCAACCAATTTAAAGTGAAACAGTTTTGAGACCACCCCCAGAGCATACCGCAGCGAAATGGAATCGCAAAAAGTGGCAGAGGTAATTGACTAGTCCGAAACTACATTAAAAGTTTGAAAACGGTCCCAGTTTGGGCTTTGTGTTAACACAGAATTCAAATTTCCGGTGGATTTTATATCTGATTTACAATTTTTACGTTTTCTAGCAGGAATGTACTTAAAAAACCACCCTTAACTGAACCTCAACAATGTCAACAATGAGCGACTACGAAAGAATCCGTTTAGTAATCCTTGGAGGACAGGGAGTAGGCAAGAGTTGCCTAGTCAAACGATTCCTCTTCAACACCTACTGCAACAAGTACCGCAGTACTGTGGAGGATTTGTACAACAAAGAGTACGACCTGGGTCACATGACTCTTAAAGTAGACATTTTAGATACCGCAGGTACTGGGCCCAATCAAACTTAAATTTGAATTAACGACTTTTTCGGTTGTGCAGGTGACATGCAGTTCCCCGCAATGAGGAGGTTGTGTTTGGCCACAGCGCACGCGTTTCTACTGGTTTACTCGGTGGCGTCGGCGCCCTCTTTTGACAATATCAAACAGTGCTTCGAGGAGATCAGGGAGAACAGAAACGATTACCAGGATATTCCAATTGTGGTAGCTGGGAACAAGTTGGATTTAGCTTCAAGTCGCGAAATTACCATAGAGGACGCTTCCGAGTGGGTGTATTGCGAGTTGCCTAAGTTACGGTAAGTCCACATGTGCAGTATTTACGTAAATCACACCAGTAGTTTAGTTTAGTGATGTAATTTAAGCCAATAGACTAAGAATATCTCCAAAAGTACTCCTGAAATTTAAATGAAATTTACAATGGTTGGGAACCCTAAACTTGGCATTTTGTGAAGCATAAAACATCCAGAATAAAAAAAGGTGTAAACTCACCCCTAAGGAAACAAATTTAAAGCAAATTTTCAACTCGTAAACACTTTAACTCCACACACATTTTGCAAATTTAATTCTTATTGAAGTACAAACAGGAAGATCATTCAATTTAATGGTGATACTAAAAGCAAAAGCGAGAGGGGGGCTAAAACGGCCTCGATATTGTGACGGTAATAAACCTTTTATTGGCACTTTCTGACTTTTTTTGCTTCCGTTTGGAGTCTTGGGGCAACGAGATGAAGGTTCGAGAACCTCATAAAACAACAAATTATTTGTTTCAACTCGAAATGAATGCAGGATTGCGATTACATTGAACTCGGATGTCTTTGGAGAAATTAATTAGTTTGGTGCCAAAGTTAGATTACTCTCCTTGCATTTGAATTGATTTAACTCGTTTTGTTAGGGTGAAAGTACTGGAATGTTCGGCCAAAGATGACATCAATGTGAAGGAGGTGTTTCGTTCGTTTTTGGCTTTGTCAAAAATCCTCCCCAAAAATGAGGTAATCGACTCTAATGGAGGATTGAAACGGAGGTCAAGTGCTTATGTTTCCGCCACCAGCAAGGGAAAGAGGAGGGCAGAGAGTCCTTTACCCGAAAAAGAAAAACCGTCCGGATCAGGTACATATTAATCTACCCTCTGATGGTAGTTCCAACACAGTACGGAGTGGCAAAATTCAACTTGAATAATAATATACAGAATTTGTTTTCTTTTTTATGTGACTAATTTCAGGTTCTAATACTCTGGAAGCGAAACCGCGTTCCCGATCTTTGATACGTCGAGCGAGCAGAAAAACCAAACAGCAAATTCGGGACGCCCAAGTGGACGAATGCCACGTGTCCTAAACTGTTTATAACGCCCAAGGGTCCAATATAGCACACTAACATAGGGTAAGGGTCCTATAATCGGCCACTGTGTGTTTTTTCTTCTCATTATCGTGGTAATAATACTTTTCTGGATGGAAACAAAAAAGATTTTACTCTGCTGTTAACTGTTAGCACCTCTGTATACTCCAGGCGCACCGCCCTTTAGCCCTTACTAATCTACTGAAGGGTTTTTAGTGCACATCCCTTATTGCAACGTCCGAATTTATAATCACCTTCTCTGTCATTTAAAGTGATTTTAATCAGCTCTTGCACTCTATTACAACTGACCAATTTTACTGTTAAAATCACCCTTATTAGGAAATGAGAGCAATAAGCAACACCCACTGTACTATGAGGCCATCAGGGCTCAAAAACTTGACCCTGTATATGAAGATTTAATTAAAATTGTTACTAATTAACTGCAATTATATTTAGTGAATGTTTAGATAAGAATTATACTCTATTCGTATATTATTATAATAATATATTATGTGGTTGCCATGGGGAATTTACAAGTATTTTTGTATTTATTTTAAACATGTTCGTGTGTACATATACATTGTATGAGTTTAATATATTAAATGTTTCGAAACCGAGTTGTTTTTTTTCCTCCCTAGGGAAAAACTCAGGTATTTATCTACCTCCAATTCTTGATGGGAAATTTAAACGTTTACAAAAGCTGGAAACTTTCGAGACGAAGTAGTATTTCATTTCCAATTCGCGAATAATAATTTCTTTTTTAAATTGCTTATTAAAGGAGCGTACAATTTTTAAATTCCATCTATATGTAGTCGAAAGTTTTTAATTCGGGAAAAATCCATTCTCCAAGTTTACAAGTAAGATTGCCAGAGCTAAATTATTATAACCTGAAGATAGTTTTGTGGTTCTAACGACTGTAGTGGGGAGTACATTTCCCAGGGCGTTCAAAACAGTGGAGAACTGGTGCAAAGATGAAAAAATATGTAAGAAAAGTGTCCCCACGTAGTAAAAATCATTATTGTAAATGGAAGAAACATCAGAAAAACTTAAAGCAAGCAGATAACTAAAAACCCTGTTTCATAGACATTGTAAGAAACTATTTAGATCATGCCTGAGTTTTGGCATTATTGAACATTTATTAAAGAAGTTTTCTTTGAATAAACATATGTTACAAAGATAGTTTTGAAGAAAAAAGATGGAAAACACTTTGAAATAAACGGCTAGTGAGGTAGTAGACATGAAAAAACTGAAATTCACAAAATACCAAGCAAAAAGCCTTCAATACCATTGTTTGAAGGTAAAAACTTTCTGAATAAGCTGTTCAGCAACTATTACATTATAATGAGAACCTAAAAAACTGAAAAACTCTTAAATAGAAAAGCTAAAAAGTACAAATTCAGACAAAAGCAGCTTTTTATGGGTTTTATTTTGCTTTTACTTCTCAGTAGTTAAAAAGTGCTAAAACCGAGAAGATTACAAAGAATAGAGGTTTTTTCTAAATGGTTGGTGCACTTTTGTTTTATAAAAACAATTTAGTGACCTGGAGGAGGTGGATAACCGACAAATATGCTTTGAACTAGCCCTCTAACCTTTCGTGCTATTATGGAGTTTACATTCTCGTGGG
Source organism: Ips nitidus (assembly GCA_018691245.2). Lineage (NCBI taxonomy): Eukaryota > Metazoa > Arthropoda > Insecta > Coleoptera > Curculionidae > Ips > Ips nitidus. The sequence goes on from CM042792.1 coordinate 3,076,786, forward strand.
TTTTCGTAACAGTTTTGCAAGTCAAATTGAGACAGAGGTCGAAGAATGCTTTAAAATTGTTCAAGAACAGTTTTTGAGAAGTATGTATCATGTTTTCGATCTCAAATCGAAATATGATAGCTGTAGCTACCTGGAGATCATCTTCAAATCATTATTAACTGACTAGTGATTAAATATATTTATAACAAAGCATTTAAGATAGAAACCCGTTTGAATAACAATCAATATAAAATACAGAAAAATGCGGGAATTATGGAAATGTGAGAATACATGAAAAAGTAGTAAAACTTACCTTGATTGTTTCTACAGGAAATTTGAAGCAACAAAACCACAATTGGTATCTGGTAAATATATTAATAACCTATAACAACTCAATTATATTAGTCCACTTTCCGCATTACGACCACCATATAATAGTAAATAATTTCAAGCAGTTTCGAATTATTTTAAGACAATAAACTAGCTGAGATCATCGTCCTGGGAGTCACCGTCGTCCGCGTCGTCGTCAGCGTCGTTTTGCTGCTGAAGTTCCGGCCGAATATTGTTAAAAAGATCGCGGATGGCGTCCACTAAGGACGCCAAACTACGCGGAAAATCGCCATTCTGATCGGGCCGCTCGACCGCCTGAGCTTGATCCGCTTGACCCTGTCTGCAAATGCGGTTCTACTTCTTCAAATTGTCCGATACTTTTACGTAAAAAACTACCAAGTACCCACACATTTTCAAAACAGTTACTTGTAAACTGTTTGCATGGTTACTTACCCTAAATGAATGGGCTGGTTAGGGTTGAAATCAGGCAATAGAGATCCAAGGAAGAGCTGTAAAGGATGGGAGCTACTGCTGGCTACTGTAGGTCGTTTCGGTCTGGTGTATGAGTTGATTGAATCTTTTGGAGGTAGTGGGTCAAAGCTCATAATAGCCTCAGAAGAGTCCTAAATGACCAATTTACTAAAAACCCAAAAAGTAACAATTATTCACTTACAGTAAAAGGAACACCCTTGGCATCATCCGACAGGATTAGATGACGACCAATACTGAGAGGCAGCGGTCTGGAATACCTGGAAAACAACCACAATAATTTAACCCACACAACGCTTAAGAAAATCCCAACCTTCGAAGTCGTTTCTCATTGCAATCCTCCACCGCGGGATCTTTCCGATCCACTCGATCAAGCACATCGTGCACGTTTTTTTCCAACCAGGGCAGCAGGTCAGCATCCTTCCAAATGTGATAGTTGCGGTTGACGTAGAGCAAAATCAAGGGCAACAGTCCCGTGGGGACACTTTAGAAAACCGTGTTAAGAAAGCCCACCAAATAATCACATACTCACTTTTTTTCAGTTGGTTCTTGGAAGTAGGAGTGATTGGCCACCCGATTGTCTATTTGGATAGAGCATTTATTGAGAAGTGGAGTCAAAACGTGAGGAAACATCAACAAGGCATCCTAAAGTTTTTTAAGCAATGTTTTCGACAATCTCAGAAAAAAAAAACACTGACCTGTAAAAACTGATCAGCTTTGCCACTTTCTCCTAAATAGAAACAGGCGACCGCCACCGAATAGGAAAAATTCGGTAGTTGCATCAAATTGAAGGCTTCCAACTCCTCCACCAAATCCACTAGCCACTGGTACTCTTTAGCGCGTAAAGCGTAAAAGTCCATGGACAATTTAATCGCCAGAGGGTCTCCCTGAGGATCTAGGGACAGCAACACCTTGCAAAACTCCAAAGAGGTCCTGCAGCATGCTCTTCCACCCAGGAAGGTTAAATGTTTGAAGAGGGTTATGTAGAAGGGCCTGAAATCAACAAATGTTTTTATATAAGTAAGTGGCTAAATTGCTTGCATCAAACACATTAAATGTGAGGCAAAAAGCAAGTGTGATATTAAAAGTTATTAAAAACCTTAACTACATAGAAACCAATCAAGTTTATCTAGAAAACTATTACCTGTTCTCTTGTCTTTTATAGTCTAATCGACAATTGCCTTGTGCTACATTAAACAATGGATGAAAGGCAAACTCTTGGAAATACAGTGCTCTCTGAATTAACTCAGCAGCCATAGCCAAATCCTCGCTCAGTTTACACAAATCAGACATTTGTATCAGGGCGTTCACATGATAAGGGTGCTGATTGATTATGCTGACAATATTGTCAGGATCATTGCTTTCAACAGCCTGTAGAAATCTATTTTCAACTTGCCTATAATTTTGACTGTGTTCATAGGCAAAGTAATGAACACAACCGCAAGTCTCTAGCAACGCCATAGAAAGTCCGGATTTGCCCACTTGAGGCCAGTTGTCTTTGCATGTAACCATCCAGGTGTTTTTTGTGTGTGGTCTTGAGGCGCCACCGCGACTTTTGCGTTTGTGCTCACCCTGTATGACCTTGGACCCAAAAATTCTTTTCAGTTCATTGTTGGGATTCAAATGTCGGTGCTGTATGGACAAAACGGTTTTTCGGTGAGTGGAACCGTCTTGTCGTTTTTGACTAGTTGTGAGGGCAATATGGGGTGACCCTAATAGGCGATTTACTTCTTTTAAAGAACGCTCCACCTCATCCAGTTCAGTGTTATCTTCACTGCTTCGGTGAGTGCTGGACTGTTTGCCAGATTTCTTCTTGCGTTTCTTCCGTCTCTTCTTGATAGATTCCTGCACCTCTCCACTGTAAGATTTGTTGGCTTCAGTTTCATTGTCGTCTTCTTTCACCTCACTTTCTGAGTGGGACTGTTCGTTTAGCAACGCGTACCGGTTAATGTTCAGTTGTTTTTTTCGGGCTCCGCCAATTGGGGGCTCAAGTTCCAGATCGGAACCAATTTCATTCTCACCCAACTCTTTTTCTGTTTCCCTTTGTAATTTACGCAACACTCTAGATGACATTATTCAAAACTAATCTAGGAAATGTTTATTTCAAGTCTTTCACTTCAAAACTATCCAGTTTTCACAAAATTTACATTAAAACTGATAAACTTATCATTTTGATCCAGCAGCCAGCTCCAGCTGTTCGAGTTCTGAATGTCGAATGTCAGAATAAAATTTAGTTTATTCGGTATCTCTTTCTAAGGTTATGATACAGAAAGAGACAGAATGTATAAAATGTCGTACAATATGACTGTTCGACAGACCCCAGCTTGACAGACTGCAATGTAAACAAAAACTTCTAAATGTGAGAATCAATAATAAACACCCTCAACTAGTGGATTTTTGTAATTGGGGCAGTTTCATCATGAAGATGGCCCATTCCATGCAAGGCATCTACTCCCCTTTACCCCAGTCGTTGAGCGACTCTGACTCCGAGAAAGAAATCAGCATGGAACCGATCTGCACCAGCTACAATTCCAAAAACCCCAATGGGTATGAAGAAAACTTCAACAACAAACAGCACAACCTGGGGCTGCACGATGATATAGTGAAAATCAAACGTGGGGCCAGTAAAATGTCGACAGCTCGTAAGGTGTAGTGCTGTATGGCTAGTACAGGCTGTAACTGTAAGTCTAAATTTTGGATTTTAGATTGCTTTCCTAGCCTCTATAGTGCTATGTTTTCTTCCTATTATAATATTTTTGTGGGTGTTACCGTGCTCAGAGTTGCACACTTGTCCAGTAAAAATATCTAATTGGGAGAGGGAGCATGAAGGTGTGGAATTTAAAGGTCCAATCAGTCGGGTTGAAGGGGCTTATGAGACTAACCATAACTTGGCTGTGATGTATAAAGGAAGTTTCAATAGCTGGAAGAGTTCTAAACATGGTGTGGTGTCATTTATAGGACTCACAGGTGGGTTTCTGGTTTCTGGGAGCTTTTTGGGTTAGTTTAAGTGGTGCTTGCAGGAGGTGTTGCTTGGGATTTTGAGCAGAAGGTTGAACCTTTAGGGATGGATTGCCTGCTTATAGACATTAACAAAGATGGGAAGTTTGAATGTGTGTTGGTTGATTCTCAGGTCTGATATTCTGTGCTTTAGTCAGATTTAGTAGGGTTAAGTGTGTGTGGTTTTGCAGGGTTTGAAGGTTATTGAAACTGTCTCTGGGCAAACCTTGTGGCATGCCCACTCTTCTGAGGAAAAGAACTGGATCAGAAATCTGGGTTTGCCAGTTGTTATTTCTGACTTAAATAATGATGGTGTAAAAGAGTTGCTCAGTGTTTACAAAAAGGTTTGGTTATACAGTTTTCAAAGTTTGTTTTTCTAAATGCTGTTTATAGTTAAGCTTTATGATATTGTCGGGCAAGACTGGGCTGGTCCTTGCTAATATCCCAGTGGCTCACTGTAAGAAAATCATCAAAGTCCGCCGGCCAGATCCACGCTCAGATTTCATAGCATATAATTGCTTGGACAGCACTGCCACTTATACAGTGAAACTTACTGAGTTGGAGAAAACTTCCAAAAATGTTCAGTACCACATGATAGTGCAGCCTACTTCAGAAGAGTACAAGGACAACATTTTTACGGCTGCTGGTAGAAAATTGGTGGTGGACAATGGGCCTAATTGTACTATATGTCACTGCACTCTCACTCTTTTAGATCAAACTGACAAGGTGAGTATCATAATTTTGGTTAAATATTTTACCACACAAGTTGGGTAGAAAATTATTATGGACTGTGTTCACTTACTTAATAATTTTTAATTTATTCAGTTTATACCATGAATTTAAACTAAATCAGGCAGAGTCCTGCATGGTAATTGTAGTCGTATATTGACGGTGCGTGTCCACCAATTGTACCATGGTATCAAATGATCGCGTAGCAGCAAATAAATCGACACCAAATAACCCATGGTGATTATAGCCAGGAAAGAGATTAAGGTCATTTTGATCCAGCCTTTTTCAATTCCAACTTTTTCCGCCTGAACGCTAAAGTACTCCATACCGTAAATGCATATGAAAAGCAGTCCTGAAGTGACAAGAGTGAGCAGAATTGCTATAATAAAGTCCGATCGAATGTGACGTCGATTTCTAGGGTGGCATATCCATAAACGGACACTTTCGCATAGTCCGTAACGTTGTGTCTGGACTGCGTCATACCTGAATTTTGTCCCACCCATTAAGTAATAGTAATCAAAAAAAAAAAATTAGGAACAAACCGGAAACTGCATAGCTCGCAATAATTCCTGCCGGACTGATTCAGCCAGCGTTCCAAACAGCTGAGATGAATGTAGGCCAAAGTGCCTTTGCAGTTGCAGGGAGAAATCAAAATTTCACTGGCGCTGGTCGTTTGGCATATTCTGCATACTGGAAAATTGGCCGAGCCCACTTGCACTGGTGATTTAACGTCTTGAGATTTTGCTAGTTTGACTCCGGCCAGTGATTTTTGTGACATATTTCGGTTTGACAGCACGAATTTGAACGTTCGCGACGGCTCTAACATTAGTTAGGCCGGGCTTACAAATGAAAAATCAATATGAAAATACTCTAAATTTAACAATATGCATTTTACGGTCCTGATTGCTATATTAGTGACGTGGTTTGTTCAAAACTATCATTTTCCTCTCTCTTTTGTTGTCCAAAGTTGAAAACTATTATTGCCCTGTTATGTAGTCCAACACATTAGACAGTGATTAGTTTTTACCAATCACAAACTACACTCTACTCTCTCTCTAGTCTCATGTTGTGTTTTTAGCAGTTTTCCTCCATTCTTCTCTATCTGACGTGCTTCTAATGCTGTCTTGGAAAGATTTTCCTGTAAACTGCTTCACCTGGTCCAGCCATCGTTTTGGAGAACGTCCTCTAGGTCGTGTTCCCTCTACCTTCCCCTGGACCATAAGTTTTTCGAGATTGTCATCTTTCCTCCTACTGACATGTCCAAAATACTTGAGAATCAGTTGTTTGATTTTAGTTGACACTCTGACTTGGATGTTAAGTTCTTCGAGTATGGATACGTTAGTTCTGTGGTCTGTCCAGGGAATCCTCAGTAGTCTTCTCCAGACCCACATCTCAAATGCATCCAACTTGGCGTTGTCTGTTTTAAGGTCCAGGATTCTGCTGCGTTGGAAAAACGAGGGTGTTTACTAATTTGCATTTTGTTGTGGTTGTTATATGCCAATCTTTCCAAATTTTGTTGAGTTTGGTCATGGCCGTTTTGGCAAGAGGTATCCTTCTTCTGATTTCTTGACTTGATCCGCCATTTCTGCTGATATATTAGGCATTTCTTCCATACTGTGCGTGCGATCTATTAACATACTCTACACACCTGATAATAGTTGTCTCTTGTCAATTTGTAGGTTCAAAAAACTTGGACATACAACAATTCTTACATATTGAACCCGAAACCGTTCGCTTTCGGGCCATCGGCCGCTAAAAAGCTCAGAGGTCACTTAAATGGTTTCATTCTGAAAATCTGGCAATGGTCTGAAGAGTATGAGAAACTGCGCCCGACTCAACGCATCAACAAGCGCAGTTTACCCTTAACCAACGAGACGTTCTTCATCACTAAAGTGACTGAAACTGTCGTGTTGATCACCTTCAATGACACCAGTAAGTACAACAATCTTTTAATAAAGCAACAGCAACAGCCGTCTGTACATCAGATATTCACGAAATCAACGCCTCCTCAACCGTCATCAAGCAGATTTGTCGTAGACACGAGCGCAATTGTCAACCGTCCGTCGAGAACCACTTGGACAGTTTACTGGTGGACGATTTGGAGGGGGATGGTAGCACTGAATTGGTCAGTTTTCGCAGTTCCTACGTGGAGAAAGGGGACGATTGGCAATTGGTGAGTTACGTCAAAATGCTGCGGCTGGAGGAGGAGTTGGCTGAGGTGTACGGGAGCAAATAAAATTGAGGAGGGAGTGTGCACCTCTTTTTGGTTTCGATCAGGACCTCCATCCCAGTAATCAGGGGGTGAGAAGGGCGATTTTGCGGCTCTGTTTCTGTTTTTCCAGGCACATTCCGAGTTCTCGTAGATTGATTCACACCAAGTTTGCTTATTTTGTAAATAAATCAGATTTTAAACTTGTTTTTTTTTTGTGTTTAATTGTTCCTAAATAACTGGACAAAAATATACTAAACGACGAAGTTACCTTTTTGTGTAATCTGTATAGCTACCATTTTTGAGGGAACCAGCAAAAATTGGAGGGATATACAAAGAGGTTTAAGTAATTTTTTAATAGCAATACATATCTTAAAAAGAAAAGTTAAAAAAGAAAACTGACAGACTCAGAAACTCCATTTTTGAGTGTCAAAAGTTGAATAAGTTGGTCAAATTTCAGTATTCCAGAGTGTCAAAGGTGGAAATAAGGGTTTTTAGGCAAAGGAAAGAAATTTTTAAGTGTCAGATCTCAAAAAACAGACTTTCTGGACCACAAAATTGCAAATTTCCACTGACAGACTCAGAAACTCCATTTTTGAGTGTCAAAAGTTGAATGGGTTTGTCAAATTTCAGTATTCCAGAGTGTCAAAGGTGGAAATAAGGATTTTCAGGCCAAGAAAAGACATTTTTAAGTGTCAGATCTCAAAAAACAGGCTTTCTGGACCACAAAATTACAAATTTCAACTGTTAGACTTAGGAACACCATTTTTGAGTGTCAGATCTCAAAAAACAGACTTTCTGTACCACAAAATTGCATATTTCAACTATCAGACTCAGAAACTTCTTTTTTGAGTGTCAAAAGTTGAATGGGTTTGTTAAATTTTAGTATTCCAGAGTGTCAAAGGTGGAAAAGTTTTCAGGCAAAGGAAAGACATTTTTAAGTGTCAGAACTCTTAAAAATGTCTCTGTTACTCTTTCGAATGGTGGATGATAAAAATGGTTTGCATAATTTTCTCACTAAATGGTCATTCAAATTAAACTCCAATAAGGCTACTCTAGCAAGCAATTTAAAAGAAATAGTATGTCCTTAAGGTCTTCTAAATTAATTAGAGAGGAAAACATTTTGAGAAAGACTGAGGCAAGAAGTGAGGTTTTGACTGTCTCCAATACTACAAAAAAATAGGATTGAATGACTAGTTGCATACTAGTGAGTGACATTATAGAATCACACATTTTGATTTGATGTTTAATGCCTGCATTGCAGAATATTTCTGTGGATCACATAATGCTTGTAATGCGCAATTTTTGCCTTATTAGATTCAAGAAAGTTGCTTTGCAAATGAATTTTTTATCACATACTTGCTTACAACAACTTGGTCTACATAGCATTTTTGTAAATTTCAGAACTTTAGTACAACAATACGTTTTGTGCAGTTTATGTTCACGGTATTGAGAACTTGAAAGTAACAGTTTGCTAGCAAATTTCCAGTAAAAGTAATTGATAAGGAGCAGATATTAAAGGGTGATTTCCTTTTTTCTACCACCAAACGAAGCAAAAGTTCATTTAGTACTATTTTTTTAAATATTACAAACTATAACTTAAAAATATTACTTAAATTAGTTACAAAACCGGTTAAATTCTTCCTGAAACTGTAAAATAGCGCAAGTTCCTGGAGAGTTCAACAGTCAACTAAGCAAGCAACTATCTGTAAGATTTTAATTCTAAAGCATGGAAGATGAATGGCGTTAATTTCAAATCCAAAGTTAAATTAAATTTATACAAAAATACAGCTTTTAGCTTGCAGCTTTTTCTTGATCAATCACAAGCTACAACTTGTGCTGTGATTTAAAAATTGTTTATCTTTTGCATTAAGTTGTTTCGTTTGGTTTCCTGCAATTTTGAAGACTGACAAGCCGGCTCGAAAAGGAAACATTATAATTTTATCGTCCCAAATTCCTATTATAAAATTCAATTCGCGCCATTCCCAAACACCTACCAATTAAACCATAAAACGCGGTCGTAAATCGCGCGAAAGCGGACATAGCAAATAAGCGGTTATTAAACAGTTTTTGTTGTGTTTACTTTGCGCACACGGGATCGTCCTCCCGAGGACGCTGCGAAAAGGTCACGTCGATCTTAAAATGTAAATAAACAACCGGGGCCCGAGCAAATACACGACAATAATAGCGCGGCCATATTTGTTTAATTTATTGCTCTTGAAATGGATGCACCTGTGTGCTGTAGTGTTTCAGGTCGATTGATGACGACTTTCCATTCCTTCGTTTTGTATTGTTGATTTAACTCTGTATACAGGGTGGTCACCCTGTCGCACCAAAATCACTCAATAACTTTAATAATTGGAAACTGTTTTTAAGTCCACCCTGTACAATAGAGTACCAATCCTCCACTTGCACGTACGCGTACATCTCTCAGCCTATTACACAATTTTATATGCTTTGATGACCGTTGATGGCTCTGCCCACTTCATAACTTCCCATCACCGTGATTGGTTACAAATCGCACTTTACGACCAATCACCACAGGGAGGAGGCATTAGCTAGTCGCACCGCGACTGTACGGTGGCGCCACCTGTCGCTCGGTACTTTCCGGTCCTGTGGTACAGAGCGAAAAGATGCTGCGTTAGTGCAATCCGCGCGGTCCATCGAGCAAATACACGCGCGGTACCGCGTCCGTGAGAGATGACGCGTCCCTTTCGGTACCGTCAAGTGAATCCGTTTTATTGATTTACCACCCCGTTTAACCTGCAAAAATTAAGGGCGGTTCGTTCAATGTGGACCAATGGATTATGATGCGGCCGCCAATTATGCTATTGTAGGTACTTTTATTTGTTGGGATTTTTCAGTGTAAAATAGTGCAGTAGATCTGTCACTTTCAACATGACAGTAGTGCCAAAATTTTTCTAGTTTGTGTTCAGCGGGCTGAAAGCTACTTTTTTTGACCAATCACAAACTATACCCACTGTACTGAGATTTACGCCAATACTACACATTGTGGATTTAGCATATAAAACCCAAATTCTGCATTTATCACGTGTCACCCACTAAAGGGCAACAATCCCAAGCAAAAGTTACGTAACTGTATTTTTTAAAAGTTTTACTAAGTTTCTTCGAGAATATAGGTCAACGACTAGCGCCCCCTAAACAGTGCAACCCTAACCTAAATAAGTCACATACCGTTAACTGTTTTTGGTTAGGTTTGTTTCAGCAAATTTATTTCACTTATTTACTAAGTTAAGTTAGTACAATTTTGGTTTTCTTTTTATTTTACTTTCCATATTTAAACATTTTTGTGCAATATGTAGTAACTGCATGCAATTGAACTTAAATAGCTTGGAATTTAAATAATTTACTTTATTATAAAATTATTCCATAAAAACCTTCGTTTCTTGGTTTTACTATATAAAACTCACTTTTTTAGTAATTGTTATCTGTCCAAAAATTATCTTAATTAAATTAAATTGCTGCTCACCAATTATAATAACTAAAACACAACCATTGAATATACAATTATTAAGATTTGTTAACAATAATTGTCTCAGTGAATAACGTTCTATTAGTGTGGTGGTGTACTAAATACTGTAATGACAGATGACAGACTATACAATTGTTGATTTTTTTAAATAAAATTCATTCTTAGCTTAAGGAAGTGAATCGTCTTCATCAATCATCAAAAATTCTCCTGCACCTTCATGGTTAACTATGCATTGATAAATTGTTGTTTAACTGGTAATTTATTAAAAAAATATTTTCCATCACCTGTGTAATAAAAAAGTTACTAAATCACCTCTAAAGTTGTAAATACAATGATTGTGGCTGAAAGTAGTTTCAGAAACTACCGCCCGGCGTTTACTTAAATACTGCCCATGTAGACTTAGCATTATAGAGGTCTTAGTAAGTTTAAATCTTGAGACACTTGTGTTGTTCAAACCAAAATTTGAGAGTTTTAAAAGAGAGTTTCATAGAGTATAAGGTTTTTGGGTTATTTACCAAAGTTAGAGGAGAGAAACCAACAGAGTTTTTAGGCCTTTTTTACGACTTTGTGGTTCTGCTAGCTGTAGGTTAATTACGATGATTCGATTCGGGGGCCGGTTTATGAAGATTTAATAGCGTCATTCGCCTCTACAACCGCATAAACTGTAAGATTTTTCATTTCACTGTAAACGGTCACATCTTCACTATTACGACCGGATCTATTATTGAAATGCTAGAAAGCGCGGGGCTTTTCTCTCCCGCATATACAGTGCCGGTTTTTAATGCTGCTCCGGACATACATATTACGTATTATAAGTCCCGGGCACTACCATATAAGCGACCGCTAGATCACCATAAAAAACCGATTACGGCAGATTAAATGTGTAGAGATCCCGTAGCGTGTAGCACCGGCAGTCGATCACTCTCGAAGACTTATTTTTCGCCTGCCCCATTGTCGATTGATTAATTTTCAATTAGTCTCTTTTAATTGCCCTATTCATTGCGAGAGGAAAAACGGGCTTTCGGACTAGTTCTTTGCCCTGTCCACGCTCCGTGCCTTCTCTACAAGGAAATGAATAAAAGTTTTTTCTTCACATAACACGTCTACCTGAAATTAAATCACTTTTAATTACTATACACTTAAATCATTCAGAATTTTTTCACGAAAATTTAGAACAGGCTTTTCCTCCATTTTTTACTTTAAATACACCAAAATTAATTAATTACCTACTATGACTGTCTTTTAGGACCAAAATGGGTAGTTTAGTCAAAAGAAGCAAGCTAAAGCTGCTTTTTGGACCAATTTAGGTAAATAATAACAGCTCCAGACGGACAAGTCTCTAACTAATTTCAGCCACAACCGTTGCACCTAAACTTTGTACAGGGTGTCCGAATGTTTTGACAGGAAAACCCCATTTCCCGGGCTAGATAGAAGAAAATTGTCTAGAGGTCCATTTTTGAGAAAAAATTAATGACAAAAACCGTATTTCGATGTGATTCCAGTGCGGTGCTTGGTTCGTCAAAAAACAAATTTCGAAATTTTTTTATTTTTGTAAAAATATTTTTGCAGAATTTTGAGCACATTCCGAAAATAGTTAATCATACCGGACGATCCATTGGAAAAAACACCATTATTGGCTTTGTAGCTCTTCTATTTGAAGGTTAGGAATGTTTTGGTACTAATTTTTTGTTTCAACTTGTTAAACTACATCAAACGGCTATTTTAGTTTTTTTAATTACATACAGGGAAGCCCAAAAAGGGGGGTTGTCAGTAAAAGTAAGGCTGCCATAGCAAAAAACAATTGAATATCAAACATTTTACATCAAGTCGGCCTGGAATTTAACGTAGATTCCAAAAATCGAATAAAAATTGGTCACCCCAAGTTATAAGTTTGGTTTGTTGCTCAAATTTGGGACACCTGATGGATCATCTAGGAATAAAGTGAACGCAAATATCTACAAGATCCATATTTGGTAATTTTTGAGTATACTCCTGTACAACCAGATGCCAATAATGGCAAATGGCGATGTTAAAGAAAAATTAAAACTAGGTTAGGTTAGAATTTACAAACTGTGACAGTTGACAGCATTTGAGTGAAGTTTCCAAAATTTATATGTAAGTATCTCAAGCTGGCTAAAGTGGAAATATGATTCAATGTTTGTGCGTTTTTTCAACACTTTGGCTAGATTGACAGTGTGTGATTTAGATAAATAATATAAACAGCGCCAGGCGGCCGCGTCTGAAACTATTTTCAGCCACAAGCGTTGTACCAAAATTTAACAGTTGCGCAGAGACATGATGATACAACCAGATGGCGCTGGAATATCAACTGACAGATGAATTTGTAATGGCGCGGTCGGGGATAAAGTGGAAACAAAAGCTTGCGATTCCCGTCAGGTATCGTAGATTCCGTCGTAAGAAAAGCGATAACACATTCCGCGGCATAAATAGACATACCCCGGGAGAGTAGAAAATCAAAACAGTGTCGTCACTGTCCGATCTAGAATGACCGAGGCTCGTCCGCTCTTTGCGGCACCCGTTTCGACGCTTTATGTCTGGTACTGTCGCATAAAAAGTCCATATAAATGTGAAACTCGATCGCTTTTATTTACCATAAACGATCGTCTTTTTTTTCAATGGTATTAGTACCATAATCAATGGGCAGTTTTAGACACGTCGCCGACTTAAACTAGAATTAAAATGCGTTCGAGCGCGAGCCCCGGTATGCGCATAACATTAGCCTTACTAAGGGAGGACGTACGCAACGCAACAGCGGCGGAAACTGACCAAAGCGGGTCCTTCTTAAAGGGTCATCGAATTCCCACGGATTCCATCCGTTCCGTACGTCACAATGGTATTGGCTCTATGCCCATTCAACCGCTGCTATGCTCGCGCCAGGTCCCGTTGACAGCCGGGGCCGCGCTTCTCTTCTTTTTTTCCCCTTCGGCCTTTGCTCCGCTGAATGGTAATCAACCGTAGGATTTGCGTGCGCGAAGACACCTAATTAAAGGTACCGAGCCGGCCACGCCGACTTGACACCAGAATGTCTCCCATTCGATCTGTCCATTCATTTTCAGTCCAAATTTTTTATTTACTCCCCTTTGGTACACACAAATCCACTACCGCCATAATTTGACACGTGAATGGTGTTGAAGTTGACAGATGACAACTAACGCACCAAAAATTGCTTTTCTTGACTAATCACAAACTATCCACTGTGTTGTGATTTATGCGCTGCACTTGTGGGTTTATCTGATTCACAACTTTCAAATAAGTGTTGTCACGTCATTGCTTTACTCAAACTTCAAGTGAATGACAATTAGCAATGAAAAAAAAAATAGCAGAAATAAGCAACCAAAGTGAGAGACAAAAATCGTTCAGTATGGCGGCCGTAAACTGTCAGAAAATCAGTGGCAATAATCAATCTGATTGGTTGCCCACTATTCACAATTTCACTCGTCAATAATAATTCAACTAATTTTAGTTGAAAAAATGAACCTTTAAAGGACCGAAAAGCAAAAAAACAACAAATCTTTGAGGTTTTTAGCTAACTTTACATAACGGGCTAGCGGCAGTGACGTAATAAATAATTGTTGTTCCTTGTCTATTAGTTTTTTAACTAATCGTTGGCGCTGTCCCACCGCCCTCTATACTAGAAAGCCTAAAATGTCACTTTTAATGGCGGCGTTAGCGGTTTTCGTTTTATACACAAACGTATGCAGATGTAGTAATATGTTTATTTTTTTATTATTTCGTGTAGTTGATTGCAAGTTGTGAGTGAAAAATCAAAGAAAGGCTCATTCTTGATCCAGATATGTATAGATAGAGATTTTTATACACAATCAAGTCCAGCCTAAACAAATTGGTTAGAACATTTGTCCTGGAAAGTCCAACATGCAGCAAACTAGTTTAAACACTGTTCAATGTAAGAAAATCTGTAAATCCTTGAAACTAGGTAAGCAAAACTGGTAAATGGTTCTTATGTTATTACCAAGAACATTCATTCAAAATTATTTTTGTTGCTCTCACATTGAAGGATGCTTTAAAATGTAACTCACATACCTGTGCATGTAACAAGTACTTAATAAGTTTACTGTACTAGAAAGCACTGGTACAGTAAAATCATTCCACTTCAAAGTGTTCAACCACTGTTGAGTTAGATCCGGTTTTTTGTAAAGTAAAAAATGCTAATTTTCCTGGATTGCTGTTACAATGTGGCTTGAAAAACTTATGAACGGCAGCAAACAAAAATAACTTACGGAAATAACCTCAAGTCTTGATTTTAAACCGTAAAAACTCATTTAATTCTCAAAAAACTCAATTTCCACAATACACTATTTCCGCCATATTGGAATTTTTGACAAGCACCTTCTAGGCTTTCTAGTATAGTAGGCGGTGACTGTCCTGAACGCCATTTAAAATTAATAATTTTGGTTGTTTGACGTTTGGTGAAAGTTTCTTCAAACTTTTCCTGTTGCAACTTAAATTTATCGATTCGATTATTATTTTGTGTGAGTTGTGTTTGTGTTTTTCATATTTTGATATTTTCGGTAACCGAAAATGTCTAAACAATTCAGTGAAGAGCGAACAGCGGCTGATAGATGTTTTATGTGGCATACAGAAGGTTGCTGCTTACCTTACTTTGCAGGTTTACCACCAAGAAAATAACACAAACAGTCCAGAATCACTACCAACACCAGCCTGCACAATTCAAATTAAGTAATTTTACTAGTAACTAACGAAACTGATTTAATTTTTCCGCTCTAGTTTATATTTTGATTTTTTCCAGCTTAACCTCACTCTTGTCAAATCAGTAAACAACTGAAGCACTGTCAACGTCAATTGTCAATCAATATGTTTCCCTCCTTTGCTATCATTAAAAACACACTGATGCCATGTTGCCGAATGTTCTCGTCAAAAAGGTACTGATAGACAAAACAATTTTTTTGCACTGACAGGGAGCAATACTGGGGGCGATTGCTTCGTCTATAGGTAGCAAAAAAAAAAAATTTTTTTTTTAAAAAATACTCTATACCCAAACTTTACAATATGTCTGACTTAACAAAAACCAAACTTTTTGTTCAAGCTGGCAACCGCGAAATATCAATGAAAACCTTTGGAACTAATCTAAACTAATCCCTGACTGGTTTTCAACAGTAAATGTCAAGTTTCATTGGTTGTATGCTCACGTGACTGTGACGTTTTCTGACTTGTGGCCAATGGATTAGATTATATTTCTCTGATTACTAGTTGGAGATTCTCTCTGCCAACAGACCTAAAGACAAGAGTGAATTTCAATGTGACGTCTCCGTTTATTGACATTTCAAGTTAAGATTGCAAGATTTCTAACCTTGCAAAGTTCCTAACCTAACATTATAAATAATATGACACTGTCACTTAGTATTTGCTAAATTCCTAACCAAAATCAATTTAAACAAACGGAGAAATGACAGCTGGAATGCCCGAAACTGTTTTCAAAACTGATCACCAGAGGGAGTATCATACAATTGCGTCACTGCCACTTCGGCTGGAATAGAGAGAGTACCACCAAATATAAACAAAACTGTTTTACGACTAACTTGGAAGATTTATTCAATTGCGCTGTAGGTGGACAAAGATGGCGACTTCCGTTTTGGTCGCTTAATACACTTACCTCCTGAGTTTTTTTTCTCTATTACAATAGGAATGTTTTTTCTCTGTTCTAGATGAACCAGCTATGCAAAGTGTGCGGTGAGCCCGCTGCCGGTTTCCATTTTGGAGCGTTCACCTGCGAAGGATGTAAGGTGAGTTGCCTACCGCGTCAAAGCCCATCCTTTTAACTTTAAAAATAACCGAGCCAGCAAAAAAGAAGAGTGGCGTTGACAAACGATCGGGCCTCTCTCAATACGACTGTCTAGCCTGAACGAACTATTATTATTAATTCAGGGCTATTCGCCCGTATGCATATTAATGTGTGTGTCATAACCTTAAAATAGAGACTCATCGTTTGTACTGTCAGACAATAACTTTGACTTTTCAACGACTGTCATGATTGTCACTGGGTTCGAAAACGGTTCACAGTTGCGTTGACGTTAGTGTGGTGACAGATAGTCGACAGGTGTCACTGACGTACTAGGGTGAGTTTACATCGAGATGTCTACGACAACTCTCTATTAATTCGTGCTTTATTACGGCCGCACAACAATACGGTATAACAATAGTTTATGCGCATTTCGAGAAGTGTCATTAGGCCCACGCCTGACCGGATGGAAAAGAACAAATTAAACTTTAAACTCGGCGTTGCTCTTCTCATTAAATCCAAGCCTAAAATTATCATTTTAACAGTTCTTTTGTTTAACCACCCGGTTGTTTGGAAAAAAACCCATCGACGTATAAAATAACTCTTTTATAGGTTTTATAAGTGACAGTTGTCGTAAAACTCTAAGCGTTTTTCTGGAGCAAAAACGTTTGCGAGTTATTCTTACCGATTAACAGAATTACGAAATGCGTCTTGTCTTCTGTAACTGACAAATTTACAATATCGATTCCGTTTCTTCTGTACCCGACGCGAAGCGGAAAAAGCGCACTTTTTACGCGTTTCCATCAATCCACCTTGACAAAATAATGACTGCAACAATTACCGATCGAGTAGAAATCGATCTATTAGTTTTGCGGATTCCGCATGTGTCAAGTCTCCTACAACTTTTTTTAGCGGGGTGCAAGTAAGCTCCTTATTTTTCCCACGGAACTAGAAAACCAACCCAAATGGGTGTGTGTGTATGTATATTTATATGCTACTTGCCAGCACGTTATTTATCTAGTTCGGTCGATAAATAATCGTATGGTCGAGTGGTTATGGCCGTAAAAGTTACGTAAAACCTTTTATATCGATCTTTCAACGTTTTTCGGAAAATTGCCAACCTCCCTCGACTTAAAATGGCCCCGACCTAATCATAATCATTACCAGACGCTAGTTCGTATCCATGTTTATATCTAAACAATGTAATAACCGGCCAATTATTCAATTATGCGAGCCTGACAAGTCTTTAAAGTCTCGCTTGCGCTGGGTTAGGGGTCGCTTTCTTTCAATCAACTTAACGAACTTGCTGTTTGCCGTTGTTATGAGTTTCGAAACTGGTTGTCAAGATATGTTGAAGCCAAATAGTAAAAAAATAACATTCCCGTTAAACCACAACGCACAAATTTGGAATTGTCTTGAAGCACTAATAGTTGTTTACATTACTAGTGTGGTATGAGCATTTTTTTAGTCACGAGTGGAAAGCACTGCGAGTTGTGATCACACGAGTCCATTAATTTGCCATACCACACAAGTAATGCAAAATATTTTATTAAATCTCGTGTTAGTTCAAACTTTGACACTGCTTTTCTCCCTGACTGTACCAAATTTTGTAGTGTTTCTCAGGAAATTTAATGAAGATTCCAAAAATGTACTTAAAACTTAAAAAGTGGGATTTACAGGAGATTTTGTCCTTTGAAACTGTGTTTTTGGCAGTTTAAATTTTGACACTGCTCTTCTCTCTGACTATACCAAATTTGATAGCATTTTTTGTGTCATTGGATAGGAAATTTAATGAGGATTCCAAAAATGTGCTTAAAACAGTAATTGTTTCAATCCAAATGGGTTTTACAGGCGATTTTGTCTCTGACTGCTCTTACAAACTGTGTTTTTGTCAATTCAAACTTTGACACTGCTTTTCTCCTTGACTGTACCAAATTTTGTAGTGTTTCTCAGGTTATTAGATAGGAAATTTAATGAAGATGCTAAAAATGTACTTAAAACAGTCAGTTTCTCACTCCAAGTGGGATTTACAGGCGATTTTGTCCTTTGAAACTGTATTTTTGGAAGTTTAAACTTTGATACTGCTTTTCTCCCTGACTGTACCAAATTTTGTAGTGTATTTTTTATGTCATTGGATAGGAAATTTAATTAGGATTCCAAAAATGTGTTTAAAACAGTAATTTTCTCACTCCAAGTAGGTTTTACAGGTGATTTTCTCCTTGACTGTCCTTTCAAACTGTATTTCTGGTAGTTCAAACTTTAACACTGCTTTTCTCCCTGACTGTACCAAATTTTGTAGTATTTTTTATGTCATTGGATAGGAAATTTAATCAAAAAAGTCAGTTTTTACTCCAAGTGGGTTTTACAAATGATTTTCTCCTTTGTCCTTTGAAACTGTAACAAACTTTGACACTGCTTTTCTCCCTGACTGTACCAAATTTTGTAGTATTTTTTATGTCATTGGATAGGAAATTTAATGAGGATTCCAAAAATGTGTTTAAAACAGTCATTTTCTTACTCCAACTGGGTTTTACAAATGATTTTCTCCTTGACTGTCCTTTCAAACTGTATTTCTGGTAGTTCAAACTTTAACACTGCTTTTCTCCCTGACTGTACCAAATTTTGTAGTATTTTTTATGTCATTGGATAGGAAATTTAATGAGGATTCCAAAAATGTGTTTAAAACAGTGTTTCTTACTCCAACTGGGTTTTACAGGTGATTTTCTCCTTGACTGTCCTTTCAAACTGTATTTCTGGTAGTTCAAACTTTAACACTGCTTTTCTCCCTGACTGTACCAAATTTTGTAGTATTTTTTATGTCATTGGATAGGAAATTTAATGAGGATTCCAAAAATGTGTTTAAAACAGTGTTTCTTACTCCAACTGGGTTTTACAGGTGATTTTCTCCTTGACTGTCCTTTCAAACTGTATTTCTGGTAGTTCAAACTTTAACACTGCTTTTCTCCCTGACTGTACTAAATTTTGTAGTATTTTTTATGTCATTGGATAAGAAATTTAATGAGGATTCCAAAAATGTGTTTAAAACAGTCATTTTCTTATTCCAAGTAGGTTTAATAAGCATATTTGTCTCGAACTATCAAACTGTGCTCAAAAGTTACAAAAATCAGGGTTTAGAAAAGTTTTCATGCAGGATTCGACACAAAACATATTTCTGAGATGTATGACAGTAATTTTGACAGTGGTCACGTGACTGCCTAGCTAAATAATCCTCCAAAAACCACGTCCACTCTCACTGATGTCAAAACTATCAAAATGTTCTTAAAATTTGCAAGAATTACAGTTCTCTGACCGTTTTTGAAACAAGACGTTTTTCCGAGATTTATGACAGTCATTTTGACAAATGTAAGTTTGTAACTGTAAATTACAAATTGTGTAAAACTCGAAGAACTTAAAAGAATAAAAAATGGTTTAAGTCACTTGCTGTATAATAAAACTATTATCTACCATTAACTAACTAACTTTGAGTTACTTAATGAGGTTACTTACAATCACTAGTGCGATAATGATTGTTTTATTATTCTCTTATGGCCCTTTACCGCACTAGTGACTGTAAAATCCCTCATTAGGTGCTAGTAGTAGATAAAGCAACATTACATCGTGAACATTGATTAAAGTATAGAACCGTAAGCTACTCTTGTAAAACTGTCTTGAAGGCAAAACGTGACATCTATATTAATTATGTATACTAAGTGTAAATGACTATTTCAAAAGTAGAGCTGACTTGAATAAGCAGGATGTTTGCTTTTTAACTTTCTTTGGAGTTGTTCCTTTGTTTTTGACTTTTGTCGTGTTAAACAAAGTTGAAAAATCAGTTCCAAGAAGAGCAGAAAGTCAAGTTTTTCTATTATCCCCTAATCAAAATTAGGGTCAGTTGGTATTTGGTTACTGAAATTATGAAAATAAAAAGAGCTTTAGTACAAGGATGATTAAAGTAATTTACAATTAGTTAATTTAATTGACAGTTTGCCATAGTATCCATGTTTTGAGAATGTCATTATTAAATGTTGAGTGGAAAAAAGTAGCGGCAAAACCAAAGTAAAACACGATGAAAAGTCATTGGGGCGAACGTCCCAAATACGAGACGGTCGGTCACGTTCAACAACAGACATTCGGCTACATACGGTCGGTATGTTGTCGAACGAACGGTGCATACCATCCTTAATAATCTGCTATCTCTAGTTACACCCACCGATGGGTACGAGAGCCTGAGAAATGGGTTAGCGGACCATCTCAAGCAAGATGCAAAACTTGAGCTATATGGGCGCGATGACTTTAAATTTCGTTTTATTCCGGCCTTTGTTTTCGTATCGCGGGCCGCATTTGAATATCAAAAAAAAAAAAAAACAGTTGAAAAGCTACTTTAAGACCGCGACGACCAATCCGGAGCCCCCGGATCCGTACCGGAGCGATAAATAATGGGCGCTCGACGATAAATCGCCGCGAATTTATCGCCTTCGCCAACCCACGAAACTGTCGCTGTTATTTATAATTTGTTTATTAATCCTTAAGAATGACCGTAATTATAATCGAATAAATTACTCGGGTCGTTGCAGAGGCGCTTCCTTATGCTCTTTATTTATTGGTCGGATCGTTCAGAGTGGAACAACGGAGCGATCGTAACTGTCAACCAGGCCAATATAAATGCTCGACTGCTTCGTGCCTAATAAAACATCAACATTAAATGCCAAATCTTTAATTGTTGTCCATATTAGAACCGTGGAGCAATACCAACCTGTAATTATACGCTATTAGTTTGGCTAGCAATTTTAGACGTCGAATTGGCACTATACTTCGCCCTCGTAAATTCATTTGTACAGGGTGTCTCAAAACTCTCTAAATTCACCCACAATTTATATCACAATAACGCTAGACAGTTTAGGCTAGATACTTTCCTGTTCAATTTGCTTAATAAATGTTCCACCTCAGATCAGTCAAAACTTATCTCTCTAACTGTTTAAGTTTCTGAGATAATCCAATTAAAAAATAAATAGAACACTACGTTTGACAGCTCAATTTTTTAATTTTTTGAAAAAAATAATCAACTTGGTGCATCTATTAGTGTGCATTTTTATTTTTTTGCTTAACTGTATTAAGTTTGTATTTTTTAAAAAAAAAATTGCTAACTTACTCGACTGTTGATATTCCGGAGATATGAACAGTCGCGTAAGCGAGCAACTCTAAAACTCTCTGTAGTATGATAAGTAGTTATTACCAGGAATGTACTTATTTACATGTAAGGGTTGGCATTTTCAAAAGTAATTTGATCCACGAGCAACCGGATCAATTACACACATTCAAATTCCTTTAAGATCGAAACCGCAAAATTCCCCTAGTTTTTCCAATACGCGAGCGGCACATTCCGAGCCTAATAATTATTATACAGGGCGATTTGCTTGACCGCAAACCGCGTGTTTATGGTATTAATTGCTCGACGGGCAATAAAATTCGCTTACATACTCTTTGGCGCGTTTTAAACGTACTCATCTGAATATACAGCCCGTTTAACACCTTTAGGGCTGCCTCGTGAATATGTATTTATTCTAAATCGGGCTCGCACCTTTCGTGTCGCCAACATGCAAAAGATATATCCGAGAGTGATCTACATGCGGTCTACAATATTGTACACGATGCGATCGTAAAGATAACCGTTTAAAGTAAATTTCAACATAAATTCGTTTATGAGTTGTTGCTAGTTTCTAGCGCTAATTGGACGGGTTTAGTGCAGATGTCGCCAGGTGCTGCAAAACACTTTCGCCTACACGCACCATTACTGTCACTAATATACAAATTTTAACTAATTTTTAACACAACATTGTTGCTGGCTTACTTTCAAAGTAAAAACGTGAAATTGGAGGACATAAAGTGGACAAAATTACCAGATTATGCTTGTTACCATTTTTGGGACCCTATTAAGAAATTCTTAGGGCAAAAAATTCAAATACATAACACATTCAAATTAAGAAGATTAAGACATTTGAATGGAATGGAGTGTTGAAATTTCCTTTAAAATGAGGTGCAAGTCAATATTTTGACAGAAAATTCAAAATGGCGGCCTGGGACGCCATTTTGTCTGTCATTTCTTGAAACTACGTGAAATTTCCTTTAAAATGAGGTGCAAGTCAATATTTTGACAGGAAATTCAAAATGGAGGCCTAAAACGCCATTTTGTCTTTTATTTCTTGAAACTACGTGAAATTTCCTTCAGAATGAGGTGCAAGTCAATATTTTGACAGAAAATTCAAAATGGCGGCCTGGGACGCCATTTTGTCTGTAATTTCTTGAAACTACGTGAAATTTCCTTTAAAATGAGGTGCAAGTCAATATTTTGACAGGAAATTCAAAATGGCGGCCTGGGACGCCATTTTGTCTGTCATTTCTTGAAACTACGTGAAATTTTCTTTAAAATGAGGTGTAAGTCAATATTTTGACAGAAAATTCAAAATGGCGGCCTGGGACGCCATTTTGTCTGTCATTTCTTAAAACTACGTAAAATTTCCTTTAAAATGAGGTGCAAGTCAATATTTTGACAGAAAATTCAAAATGGCGACCTGGAACGCCATTTTGTCTGTCATTTATTGAAACTACGTAAAATTTCCTTTAAAATGAGGTGCAAGTCAATATTTTGACAGAAAATTCAAAATGGCGGCCTGGAACTGTCAAAAAATACAACTTTTTTATTTGTCAAGTTACAGTTGACGTCTCGGTGTCATTTTATGTTAAAATTTCCCGGAAAAGACGCTGGTGCAGTCGGTTTTTTGATATCTCAAAAACTAACAAAGTTAGACCTAAAATTTAACATTTTAAGCATTTCTTTGCCAGGAACTCGGCCGGATTAAGAATTACATGAAATCTGACAATATAGATATTTACAATATAGTATGTGATTTTATGGTGAAGGAACTTTGACGCCTTCTAGCGGCCAAACGGGGTTATCAATCAGCTCATGTGGGCACATTTTTAGAAAGCTTGAAATCTGCTCTATCTTTTGTTTTCTATGACATTTTGACCTATCTTGTCAAATAAGGGAGTAATTTAGTGTCAAAACAGCGTGTGTCGAAAAATATGTGATTTTATGGTGAAAGAATTTTGACGCTTCTAGCGGCCAAACGGGGTTATCAATCAACTTATGTAGGCATATTTTTAGAAAGCTCGAAATCTGCTCTATCTTTTGTTTTCTATGACATTTTGACGTATCTTGTCAAATAAGGGAGTAATTTAGTGTCAAAACAACGTGTGTCAAAAAATATGTGATTTTATGGTGAAAGAATTTTGACGCCCTCTAGCGGCCAAACTGTGTAATCAATAAAATCAGGGAGGATATTTTTGGAAAGCTGGAAGTCTGCTCTATCTTTTGTTTTCTATGACATTTTGACGTATCTTGTCAAATAAGGGAGTAAATTAGGGTGAAAGCAGCGGGTGTCTAAAAATTAGTGATTTTATGGTGAAGCAACTTTGACGCCTTCTAGCGGCCAAACGGTATGACCAATCAATCCATGTGTGGATATTTTTGGAAAGCTTGAAATCTGCTCTATCTTTTGTTTTCTATGATATTTTGACGTAACTTGACAAGTTACGTCTAAAAAAGGAAAACCAAAGATAGAGCAGATTTCAAGCTTTCTAAAAATATTAGAGTAATTTAGAGTCAAAGCGACGTGTGTTTTGACGAGAAGAGTAGAAGAATGTGTTTACTGTCACTTCTTTTACTCACCCAGGTACACTAAAAGCCAGCAAGGTAATTTTGGAGCACACCACTAAAAAGAGAAGAAAAAACTGATTATTTTGAGTAGTTTACCGTTGCTGTACCTCAAAAAACACCCAAGCTCTAGACAGTCAAAGTTTTAAAGTACTTTTTTAACGAAATGAGAGTTTCTGGTCTCTACAATAGATTTTGTGGAATATTTTCTAACCTAGTCAAGATACGGAAAAAGTACAGAAGATCATAATTGCATAAAAAAAGTCAGGGAAACTGAATCTGGACTTTAAAATAACAAATTCACACTAAAACTGCATACAGGATGACCAAACTCTAACCACCTTCACTCTTTTTACTCACCCTGAACACAAAAAGCCACCAAAGTAATTTTAGAGCATATCACTGGAAAGGGGAGAAAAAACGGATTTTTTTGAGTGGTTGAGAGTTGCTGTATCTTAAAAAACAACTGAGCAACAAACAAAGTTTTTAGGCATTTTTTAAAAAAAAATATGAAGTTTCTGTTCCGTAAAATAGGTTTTGTGGAAAATCTTCTAACCTAGTCGAAATACGGAAAAAGTACAAAAAAACAAAATTATGTAAAACAGGTCAAAGAATCTAAATCTAGACTTTAAAACAACAAATTTCCACTAAAACTGCATACAGGATGACCAAACTCTAACCACCTTTTTACGTAATTTTAGAGCATTATAGTTTAATTCATTTTTCTTTACAAAGTCTCAGTTTTAGTACATTTTCTCCAAAACTGTCCACCAGTATCATTGACGTATCATTCGAAGGTAGTGGGAACTGTTTACACTCCGTCAGAGAGGTGCAATTTTAGAATTTTCTATTCTAGCAATCCGGCAAAAATGTTAAATTCATTGGTTACAGTCATACTGACACTTTTGACGTTTTATCGCATGGTTGTAGACAAAGTAGCAGTGCAAAAACTGTAAAGCGTGAGATCCAATTTGAAGAAAACTGAATCGTACAAAATGGTTAAAGCCGTTGTACCTGTTCAATTAATTTTATAACGTGTGTGTGTTCGCAAGTATATCTGATCTATTAGGTCAGTTATAACAAATTGCTACTTTTACTTTTCTCGCGTTGCGTTTAGTCACGATTGATTACCGACCGGGCTAAGTAAATTACTCCGGATTAGTTTTTTCCTTATTAACCTTAATCAGTTTGCTTCAAAATTGATTGTTTGAAGATCGGTTCCCACACATCGGTTCGATTTTTTCCGCTGTTATTGTGACGTAAAAGACAAAAATGTTGGAGATCTCACGACGATGCCAATAATATACGAACGACTTCTAAAACATGCAAAAGCTTTAAACAACAGTTAAAGATAATCTGGCCGTGGTCCGACCGTAACGCACAGGTTGCACACAATTATCTACGGCCACATTTCATTTGAAAAAGCTCCGACGTTTCATTGCTTAGATCGTATACCACGGTCGATTGTTGCACATGAGGATGTTCCGTTGTCTTCTTGTTAAATCGTTTCGTACGAACAATAATGTTTCCAACGATTGATACATGCAGTACCGCTAACTTATCAAAATACTCCATCTTTTGTTGTCTATACTTCTCTAGATAGTACTCATTTAAATTACGTGATAACCACGTGTTTCTGATTGGTCAAGCAAAAGCAGTCAGATGAAGTTTTTCTTCTACAGCCAAACGAAGCAAAAGTGTCATTAGTAGTAGAAAACTGTATGTAATTTTTTACTTTTTGTTAAAGATATTACTTAATCTATACCCTGATTATTATTTCAAAAAATTGCGATAAAAATCAGCTGTTCGGCGCTGTGTTGGTTCGATGTTGCCAAATGATCTACATGATACTTATAACCTCGAAAACTGCGGCTATTAAAAACCAAAATAATGCTTGGCAACCCAGTGATAACGGTGTGCCAATATTTTATTGCAAATTTAGGAAAATAATGCATTAATAACTGACCTAGACTAACCAAGTGCGAAAGTGATTCATCCACCCTTTCTGGGTAAACAAACGAAAAAGGCAGCAACTATGCTTTCACCCACCGCCCTCTGTACAAGAAAGCCTAGAATGTCACTTTTAATGGCGGCGTTAGCGGTTTTCGTTTTGTACACAAACCTATGCAGATGCAGTAGAAAATATGTTTTTTTTTTCGTGTAGTTGATTAGAAGTTGTGAGTGAAAAATCAAAGAACGCTTCATTCCTGATCCAGATATGTATAGATATGGCTTTTTATACCCAATAAAGTCCAGCCAAAGCAAGTTTGGTTAGAACCCTTTGTCCTGGAAAGTCCAACAAACTAATGTGAAAACTGCTCAATCAAAGAAAATTTGGAAATCCTTGAAGCTAGGTAAGCAAAACTGGTAAATGGGTTTTATATTATTACCAAGACCTTTCTTTTAAAATGTAAATGTGCCAATGGAACTTCTAAAAGCTGTCCTGTTTCTTCAAAGTAAACCTTTGTTGCTCTCAAAATGCAGGCGGCCTCAAAATGTAACT
Source organism: Ips nitidus (assembly GCA_018691245.2). Taxonomy (NCBI): domain Eukaryota; kingdom Metazoa; phylum Arthropoda; class Insecta; order Coleoptera; family Curculionidae; genus Ips; species Ips nitidus. The sequence continues at coordinate 3,103,008 of CM042792.1, forward strand.
CACATACGTAAGAGGCAATAAGTTTACTGAATGAGAAAGCATATTGTACTTACCACTGAGTATTGTGTTGGAGTAAAATCATTCCAGTTCAAAGCTTTCAACCACTGTTGGGTTCGAGCAGGGTCTTTTGGAAAGTAAAAGACTGACACTTTTGGGCCTTTCACCAAATTGCTTTTACAATTTGGCAAACAACAAGTGGACGGCATATTGTAGAGGCAATAGAATTTAAGTTAAAAAACCAACAACAAATTATAGAACAATGAAGGAACAATAACAATAGTGATAACACAATAAAATGAACACAAACTACACTTTCACTAGAACAATAAACATATAAACAACAATATATAATAGCAAGTAATCCCAAGTCTTGACTTTAAACCTTAAAAATTGATTTAACCATCGAAAAACTCAATTTCCACAATACAAACAAATGCAAACTGTCAACCACTATTTCGGCCATATTGGAATTTTTGGCATGCACCTTCTTGGCTTTCTTGTACAGAGGGCGGTGTTTCACGTCATAATTGAAGGAACATTGAATGACGTACATACTGTCAAGTATCAGTTACGCTCTGTGAATTATGCGACGTTGCCAGATGCTTTTTTTCCGTTATTAACATTTAATACTTCAACTGAATTTTATTGTTTTTGGTTCATTAAAGTATGTTAATTAATGCTAAAGTTAGATTTATAAATCAGGCTTCAGACCTCTATGCAAATGTAATTCAAAATGTAAATATTCGCGGTTCTGACATTAAATGTCACCTTTGAAAGTAAAATCAAATTTTTCTGGTTTGTTTTTCTATAACATTGACAACGCCGCCCATTTTCATGGATGACGTACAACAAAAGTTGTAATAGTCAGCAAAAACTGCAGAGAGTTCAACAGTCAACTAAGCAAGCAACCTTCTGTAAGATGTTCATTTTAAATAATAATACAAAGTGACAGAATTGTATTATAAATTGAGGTAAACTTGTATTACGTTTCTTAAATGAAACTTTTTAAAGTATTTAAAGCAAAGAGAGAATAACCAAGCTTTATAACTGTACCAACAGATAATTGAGGTAACACAGTGCCTTATTACTCAAACATGTCAAATACCGTCATCTGTCAATCAGAGTCGTGATGATTTGGTAAATTGCGGGTTGTCAAAGTAGGAAGTAATTGCGTCGTGCGCGGCGTGTACGAGTATTCAGAACGCGCGCGCTTTGCTCTTCTTCTTCTTCGTTTCTTCTTTTTTTTTTGTCATCGCGGGCCGATGCCGAAAAAGAAGAAGAACGCGACGGGTCCGAGCGTTGTGCGCCCGGTCGCATTTATCTTATCGGGACGACAGTTCGGCCGGGAGAATTTCAAATTCCGTAAAGGTCTGCGACAATGCTCGGGAATTCTTTCCGTTCTTTCGCGATAGAACTACATATATCACGGCAAATGGCGGCTTTTTGCCATGTAACAGCTACGTTCCCGTATCACGCAACATTGTGACTATTCCACAAAATGGCCAGGAGCGTAGCATTCCAAAACTCAATGAAGAGTGGGTGATAGGTTGTAGGTGTTTTAGGTTAGGTTCAAAAGGGAATCAAATTCAGGAACGTAGTTCTCTTCGGCCGAAACTTGATTAATGGACATAACAACATGCATGTCGCGGGCAGCTCGCAAGTGCAAGGGCAGCGGTTTCTCATGATTCGTGATCTGCCCCGGCGCATATCATACATTTGTCGTGTTCCCGGTGCAATATCGCTTCTCTTCTTTGCGAGAACACGAAAACGATGCCCGGGTACAAGTTGTGCCGCGACTTCTACACGAATCCAGGTGAAATACATGCGGCCCGATCCGATTTCTTTGATTTAAATGTCTCCGTTCAACATAGCAAGTAGCCATGTTTTCGTAGCCGTTTGACAGTTTGATACGTCAACCTGAACTGACAGAAGACCTCACGCAATTTCTGATTGGTTAAAAAAGAAGCGGCTTTTTTCGACCAATCGCTGTGCTGTAATTTACCCGAATGCTGCAAGTTGTGATAGCTGTTACTAATGTCAGTTTGTTTAACAACCAGTTTTATTAATGACAGTTTCGAATGCTCATTTTGTCACGTTTACTGTCTGACAACAATTTTGATGTCCGACGTCAGTTACATCAATTTAACTAAAACGAAGTATTGATTTATTTATGACAGTTGACACAACAAATGGATATTTCTAGTGTTTCTGACTCCTTTTGTCGATATTTTCTGAGATTGACCAAATTTTTGTTTTAAATTTTTTAGGCAAATTGCCAGCCTAAAGTGGTTTGATTGAAAGTATTTTAGACCGCATTGTTCTTAGCGTTATGCGATGAAATGATCCAATTAGGAGTAGGAAACGATCCACCTACGACGGTAAATTTCGAAACGGAAAATCGCCGAGCATTAAAACAACATAAATTATAGCTTTTAGTTTAATAACACTATAAAATTACAGTGTATGGCAAAAGCGTCCAGGTTCGCAAACCCGAACGACCCCCTGTCGACCAAATTGTTACGATGGTCGATTACGAAATAATGCACATCAAGTAGTCTTTGTAAGTCTAAACTTATACCGTAACTGAATTATCATTTAAATTTTTTTTTTGGAAATTTACTTAAAAATCGGTCAAATACTTGAATATTAGAAAACCAAACAATCACCAACTTTTTACTCTTCAAAACTGTACACTTTAACAGTTTTGGTACTAAAATCAATTATTTTGTTAACCAATACTTGATTGATTATTTTTTTGTTACAGTCCTTCTTCGGTCGCACTTACAACAACGTTAGCTCAATCAGCGAGTGCAAAAACAACGGCAAATGTGTAATCAACAAGAAAAATCGTACGGCCTGTAAAGCATGTCGTCTGCGCAAATGCATGATGGTGGGCATGTCAAAAAGTGGCAGTCGCTACGGCCGTCGTTCCAATTGGTTCAAAATCCACTGTCTTTTGCAACAGGTAAGTCGTTAAATGTAGTCCAAAGTAGTCAGTGAATATGTTTTTGGAATTTAGCAGCAGCAGCAGCAGCAGCAACAGCACCATCACCACCAGCCTCAATTTTTGACCAACCACACTGCAGCTGACGTCACCGCAAATTTTGCGGCTGCTGCCGGTCTACTGCGACCGAATCCGTACTTAAGTCCGTTATTTCGAAATCCTGGTGTGCCGCATGCGTCTGGAGCGGGTCCTCCTATTGGTCGCGACTGCGAATCGGATTCAGGGGCGAGTTCAGCCGATTTGGACGACGAAGTTCGATCGGGTAGCGCTCTCAGCTACTTAAAACCATCAGGATCACCTCTCAGTGATCGTGTTGGCAGTGACTCAGAGTGTTTCTCCAAAAACGTGCCCAAACCAATCCATTTGAACAACAACCACCTGAAAAGTGTGCCCTTGGGGCCGCCCTTACCCCCCACCTCGCCGAATAAATGGTTCCCACCACCGTTTCCTGTTATGCCCGGTGATCCTGCGGTGTGGAGGGAGTTGTGGTTACGCGGACAGCCTAGTGTAGTCGAACCAGCTCCCGATCAAGATCAACCGATCGATTTAAGTGTCAAACCAGGGTGTAAAGGGGAGAGCCCAACCGGGGAGGGAACAAGCAACGAAATCGAAGCCAGTAAAGCCCCAGCTCCCCTGGATCTCACCCTAGCTGAACGCTGACACGTGTGATTGACATTTGTGATGTGTTCCGTCTCGGTAGCGCCCTCTACATGTTACTTTTGTATATAAAATAGATTGTTTAATAGTATATTTATTTATATACGATATACGTGAGGTGTACATATTTTTCTAAGTTATACACATTATACATACAAATTAATAATTGCCAGTATCCGTCCAGTATTTACGAAGGTTTAAAACAATATGGTCAGTTTTTATGGTTTAGTAGGGTAACTGATTAGATTTACGGAATTTGACTTAATAGGACAATAATAATTGACGTTTGACAGATCATGCGTCACGTGATCCTTTTATACGTGAAAGGGGATGATTATTAGAATTACGATTTGGCCAGTAACGCAGAGCCCACTTTGTTATATACCTACATATATATTTTTTTTATAAAGTATTGAAGCTTTTTTTTAATAAAATGTTTTTTTTTTGTTTTAATTTCTGTTGCTTTATTGACCATTCAGACAATTTTGTTTAAACAAAAATTGCAGTTTGAAGAAGAGTTACTTTTTTACGGTTAGATTTGTTGATGGATAACTTGGAAGAGAGTGACTGAAAAAAATTGATTGCTTTCCTTTCCACTCTTAAACATTGCAGAATTAGGAACTAAAAACAGTTTCCAGAAAATTCTGACCTTTGATGCTTAATGATTTTTCCACCTTTGACCATCGCAGAAAGCATAATTCTAAAAGACTTTTGGAACTGAATTATTGTTTCTGGATGCTTCATTGTGTCTTATAAATAACGATTCTTCTATAATTGTCCAGAAAACTTGAATATTCTAGAATTGGCAACGTTAAAACCTTGATTAGTAATATACAAACGTACCTGAATTTTGAACAGGGAATATATAAAATACGGGGTGTTCCATTTGAACAACTTGATTTTCTGCCCTTTTTAGAACTGATTTTTTTTGGCCACTTTGTATCATTATGGAACTGTTGAGGAGGTTGCTTGTTTAATTGACTGTTGAACTCTCCGGGAACATGCGCTATTTTATAGTTTCGGGAAGAATTTAACCAGTTTTTGTAACTAATTCTACTTCTAATGACACTTTTGCTTTGTTTTGGCTGTAGAAAAAGCTACTTTTTCTTGATCAATCACAAACTAAGATTTACGCAAATACTGCACCTGGAAAGTTAAATTTTAAACATGAATGCAGTGTTGCAATTAGTGAAATATCTGCAAAAGTCAAATACCAAGAATTGTATAAGAAACATGTCGCATAGCAATGTTATGGTGGTTTTTGTACAGTAGCTCGAGCTTTTTTCAGGATCTGTTTGGTAAATAATTCATAGCACGCGTCCGTTGCTCGGTCTTGCGTCTAAGGGCATTAAAGTCGTTTAAACGACTGGACACGAAGGTGGTCTATGGTAGGTTTTTGCCAGTGGTACACCGTAAAAGTAGACGGACACGTCATTGTAGCGAAAAATATTAAAATGATTGAGAGGTCTATAACTGGCCGCATGCCACCAACTCGCATTACCAATGCTAATAAATAAATTTGAATAAATTTGCTCCCGAGATTTATATCCTCATTCTTTAAAGTCGGTACGCACCGAGTCTGGCGGGCGGGCAGGTGCCGTCCCCATCGGGACACTCGCAGTTCCTGATTTCGTTCTCGCGTTCTCCTTCTAGCGGACCTCACAGTCTACGGGTACGTAATATATTGCCGCATTCATAAACCAATAAAAGATAATCGCGGGGTCGTATTTTACGGTCGTACCTATTCAACCGGATTGCGTACCCGACGACTATTTGGAAATCGCGCTTCGCGTCTAAACGGCTTTTCCCGATTTATTTGCATTCGAATTTCTTAGATGCCACTCGCTTTCTTCTTCATCGATTCGTTAATGGCAATACCACTTATATGGACTCACGTCATTCTAGTTAACCAGTTTGATTCAAACAACGTTCCATAAAAACTAACACTATTACCAATCTATTAGTTTGGATGATCGATGGAATTTGATCAAATCAATTACCAAGTCACTCAATTGGGTCTTCTACCACAAAATGTCTCTTTTTAACAACGCAACATTTTACTGCAAAAAAAACAGGTGGTTGGTACACCATATATCTGTGACGTAGGAAAGGTCCAGTGTCCTATCTCTCTTCTGTTTATAGTAAGTTGAGTGAGACGGAATACATGACTTTTCCTAACAGAATTTCTTGTACTTGTAGACCACCTATGGTGGATAGGGTCTGCTACATATTTTTGAAAGTGAGAAAGAGACGAATAGCTCCAAATCTATATCCTACAGTAAAAGAGAAGAGTGAGAGAGATTAGTAGGTGGAGAGAAACGAAATGATAAATCCTGAACTTGATAATCATAAGGTCCGTTTGTACAGGGTGGGCCAAATTGGACGTATTTAAATGGGAAGTGTTCTTATTAATAGAGATAGAGGCTAAAGTTGATGTCAGTGTCTGAAGCTGAAATTTAATGACAAAAACTGTTGGTTAATATCTGTCACCGTTTGACAGATATAGATGCTTCTCAGAATTTGTACTTTTCTTCAAAACTTGAAAGCAAAGCATTGTTTTTATTTCTAAAAGTACATTTCTACAGCAATTTTTTGGGTAGAATCCAGTAGTGGAAATAGTTTTTTTCTATTAGACACGGTTTTTGAGATACGCACAAAACAATCGTTAAAAAAACAAAATTTTCAAATATTAAGTGTTGTGATATGTCATTCGAATGGTAATTTTAATACCTTTTCAAAAATGAAATAATATACAGGGTGTTCCATTTAATAAAAGAGAGAAAGAAAAACTATTTACACTACTAAGAGAATGATAAAGAAAAGGCAAATATGTAAATGCAGATAAAAAACAACAATTCGGGCAATAATCTTTACAGCTCTATGGATCCAAATTTGACAGTTTTGACGTTAAGAAACACTTTGATACTTTTGTTACGTCACGTGACAGCTGTCATAACTGTCGAAACCCGTTCTCCAGTCACCTAAAACTATAAAATTAGAAATAGTTGCTAATTTGAAGCTGAACACTGGAAGTTGTGTTTAAAGCTCCATGGAGTCAAATATGACAGTTGAGACGTTAAGAAATACTTTCAGACTTTGCTTGCGTCACGTGACAGCTGTCACAACTGTCAAGAAGTCACTCACCAGTGACTCGAAAGTATAAAATGCCAAATAGAGGTTTTTCTTTGAGAAATTGCACTGTAAGTTGTGCTACGGCTCTATAAAGCCAAATTTGACAGTTGAGACCTTAAGACCTACGTTATTGCTTTACATACGTCACGTGACAGCTGTCACAAATGTCAAAAAGTTACTCACCAGTGACTTGAAAGTGTAAAATGCCAATCAGAGGTTTTTGTTTGAGAAATTGCACTGTAAGTTGTGCTACAGCTGTATAGAGCCAAATTTGACAGTTGGGATGTTAAGATCTACTTTAATACTTTACTTGCGTCACGTGACAGCTGTCAGAACTGCCAAAAACTCACTCACCGGTGACTTGAAAGTATAAAATGCCAAATAGAGGTTTTTCTTTGAGAAATTGCACTGGCGGTTGTACTACAGCTCCATAGAGCCAAATTTGACAGTTGAGATGTTAATCCCTACGTTAATGCTTTACTTGCGTCACGTGACAGCTGTCACAACTGTCAAAAAGTCACTTACCAGTGACTTGAAAGTGTAAAATGCCAATCAGAGGTTTTTGTTTGAGAAATTGCACTGTAAGGTGTTCTACAGCTCCATGGAGCCAAATTTGACAGTTGGGATGTTAAGATCTACTTCAATACTTTACTTTCGTCACGTGAGAGCTGTCACAACTGTCAAAAAGTCACTGACCAGTGACTTTAAAGTATTACAATGCCAATCAGAGGTTTTTCTTTGAGAAATTCCACTGTAAGTTATGCTCCAGCTCTATAAAGCCAAATTTGACAGTTGGGACGTTAAGATCTTCGTTAATACTTTACTTGCGTCACGTGACAGCTGTCACAATTGTCAAAAAGTCACTCACCAAAGAGTTGAACGAATAAAAGGCCAAATAGAGGTTTTTTTTTGAGAAATTGCACTGTAAGTTGTGCTACAACTGTATAGAGCCAAATTTGACAGTTGGGACGTTAAGACCTACGTTAATACTTTACTTGCATCACGTGACAGCTGTCACAACTGTCAAAAAGTCACTCATTAGTGACTTGAAAGTATTACAATGCCAATTTACGAGTAAATTGTCACATATACAAATAGTGTATGGTAATTTCTTGGGGTGTGTTTGGAAGTTGGTGTTGAGTGGATCGTTCCAACGGCTGTTAGTGTCAAAATAACGAATAGTAAGAAGCTGGTTACCGGCACTTAGCGTTTTACACAAAGGTTGATAAAAGAAATTGCGGTAACGACCGTTCGAATGTGATTTACAAAGGAAATCAAGTTATATCGCCGCCATTACTTGGCCAGTTTACCGGACCGCGAATCCTATAAATACGACGGTCCTTTATCAACGACGGTAAAAAATCGCTTACCGAATGGGATAATTTCGTACGTCGTTAAAGTTTTCTCCTATTCGAATGGTAAATCTCGAACGCAGCCACCTTTTCAACAAAACCGATCCGAATCCAAAGCAGTGCATCATTTTATATAATGACGCTCAACAATAGTTGACAATAAATTATACAGTCAACAAGTCCCTGGTAAAGACGCAATTATCTTCTTTTAGAAAGCGTGATGGGATAATGATCGACTTAAGGTGCTTCAATTTTTGTGCAGTAACGGTGTCTGGACAGGACGACGGTCGTTGACCACGCTCACGGTTGTCAACTGTCATTGAACACCGGCAACGTTGTAAAACCTTCGTCGATTTACGACAATGCCCAATAACTGGGCCTTGATTTATTGGTCGCCATTAATATTTAATTGTGGCAACGTTGCAAAAAAATGGCTGCATTTTCCGGAACACTATAAAGACGTATAATGCAAGCTGACTTTAATAGATTCTTTAACCGTTTACGAGTTTCTCCGATGGGGCAAGAGCATTGTGCAAATAAATAAATCAATATTAAAGACATAACGCGTCTCGTTGTGGCCGTCACATGTGTCAGACCTGAATCCTAGCGACCGATCGCGCATACTAACAACCTTATCGTTATTCCGGACAAATTTCGTGCAATTGACCTTATTTTTGCGAAACGGTAACGAAATTAGTGATACTCCAAATTCAGATTGCCCCTCTTTTTAATTTTTTTTTCAGACTATATATAGTCCAATCGATTTGCTGTTAGACATCAAACCATCTTCAACGGTTTAACGATCTACATACTACATTATACACAATGACTTCAGCAATTCTGGTAAGTCCCTTTTAAATTTAACACAATTTTTCTAGTTAAAAATGATGAACAAACAGTCAGTGGTCTTCTCCATGGCCGTCATCTGCATCTCAAGCTGCTTGGGAGGCCTTTCGGTTGCAGTCCCAGCAGCCCTACCAGCCGCCTACTCAGTGCCCTACGCTTCCTCCTACACCGCCAACGTAGTCAACCACGCCATTGCTGCTCCAGTTGCCGCCCCCTTGGCTGCTCCTTTAGCTGCTCCTCTAGCCACTCCATGGGGTGCTCCATTAGCTGCAGCTCCCTACACCAGCTGGGCGGCTTCCCCTTACATTGCCAGAGCAGCTCCTTATCTGGCTTCGCCTTACGCTGCCGCCCCTTTGATTGCCGCCAAGTAGATGTTTTACGGTAGGTGAGATGCGAGTTGCTTGTTGTACTTACCTTTGGTTTTGTAAATATAATTTCATGTTAAGTTGGTGTTTTTTGTTGCCTTTCATGGAATTTCACTTGACAATCCATCGACAAGTTTATACAATTTTAGTCAAATAAGACTATCTCTGAACAGGCAAATTGTGCAAAAAAGATGTCCAGAACAATAACGGCCGTAACTTGAGCGTAATTATTCAAAAGACAATAAAAGGAAGAAGAAGAAGAAGTAATACGGTCTAGCGTATGACAAGCCCGGTGGTCTCCGGTTGAATACGTTCGCGGTCTTAAATATCTCAAGAACTATACGCGTTCCGCGATTATTTATACGTCGCGGGCATTATATTGTCAGGAAGTCATATTAACGGCAATGATGGAAGTTTATATAGGGCTCCCGTGAAACGCCCCAATGTCCCTTCAACGATTTATGACCGCAGATAAAACGACCGTGCTTATACTGGATGAGTAAAGGTTCATCAGTGAAGAAACAGAATTAAGTTGGGTTGTATGTAAGTGCATTTTAGATTGGACAAGTAACTTCTCGTTCTTCTTGTATCACTTTCCAAAGGAGTTTCCAAATAAGGGTAATATTTAGAGTGAATTCCACCAAAAACCTAAAAAATCACAACAAAACACCAACAAATCTTTTAGGTCAAATAATACCAAATACCTGAAGTAAACAATGTCCCACAGTAAGTTGTGGTTTGTTAACATTGACAGTGTGTCACGTGATACCCAATTGTTCCAAAAGCAAACTATATCAAACGAGTTGAATCACCGCCCTCTGTACAAGAAAGCCAAGAAGGTGCATGCCAAAAATTCCAATATGGCCGAAATAGTGGTTGACAGTTTGCATTTATTTGTATTGTGGAAATTGAGTTTTTCGATGATTAAATCAATTTTTAAGGTTTAAAGTCAAGACTTGGGATTACTTGCCAAAGTAATTTTTGTTTGCTATTATATATTGTTGTTTATATGTTTATTGTTCTAGTGAAAGTGTAGTTTGTGTTCATTTTATTGTGTTATCACTATTGTTATTGTTCCTTCATTGTTCTATAATTTGTTGTTGGTTTTTTAACTTAAATTCTATTGCCTCTACAATATGCCGTCCACTTGTTGTTTGCCAAATTGTAAAAGCAATTTGGTGAAAGGCCCAAAAGTGTCAGTCTTTTACTTTCCAAAAGACCCTGCTCGAACCCAACAGTGGTTGAAAGCTTTGAACTGGAATGATTTTACTCCAACACAATACTCAGTGGTAAGTACAATATGCTTTCTCATTCAGTAAACTTATTGCCTCTTACATAGGTATGTGAGTTACATTTTGAGGCCGCCTGCATTTTGAGAGCAACAAAGGTTTACTCTGAAGAAACAGGACAGCTTTTAGAAGTTCCATTGGCACATTTACATTTTAAAAGACAGGTCTTGGTAATAATATAAAACTCATTTACCAGTTTTGCTTACCTAGCTTCAAGGATTTCCAAATTTTCTTTGATTGAGCAGTTTTCACATTAGTTTGTTGTACTTTCCAGGACAAAGGGTTCTAACCAAACTTGCTTTGGCTGGACTTTATTGGGTATAAAAAGCCATATCTATACATATCTGGATCAGAAATGAAGCGTTCTTTGATTTTTCACTCACAACTTCTAATCAACTAAAAAAATTTTCTAAAAAAAAAAAGATATTTTCTACTGCATCTGTATAGGTTTGTGTACAAAACGAAAACCGCTAACGCCGCCATTAAAAGTGACATTCTAGGCTTTCTTGTACAGAGGGCGGTGGTTGAATTGCTATGTGACATTATTATTATCTAAATCGAGAAGTTTTGTGACAAATAGAAGTAATATGGTAAATGTCAAAATTGGTAAAATAGCACAAAATCACGTGACAATACGTTGGATCAACGAGAAAAATCACGTGAGCTCTATCGAATTGTCTATGTCGGTTTTCCAAAAATCTCAGCACTGTTCCTAGTTTGTAATCGGTCAAGAATCAATCTTACCACTTTTTTACGAAAACTCATCACGTGACTTTTCTTTGCATTGACCTCATTAGCATCTCACTTTTTCTGGACAATTTGAATGCAAGTATACTGAATTAGCAACGGTAATAAACTGAGTCTCTATAATTTTTTTTCCTCAACAACTTAAAACCTTTTTGTGCCTCTTTACGATATAGTTGTTCCATCCACTTGTACCCGAAGATGATTACGGTCATTAATGATCGACAATAATTACGGGGCACCCATTAATTTCGCGCTGGTAATTTCGACCAGTGGCGGCACAACGGACCCGCTGGTCCAATCGTCTATATCTAATTCGCCTTAATCGTATTAGGAGTAATTACGTATCATCTGTTTTACGCTCGCCTAGATTATGGTTTTCCCATGTTTATTTCTACTTACAGACTTAAAGCGTAATAACAGGCTTTAATCTCTTTGTTGCTCCCAATTGACTTGTGGGGCAACGTTGCCGTGTATTATATGTCGGCTCCAAATCCGGAGGAGCAAACATATATTGGTTTGGCAACGTTTAAAAGTATCGCGTTTAGGAAGACGGATATTAACAGAAAAAAAAAACAATTATTTACCACTAAAAGTTGTATTCTAGTTCTAACGGTTTGTGCATTTTTTTCTGCTCAATCAACGTACCAAAATTGTCTTAATTATGAGAACCAGGTTGGTTTCGTACGGATTCTTTCACGACAATGTATTTTAGTGTTTAAACCCACTTTTAAAGCCACGTTGCCACATCGAGTCTTGTTGACGAAAAAATTGTATTTGTTCTTGTCTGCATACACAAAATACAATATTTTTATTGAAATGTAGTTGGATAAGCTTTTGATACAGTACTTTTGCGTTTTGCCAGCTCAATTCTTTAAGGTAGGTAAGGGGTTTTGAATCATTATAACTTTTGAGCCATTAGAAAGAGGATAGAAAATACTACAAAATGAGCCAAAACTGGCCTTTCTAGCTCTTCATGACTTTTGTGATTGATCATCTTCTTTCTAATATTTTGAAGAGAGGAGCATTCCAAACTAGAAAACTCTTCCCAGATCCGTTAACTTTTCAATGATTTATCGTGTAGGGTTCGAAACGATGGGTTTTATGATGGCGAGTATCATATAGTAAGAACCAGGCAGTGACGTTTGTGGTTCGGAATATTTATAACCGTTTCGGGCGTTGATCAGAAAGCGCGTTTGGATCGTCCATTTAATTGGCAATAAAGCCGATCATCCCGAACGGTGTGAAATACTAAAGGACATTTAGATTTTTTTACAGAAATGCGAGCAATCTACGTTACATTACGCAGCGTTACACATACAAATTGCATTATTGGCCGTCTATGGGATGAAACGACTAGTACCGAGCCCCATTTCATGTCGCGTACTGGCCGGCGCATTTGACAGACTTACGATTATTTAATTCCATATTATGCCAGGAATCCGATTTCTTAGTGTCGTGTTATATATGTACTTTTCGAGGTTAATAAAGTCTGAACGGATGGAAGAAAAAAATCGTAGAGAACAACGCCTTTTCAGTTGATCAAGGGGCGTAGGGCTGCGCCCTATTTTGCACGGGATCGAAGAAGAAGACACATAGAACACACCGCCACAGGAAATTGTAAATATCGCCCACGATGCGAACGTTATTAGGACGAAGTGGGCGCGAAACCATAACTGCACGAAATAAAGACCGATCTTCTGCCCGTAGAATAGATCGCTAACTAACCGACAATGAAAGCCCAGAATAATTATCGCGTCCCGCGATCGCACGAAGATTAACTATTACTTTCTTCGTCATTATCTTATTCTTTGGTGCCATTTCTGGTTCGAATATGGTCCTTTTCATTCATACGGGCGTGGGAATCGACCGATTACAATGTAACGTCACTTAAAACAAAAATTCACTTTCTGTGAAGAATTTTCATCAAACCAATGATCTTTCTTTAGACACCACTTCAAAATAATTGTATTCTGATTCTATAAAGTGAAATTCAAAGTTAATCTCTCTCTCTCTCTAGCTTCATGTTAGAAGCGTCGTGATCCTATGCTAGTCTCATGTTGTGTTTCTAGCAGTTTTCCTCCATTCCTCTCTATCTGACGTGCTTCTAATGCTATTTTGGAAAGATTTTCCTGTAAACTGCTTCAACCATCGTTTTGGAGAACGTCCTCTAGGTCGTGTTTCCTCTACCTTCCCTTGGACCATAAGTTTTTCGAGATTGTCATCTTTCCTCCTGTTGACGTGTCCAAAATACTTGAGGTCTGTCCAGGGAATCCTCAGTAGTCTTCTCCAGACCCACATCTCAAACTCATCCAACTTGGCGTTGTCTGTTTTAAGGTCCAGAATTCTGCTGCGTATAGCGCAATTGGAAAAACGAGAGTGTTTACTAATTTGCATTTTGTTGTGGTTGTTATATGCCGATCTTTCCAAATTTTGTTGAGTTTTGGCAAGAGTTATCCTTCTTCTGATTTCTTGACTTGATCCGCCATTTCTGCTGATGTGGGCACCTAGATAAGTTATTTCCTCCAAGTTCTCGACATCTTTAATATTAGGCATTTCTTCCATGCTGTGCGTGCGATCTATTAACATATTTCTGACGATAAGTGTGGTGTCATCAGCGTAGCGGAGATTATCCATCCTTCTGCCACCTATGACAACTCCTCCATCCCAGCCGTCCAAGGCTTTCCTTATGATATATTCTCCATATACGTTAAACAATAAGGGTGACAAAACACAACCCTGCCGTACACCACGTTCCACGTTGAAAGGTTCAGATGTTCTTCCATCGACCTTCAATAGTGTTATGTCAAAATTAAAAACCCTTTTGAAATTCCTGCAATAAAGCTACCAAAGATCTTCTCACGACCACACATTGGCGTCCAGCTGAGACATAATTCACCAATGTCACATATATTATCCTCTAATCTCGTACGGCGTACGAGTGATTGCTTTTAAACGACCATTACCCGGGTATGGACGACAATTAAAAATTCACCACGACCTCGTGCCTTCTTCACCGATCGCCGCTAATGAAGAGCTCACCTTCTTTAAAACTTTAATGCGCTTAAAATTGAGGGGTCCGAACAGCCTCATTGCGTCGTTTTAGCGTTGGCAATCAGTCATTTTTCTCGGCTGATGTGGGCTTTTGTGTTTACTAAAACTGTATATTAGAGAAGAAGATATAATCATGAAATCTACCAACTTTTCAAGGAGGCACCTATCTCAGAATTCGTCAGACTACAGAGGCTACGATGGGCAGGCCACGTAGTAAGAATGCCGGATAACAGGCTACCAAAAAGGGCCCTCAATAGTAAGATGACCAAAAGGGAGACCACGGAAAAGATGGGAGGATGGAGGGACAGAAGACGCGCAAAACTTGATAGGTGTCAGAACCTGGAGGAGAGCGACGTTGGAGGCGGAAGATAGAGGAGGCCAAGGCTCAATTTGGGCTGTAGCACCATTGGAGAGAGAGAGAAAACTGTATATTAGATTTGCCTCACTCAAATTGTACCCACATTTATGAATACACTGTCAGCTGTCATATTATTTGGAATCCACAAGCAAGTATCAAAACGAACAAAGACTTATACGATTAATATTTTCTTTTTTAGACTTTTTTCAGTCATTTTGTAGTATTTTTCATGAATTTGCAAATAGAGTGTGCTACCCATAACTTATACTTAAAGATATCGCTTAATCTAGTTAGGAAAACCAGCTAAATTCTGCCTGAAACTACAAAATAGTGCAAAACTCCTGGAGAATTCAACAGTCAAGTAAGCCAGCAACTCGGAAGGAACAACAAGATAACCCTGATGATTAAGTGCTTCTGTAAGGTTTTTTGTCCTAATTGACTGTTGATATCCCTGCCGTATATTGCAATAATTCAGAAATAATACAATTTTACCAAAGTTTAAAGAAACTAATGGTCAAATTTTAGTGAAAAGCTTTAAATTAAAATAACTTACTTAACCTTAATCATTCCAGGTATTGAAACCCCACTTTGGTAACTGTTTTACATTTTGTCAAAAACAGCTAAAACACTGAGTTTTTTTTGTCCTTGACCATATCGACAACCATTACAGTTTGACGACACCAAAAAATAAAAAATGGCGGTCGAACGACAATTTGGAGCGGTAAATAAGCGCGCCCAGATGGGCCGTTACGACCAAAACCAGGTTAATAAAGACACTTAGGCTGGTTTTTCGCGATAAGAGGAAGAAAAATCGCGGTCGTTTCTGGACGTTTACGTTCCCATATTTCGCCGTTAAGGAGCTCGTTTACGGCCGTTTTATGCTAACGTACGCCACCAATTGTTATTAATGATTATTCGTTTTGGTCAAGGTATTGAAGTGAGGTTTGTCCCAGGAGCTGTCTGCCTTTGGACAGTTTAACTTATATAAGTACTTATCTACTGTCTTGAAATAAAGGCGTGATATTGTAGAATTAGGACTGTATTGCTGGTTGCATATTTGTGAGAGACACACATAGTTCTGGTAGCGCCATCTATACGCGCCAACCCAAAAAAAAATCAAAATAACGACCTTCTCTGACAGTTATTACGATGTTTCGAGATACTGCAAGGCCGGCATCAGTAACTCTTTACCGGCATTTGGGTTTAATTTAAAGATGATTTAATTAACGTGATTAAAACGTTGACGTGCCTTGAGGTCGAGCGATAATATAACAAGTTTTCATGGCGGCTTTAAAAATGATAAATCAAAATAAAAGTTTTTTTTCCATTTAGCCGAGTAATTAATACCCGACGATGTGGGATCGGCTTTCGCGTTAGACAAACACATAGAAACAATTATTGTTATTCAGTTATAGCGCGGATGAGGAATTCATTAGTTTTCGTAATAAATTTTCTTATTTATGGGAGCCGTCAATGCCATTACCGATTTACCAATGTCTGACACGAATTTTATACAACTTTGTTGCTAGAGTTCCTGCTTCGTACACGGCAACCCTGGTTTACAATGCTTTAGAATTTAATCACCGGTTCTAATGTTTTAAAGATGATGGTATCAACTTTTTAGTTAAATAAGAACACACTCTACAGGGTGTTACAAATTCCGAAATATTAGCATTGCTATTGCTAAAAAAATTCAAAAACCGAAAAAGTCAAATTTCTATTTTATTTTTTTATTACTTTATTATTGATTATTCTGGAAAAATCAATGGCACCTTCTGGAAGCACTACTATAAGTTTCTGAGATAGCAATGCTAATGCATCGAATTTGTAACACCCTGTATATTTCCACATTTTTGGGCATCTAATGTCATATAAATTAACGCAATTGTTTTTAACATGTTTTAATCATAGAAAACGTGTGCAAATTCATGTTACAAACTTATACAGGGTCTTACATTTATCCAAAATAAAAATTTGGAAAATAGCTGATAGTAGAGTATCACTTTGTATAAAGAAATACTAGTTAATGTATAATTTACTTAAAAAATGTTAAAAATAGTAAGTTAAAGTTAAAAGAAAAGAAAACATTGTTATAGAAAATTTACACTAAAAAAATTGTGTTACACCCTGTATCTAGAAAAATCTGGGCACGTTTATTAAAACTTTACAGTTTGTGACAACCAACAGAAATTTTAGTATCTTGGTATTTGCGTAAATCACAATAGCGTTTCTAGATTGTGATTGGTCAGCAAGCTGAAAGCTGTTTTAGACATTTAAAATAATATACTGAAAATAGAAACGACATTTTCTAAAAAATTAGGTTAACAGAAGAATCCATAAGTATAGTGACAAGTACAGATCAGGATTCCTTAAAAAAGCTACAAGTATTCTTGAATTTTGAGATGTTTAGTATTAAAATTAACTTTCTTCAATCTTCATCGTTAATCTGAAACAAGTGCTCTTGGTGATTTCCTTATCGGATTTCAAGAGCTCCTTTTGGTTCTCTATTTTGGAAATATTTTCTTTGTGCATCTGTTTCCATTTTTTCGAACTGATCATATTTTAAGACTTTTTAAGTCACGTGATCATTTAGTTGTTGATTACTCAATAAATTTGTAAGTTTTTTTTTATCAAAATTTGATCCATTTTTGGAAGGTTTTTTACCTGGTTTAGTACAATGTAGGGCGCTAAAACAATGGTAGCAAGATGAGTCATTACCGTGAAAGTCCTCTGGGGAATTTGTATCGTGAAAAGGCATCTAGGTTGGGTAATATTGGACGAGACAATCTCGGAATAAATTGGCGGTATCTTTTTGGCGTCATCTCGACGATCCGGCTACTTGTCGAAATTGGGATGACGGCACGCAGCCCGCGAATAAAATGGTAACGCATTCCGCATTGTAGGTACCTGATCAGGCGTGCCCACCTCAGATCGAACATTAACGTTTTCGAAACAAGACGAATATTTTATTATCCCTCACGGTAATCGATTTGCGGTCGATTTTTCCGTTTCGGCTGTTATTTGACCGAGTATTGCACACCTTCTAAATTGGTTCGATCCCAAGTGCGAATTATTGAGGCAAAATTGGCGCTCGCGGCCCTAAATTGCCCTGATGATGGCTTGTGCGGCTTCCTTACTTGGTCATGAACACTCCTACGAAAGCAAATTGTTGTGATCAATGTAGCAACACCGCTACATACATTAGTCACATATTGATTGTTGACATCCCATTTCCATTGTAAAATGTAGAGGTACATTTTTGCTTGCCAGTTTAAACCATAATGACATCATTTTTTAAAAAATAATAACATTCTACAGCCAAAGATAGAATACGAAAGACTTAAAGATGAAGAAGAAGAAGAATTAAAGATCCACAGACGGTAGAGGAAGCTAACATGGGTGACGTATGGGAACAAATGGAGGCAGAATTGGGAGATAAACGAAAAGCACAAAAACACGATTGGATGACAGATGAGATACTAGCGCTGTTTGAGGAACAAAGGGAATGGTGATAACCACAAAAAAATCCAGAAAGTCATTAGAACGAAGATAAGAACCGCTAAGAATGAATGGCTGAAACAAGTGTGAAGAGCTAGAACAACTACTCTCTAATATAGAAAACGATCAGGGATAATTAGCACAGGATGATCAACAGCGTAAAATCATATGGAAAAACTATATTAGCAACCTTTTTGCCGATGAAAGACCTGCTGTTGAAAATGTAGACGACAAAGACCTCTCGGAACCTCCCATCAGAAAAGAGGAAATTATAAGAGCGATCAATACATCCAATGATCAACGATCAGAGAAAGGACATAATGCTGTGTTTCATCGATTATGAAAACGTTCGACAGAGTCCAACAAACTGATCCAAATCCTAAATAGATTGGACATAGACCAAAAAGACATCCGCTGCATTCAAAGCCTATACTAGAACCAAAAGGCTGAAGTCAAAGTTGGTAACGATCTCACAGAGGCAAGACCAATTTGTAGAGGGATCAGACAAGGGTGTGTTCTCTCCCCACTTCTCTTCAATTTATATTCTGAAGCCATCCTTCAGGAATTCCTAGCAGAACGCAACGTGGGCGTTAAGGTGAATATTCGTTATGCGGACGACACAGTACTTCTTCTTCAGGTGCCGTCTCCGTTTCGAAGGTTGGCAATCATCAGGGCGATTCTTATTTTTGAGACCGCAGCTCTAAATAGTTCGTTGTTATTGCAACCAAACCATTCTCTAAGGTTCTTCAGTCATGAATTACGTCTTCTCCCCACAGATCTCTTTCCTTTGATTTTTCCTTGCATAATAAGTTGCAATATTCGATACTTTTCCCCCCTCATGACATGTCCCATATATTGCAATTTTCTGGCCTTAATTGTCGTAATAACTTCTCTATCCTTATTCATACGTCTCATCACTTTCACGTTGGTTATTCTGTCTACCCATGAAATCCTCAGTATTCTTCGGTATATCCACATCTCAAACGCTTCCAGTCTCCTCATTTCGGTTACCTTCAGCGTCCAGGCTTCGATCTCATAATACAGTACGAACAGCACATAGCATCTCATTAGTCGTATTTTCAGTTCCAGGTTTAGATTCCGATAGCAGAAAAGCCTTTTCATTTTTATAAATGTACTTCTGGCCTGTTCGATTCTGATTCGTATTTCTTGTAAGCTGTCGTTGTTTTCATTAATGGTCGTGCCTAGGTATTTGTATTCTCTTACTCTCTCAATAGGTTGATTGTTTACGTATATCCTACGAATGTCCTGAGTTGTTTTTGTCATCAACATATATTTTGTTTTGTTTATGTTCAGTGATAGTCCATATTCTTCGCTTACCGTGACCATTCTATTAATTAGCGTCTGCAGATCTTTGTATGTTCCAGCCAGAATAACTGTATCGTCAGCATACCTCAGATTATTTATTGTCATGCCGTTGGTCTTAATGCCTATGTTCTGATCATCAAGTGCCCTATTTATTATGTCCTCCGAGTACAGATTAAAGAGGATTGCTGATAGTATACACCCTTGACGAACACCTCTCTGAATTTCTATTTCTTCTGATGTCATATCTTCTATTCGTACTACTGCTTTTTGACTATAGTATAAGTTTGATATTATTCTTATGTCTCTGAGGTCTATTCTTCTCTTTATTAATGTTTCTATGAGCAAGTCATGCCTCACTTTATCGAAAGCTTTATTGACACAGTACTAATTGCAGATAACATGAGGGATATGCTTGGGACTGTCAGGGAATGCAGTAAGAATATGGGCCTCAATATCAACACCACGTGTACTGAGGATTCCATGGACTGCAAGAAGAACCAAAGATGAGGCTAAGTGTGAGACACCATAGAACGTCGAAAAACAGCATACCTGGGCCACGTAATACGCAACGAGAGGTACCAATTTCTGCAATTGATAATTGAGGGAAAGAGAGGAATTGGCAGGAAAAAGATGTCATGGCTCCGCAACGTTAGACAGTGGACAGGACTGAGGACAATGCATACCATACGTAATAAGGAAGAATGGACAAATGTGATCGCAAACATCCATTAATGGACACGCAACAGAAGAAGAAGACTTAAGACCAATGCATATTCAAAACTTAAAATGAGATTTTCTTCTGAGATGATTTTACCTAAATTAGGCACGTTTCTTGGACTACGTTCCCATTTTATCTCTATCGTAGGCATTTTTTCTTGGTTGACAGTGGTAACGAGAGTAAACCGCGGCATTGTTAAGGTAGAAAAGAGGAGATCGGGGCAGATCCATAAATCGCCCATTGTGACGGGGGCTTAATAACACATCTAATTGAAAATCGCTACCGCAATGTGCGAACGGCCCGGGGCCGTTTAATAATTGATTGCGTTCAGGCACGAGATGGTCAAAAGGCGGTACGGTAGCTGGGGCCGGGCCCGGTACTGGAGCATTTTCGCCTACAACAAAAAGCCACGAGGGCCGAAAAACACGTCGGACCCCAAACACAAATTCCTATGCTAATGCACGGTTATTTATGGCAGAAATAGAAATCCGAAACGTTTATTAATGTAATAAAAAAATAAAACAAATATACGTTTCACAATCTACCTAGGAGGCCATAAAGTATCCGGCTCCTTCGATATAAATTGTCATTAGTAAAATCCGTAATGTGGACCGCCCATTGGGCCTAAAACAATTTCCATAACGGACTAGTTTATTCTACTTCTATGTCCAAAGCGCCGCCAATGTGGGAAATCGCATAAATACCAAGGCAAGGTAATTACAATTTGAATGTCACTTAAAGTAAAGTTTGATCTCGATCGTGAGGATTCCAATAAACAATGGGAAATGTTAACAGGCAGGGGCATTCTCTAATTACTCCAAACTCTAACAACCCTGCCACGCTCTGTAGCAATTAGTTGACTTGGTGAGCCAACTCCTCCTGAATAATAGAGTTGACAACATTCACACTCTGATCAACTCAAACCGAGTGGACAACCAAAATCGAGAGAATCTCCCAAAATCATTCGATTGTTTTATTAGCAATTGCCAGTTTTAATGAGTCGCAATCCTTCATGGACGGCTATCATTATTTCGCTCGAGATGTCACGACGCCCGTTCAGGCAAAGGTTAACCTGAATGCGACCGGGCAAATTAACACTTGTTTTGATTGAAAAGTCTCGTTATCGCGCTTGTTATCGGCGACCGTACTCTCTCATCAATCTGGCCGAAGACACTTCTTCGTTTGATGCTAAAGTGGCGTCAGTACACTGCAGGTTCATTAAGAAAGGAAGAAAACTAAATTGCGGCAGTAATGACAGTAGTTAGTGCCAGTTAGTCTAGATGTTAAGTAAATCATAAGACAAGACAAAGCAGCAAGCTGAAAGCTACTTTTTTGACCACATCACACTCTACCGATTGTGCTATAGAGTTTAAACAAATGCTTGATTTAACTTTGACTTAAAACTTCAAAATTAACATTGGTAACTTACTGGAGGTTGCTGGCTTAGTTTACTGTTGAACTCTCTGGGATTTTGCGCTTTAACGGGTTTTTGTAACTAGTTTAAGTAATATCCTTAAGTTATACAGGGTGTCCCACGACGAAAGACATCGATCGATATTGGAAAAAGTATAAATAGGAGAGTTTTGAAAAATCTAACTAAAATATTTTCAAGATGGTTGCACTTCCGTTTATACCGGAAGTCGATCACAACTTTCTTATTTTAAATAGAACACCCTATATATTATTACATATTTGGATTCCTCACAAAATTCTGACCAACTTTTGTATAGAATGCCCTATGCCTATCTCTAGCCGTTTTCGAAATATTTGATGTTTTTCCAAAAAAGTGACAGTTGCAACGTTCAACATATTTTTGTACTCTGTCAAAACCGTATTTCATTTTGCAATGAAACTTTGGGTTATTGTAAATAAAGGATCGTTTTATTAAACTGAGGGTGCGTAATGACTCATTTGTATACAGGTTGGTCAAAAAAAAATCATTAACTTGCCACTAAAAAAAATGAAAGATTTCAAGTTTTTTAAATAGAAACCCACATTTTTTATGACAGAATCATTTTGAGCATTAAAAATTACTATACGTTTCAATTTACTTGCCTATACCTAAATCCAACCCATTTCGTTTTATTTGAGAATAAACATTTTTTATTCATAAAACTCCAGATTTCTTGAAAATTTCTCGGGGGTAATATCCCTAGTGCATTTAATTTTTCCGGAAAAACGAGTTTCTAAGTAATTTGTTTTAACAAATTACTTAGAAACGAGTATTCCAATTTTTCCACAGGAAAAATTAGATGCACGAGGGATATTTGGTAAGATTATTTCCTGAGTTAAATAAACATTTTATTTTAATTAAAACAATAAGAACAATAATTAATAAAAACAATAACTTTCAAGCTAGAAAGGGTAACGCTATTCTTAATGTTGCTGTGAGGAGTGTGCAATTTTTTCGAATTTTTTTCCGGAAAAACTGCTGACAGCTAAGTTGACAGTTGTTGACAAGTGATTTTTCCACTTAAAATTTACATTTGTTATACTAATTCTTGATAGCGATTGGTCAAAATTGATAGGAAGGAAATAATCTCTCTAATTACGTGTGGATTTATGTCACACTAGTAGTGTGAATTATGTCTATTGAACATTCCATTTTTAGTAAATTTGGCCTCGTCGCTCTAAATAATATTATTCAAAAACAATTCTTCTCCATAGTGACTAGTCAGCAAAACCTCACCAAAAACCACTCTCTTCGGAAATTCAACTTCTTTTAAGTGTTGCACTAATTTAAATGAAAAAGGGTGAAATTTATGTTTATTCAGGATTCTTTGAATTGAGTTTTAGGATATGCCTGATCCTACGGAAACTTGTCTTATTGACGAAGTTGGATTTGCAACAAAATAGCCCAAAATTGCAATTTCTACATTTGTATTATTAAGGATTGGTTTTGTTTTAATAGCTTTTATCTTCACAGATCCCGTATTCTTAAAATTTTCAATTATTTGCTTGACAGCTTTTGGTGATGGCTTTGGTTTTTCAGTCATTCTCCGTAAATAATAAACAGATTTAATAAATCTTGATTGGAATAACGTAACCGCTACGGTACATTTGCAGTTGTCAAAACACTCAAAACTAGTGTTATTAACATGCTCTGCAGGTCTCCAATATCACCATGTGTCAAAAGCATGACCAACTAGAATACCAGATAATCCCAACCGTGCAGCATAATAAAAAAATGTTTATTCTCAAATAAAACGAAATGGGTTGGATTTAGGTATAGGCAAGTAAATTGAAATGTATAGTAATTTTTAATGCTCAAAATGATCATAAAAAATGTGGGTTTCTATTTAAAAAACTTGAAATTTTTCATTTTTTTTAGTGGCAAGTTTATGATTTTTTTTTGACGACCCTGTATACAAATGGGTCATTACGCACCCTCAGTTTAATAAAACGATCCTTTATTTACAATAACCCAAAGTTTCATTGCAAAATGAATTAAGGTTTTGTCAGAGTACAAAAATATGTTGAGCGTTGCAACTGTCACTTTTTTGGAAAAACATCAAATATTTCGAAAACGGCTAGAGATAGGCATAGGGTATTGTACACAAAAGTTGGTCAGAATTTTGTGAGGAATCCAAATATGTAATAATATATAGGGTGTTCTATTTAAAATAAGAAAGTTGTGATCGACTTCCGGTATAAACGGAAGTGCAACCATCTTGAAAATATTTTAGTTAGATTGGGCATGCCCACATCAGTATCCTGCCAAATTTTCAAAACTCTCCTATTTATACTTTTTCCAATATCAATCGATGTCTTTCATCGTGGGACACCCTGTATATGAGCGGGTGTTTCTTCAAATTGATTCACTCGATTTTAATAATTTTTTTGAGGATTATAAGGTTTTTTCTTCGTCTTTCTGATGACATAAATGATCTTTTTGAAAAGTGCCATGGATCCGAGTATCAAAAAAATGAAAAATTGTATCAATCCTAGCACAGTGTCTGTCAAATGTAAAAACCAGTGTTTTGGCAAGATTATAAGAAATATTCTTGGTGGTACAAGCTGAAAGGTTGATAACTGGTCGGATCGCGATGATCAATCTAATGACCTTCTGGTAAGAATAGTGTTTAGTTAATAACCTCGTTCGGAGCGAGATTACGTGCCCCATAGCCCGGGACTGTATAGAGCGTGATATGTATAACACAACCCAAATAATTGCTTATAATAGTCCGGGTTCAAATCGTGTGAACGAAACGGTGCAATCGGGTCCGAGAATCATCATTTCGCACTCGGACCCCGATCCCACGCCGACCCGGCACGTAATATGGGATCATTATTAGGTGCGTTGCGCGAACATTTGGAAAAATTACCGCTCATATAAACACGAACCGAATGAATATACACCTAACCCTTCGAATTCCACCGATTCCGACTCGTAAATCATGCGTCTTCATAAATATATACCCGAAGAAGCCTGAATATTTTAAATAATTTCGTTTTTCGTGTGCGTACGCCCGGGTCATTGTGTCACGACCCACAATTTTAAATTATGTTTATTAATAACTCTCTCTCTTCTCCTTTTTACAGACATCATATGACATCATATTGCTTGGATCGTATTTCTCCATCCTGAGCTGCAAGAAAAGCTTCTTGCAGACCGTGACCAATCATTTCTTTGGTTTGAGACGTCGGAGACCTTCCTCTTGGTCGTTTACAATTAATCTTTCCCTCCACAATAAGTTTTTCCAGCCCATTCGTTCTCCTTGAGATTATCCTGGTTGATAGCCGTGTGGCGACTTTTAGTTTCTTAAGGATTTCAAAAGCATCTATTTTTCTTCGATTGGCCATTTTTAAAATTCATGTCTCAGAGGCGTATGTGGCAATAGGAAAGATCAAGAAGTTTAATAATTTCAATTTGTTGCGTTGAGATATTGCAGATATCTCAAATTGTCTTAGTCACAGTTTAGCAACACTCTCACTGATTGTAATATGTGATTTGTATGTAAACTGACAGAAAATTATAGTAAATGACAAGAACAAACAAAACAATGCAACATTTAGTGCCAGAATAATAGGACAATCTAACTGCTGCTCTACTTTCTTAGTGTTCTTGAATTTTTTTTTGACGAGCAGTTTATTTAAAAAAATAGTACTAACTGACACTTCTGTTTCGTTTGGCTGTAGAAAAAAAGGAGGACACCCTTAATAGTCCCATCTGCTCTTTTTCAATTACTTTTACTGGCCTTTGCTACCAAATTGTTACTTTCAAACCTCTCTCTCTCTCACTACCTGCACAAAACGTATTGTTGTATTAAGATGTTTTGTTCTATGACGGTACGAGCTCGACTCCGCGATTTATATCGCCAATTAAACGTCGATAACGGGGCAATAAAATCGTTTTTTCCAAGGTCCCGGCTAATTGGAAAAAATCCCTCTAATTGGACGCAATTTAAATTAAAGGATAGAGCCGTTGCAATTAGGCGAAACCTAATTGGACGTTCGCTTTTTTCCATGGAAAATTAACATTTCATCATGTCCTGGTGACGAATTAAGGGTGGCGGTCGTTAACGTGGCTCGTCGCAAAAAGAAAAACCATCTCAGACATGTACGGACGTGACTTTCGGTATGCCGAACAGTGCCTTGACTGGATTTTTCTTTTACTCCTCAACAAATATGGCCACCTCGTGTCGGTCGATACGAATTCGTGATTTGACAGCTGACAGTTACACACCACTACAGTAATGACAAAATTGACATTGACAGCTGTCGAAAAAATTGAGGAGGATTTCTAAAGATGCTTGTATCTAACAAATGACAACTGACTGAAGGCGACATGAAACGCCATTTTGTCTGTCATTTCTTGAAACTACGTGAAATTTCCTTTAAAATGAGGTGCAAGTCAATATTTTGACAGGAAATTCAAAATGGCGGCTTGGAACGCTATTTTGTCTGTGATCTCTAGAAACTACGTGAAATTTTCTTTAAAATTAGGTGCAAGTCAATGTTTTGACAGAAAATTCAAAATGGCGGCCTAAAACGCCATTTTGTCTGTCATTTTTTGAAACTACGTGAAATTTCCTTTAAAATGAGGTGCAAGTCAATATTTTGACAGGAAATTCAAAATGGCGGCCTGCGACGCTATTTTGTCTGTCATTTCTTGAAACTACGTGAAATTTCCTTTAAAATGAGGTGCAAGTCAATATTTTGACAGGAAATTCAAAATGGCGGCCTGCGACGCTATTTTGTCTGTCATTTCTTGAAACTACGTGAAATTTCCTTTAAAATGAGGTGCAAGTCAATATTTTGACAGAAATTCAAAATGGCGGCCTGCGAACGCTATTTTGTCTGTCATTTCTTGAAACTACGTGAAATTTCCTTTAAAATGAGGTGCAAGTCAATATTTTGACAGAAAATTCAAAATGGCGGCCTGCGACGCCATTTTGTCTGTCATTTCTTGAAACTACGTGAAATTTCCTTTAAAATGAGGTGCAAGTCAATATTTTGACAGAAAATTCAAAATGGCGGCCTGGAACTGTCAAAAAATACAACTTTTTTATTTGTCAAGTTACAGTTGACGTCTCGGTGTCATTTTATGTTAAAATTTCCCGGAAAAGACTCTGGTGCAGTCGGTTTTTTGATATCTCAAAAACTAACAGAGTTAGATCTAAAATTTAACATTTTAACTGTCTGTGTTAATTGTGTAAAATTTCTTTGCCAGGAACTCGGCCGGAATAAGAATTACATGAAATCTGACAATATAGATATTTACAATATAGTATGTGATATTATGGTAAAGAAAATTTGATGCTCTCTAGCGGCCAAACGGTGTTATCAATCAACTCATGTGGGGATATTTTTAGAAAGCTTGAAGTCTGCTCTATCTTTTGTTTTCTATGACATTTTGACGTATCTTGTCAAGTAAGGGAGTAATTTATGGTCAAAGCAACGAGTGTCACAAAATATGCTATTTTTACAAAAAGCGAAATTTTGTCAATTTTTTATTTTGCTCCAGGACGGTTCCAATGCACAGCAAAGGACATATTTATACCAAAGGACCTTAAATTAGGTGAAATAAGTAGAAAAAAAGCATTTCGATTGAGCAATCCTTTACTGTTTACCGTCCTTGGACTACACCAACATAATTAAAGGCAGCCTATACTAAGTTTTAATTTGACTGGTGTGGAGCCTAGGGTGGCCTTTAATTACCAGAAAAATGGAAATAAACAAATTTTGAAGTATAACAGTTAAGTTATCTCTCTGAATATGATCAATAGAGATGGGCTACGCCCTGTTTTTAGATTAGTAATTCTGGTAAACCGTTAAACGATCATCAGCCCACACTTTCAGTGCTTTTTTCGTGTTTTTAAGAAACGACTAGTTTTGAGCACAAATTTATCGACTTTTTGGGCATCGATAGAAATTACGATACGGTGACCACTAAAATAACACTAAAAATGGAGGTTAAGTGGTTAAGGAATATAAGAATGACGTAAAAACAACATATCGAGACTGCCGGGTTTCGTAACCCAAGATCGTTTTGAGAATAAACAAAACCAGCAACGGTGTTTACAGGAAATTAGAATAACAATGGACCTGAAACGTTGGCGGACCTAATTTGAACAAATATTTCTCCTATGAAATGCCCCCGTAAAATCCCAGCTAGCCATTAGACAGGTGTTAACCGTAGGATCTAATTTTCTTTTATATTACATTAAGTCCGTTTACATCAGCAATTAACACCTTCGCGTTTTGCTTTCTCAGACTAAAGTCTTTTTTCGGCGTTGGGCGTTTGCTACCCGATTCTCGCTAGGCGAGTGTAAACCGAACCAGCGCGGACAGACGTCAATCAACCTGTCAAGTGTTAAGTGCGCAGTTGTATTTGTGTAAAGCAAACAACAAATATTTACCTGGCTAGATTTATATCTGAAGATGGTGAACGTTGCATATACCAGCCAGTAAACGAAGTCACGTTATATAAACCCACCCGAAGAAATTAACTTCCAGTTCAAAATTATTGAGGTGCTTTTTGACAGTCGACAGCTCGTGAGCTCGTTTACTCCACATAATTTAAGAGAGGGCATTTATCTTTTTCTTTCAGATAATCGGAAGGTTCGAATGAAGTACGAGCGGCAAATACACGATGCGCAACAAATTGATTTTTTATCTTCGTCTTAATTAAGTCATTCCAGTTTGTTGCTCGACATCTGTTTCATCGGCAAACTTTTAAGTCAAAGCTGTCAATGAAAACTGTCAAAATAAATTTTAACGACTTTTAACATTTAGAGTAAGCATATTTAACTGTATTTCAACGTTTTGATCTTGAAAATTGTCTAAAATGACTGCAAATAGTCCAGCAAATCAATTTTCAGGATATTTGACTATTTTTTCAATATTTTGACTTTGAAAATTGACTAAAATTATTGCAAATAGTCCGGGGAGTTAATTTCCATGATATTTGACTGTTTTTCAACATTTTGACGTTGAAAATTTTCAATGATGTACTTAGGTTAGGGTTAGGTTAGGTTAGGTTAGTTGATGATGGTATTATTTAGTTTCTAAAGGGCAGAAGACATTTTTTTTAATTTTTGTCATAGTTGGTCTTGCAAAAATGTTGCCGCCATTATGAAAAACAAATGACAATCAGTGTGCTTTGTGCTAAGAGAGAGCTCTCAAAGCACACTGATTGTCATTTGTTTTTCATAATGGCGGCAACATTTTCCAAGACCAACTATGACAAAAATTAAAAAAACCTTTTTCTGTCTTTTAGAAACTAAATAATACCATCATCAAGTACATCATTTAAAAGGTTTTTTTAAGCGCCTTCCAAAAATGCAAAAAATCAAAATGGCGGCCATAAGAATATACAAAGTTATCATCCATATCTCGGGAACCAATGACGATAGATTTTTTCTAATTACGTCATCGCGTTCTACGTGAAAAACTGCCTCAATTATGTCTTAGTTTCAAAACTCTTTTTGGCTTTGTTGGGTTAGGTTAGGTAATTGTTGCAGCCTCTGACATTTTCCCAATTTTCCGGAAAACGGGGAAAGATAATTTAATTTGGAAACCGGAAATAAGTTTTACATAACATTATCTAAAACTTTCCCCATTAAAACGACTCTGTAGTTATTACGGTTATCAACATCCCAATACATGTAGAACCAATTTGGGATTGTTTTTTGGAAAAAACTGAAATATTTACACTTTTGAAAGATGACTTTTACAACAATCTGCAAATGTGTTAAAAATTTGTTTTTGTTTTTTAATTTGTTTAGTAATTAATAAGATTTCATTTTGATCAATTTTTGCATCAAACTGTTCTAAATAATGGCTCATTTCAAGCAAATCTTTTAAAACCTTTTTATTTGTTAATTAATTGTATACGATCTTTTGTTAATTGACAGCTGTCTGATCACTAATACTAACCAACTTTGTTTATAGTATTTTTCCATTTGAATGAAATTGATTGGACAGTTTACAGCCAACATATAAAAACGCAATTTCTACAAAAATTAACTGAAAAAAATACTGGTTATCGTGCTAACTGAACTCTTTGATGGACAGACCACCCAAACGGTTTCGCTCCCATTTTTCTGGCCCCAATTCAAGTTTTGTTGGTTTTTTTCCTGTATTTATCAAACCAGTATGGATGATTCATGGTATATTGAGAAAAAAAAATGGCCGAAACCCGGTTCCGGACCGAAAATAAAACTCGATCCACAACCATTCAGATCGAGGTTGTTTAGCATTTTTTACGTCATTCGTGGGTGGATTTTTACGACCGGTACATATGGAATTCGAAATCGTGGAGAATTTAGTGCAAACCAGTCGGTAAATTTGTCGTTTACATCCATTATTATCATAATTTAAATTTTTTGGAGCTTGCTGAGCCCACACGTGTATCACCAGTTTGCGATCTAGTGGATAAAGACATCCATTAAAGCTACCTTAAGAAAAACTATTCGCCGAGTCCCCGAAGGTTAATTAAAGCCGGAACGGTACGCCTCGATATTCCTCAAATTAGCCAAAGATATGACGGACATTGTCGCATAAACACTCCGCATATGGACGTTCGCTATGCACGTCTCCATCGACATAACACTATATTAAAGGTTTTATCTAACACGACGTAGTGCTAAAAGCCAACCATAGCGCATACTTTAAAATTTCCCGCTATCTAGATTATCATTTAGGGGACATTCTCCTGAAACCTAACCGAAACACTTAGAGTTCAGAGTGCCCTTGTGCAGTAACACCCAACCACTCCACCAAACCGATTGCTAAACCAAGCTCAACCTTCACCACAACTCTATACTCTTTCAAACTGTTTATCACACTACACCAGGTAAATTTCCGAAGAAGTACCCCAAAAAGTCTTCAATTTATGTTAGCTGGGGCTTGTGTTAATTAGGCCTATTTTGCAATTTTTGCTGTACGATAAAACAATCCCTAATACGCACGAAAGAAGGCGCAATTGTTTCATCTGAAATTGGCTGTTTTGAATGTAAAATACACGTCTGATCTGACTGCTCCACCTATTCGGGTATCTCTGTTTTTGCCCTAAAATCAATGATACACATAAAAATTCCTCGACTGCGGTCGGACGCTACAATTTCGTTGATTGGGTGGATTTTATGATGTCTAGAAACGCGAAATGTAAATTTGCTATTTTGCTTCAGGTTATGCTCCTCTCGAATTTAAAATAATACAATATAACTGAGTTCTAGGCCACATTTGCGCTCCATAGAGAGAGCAAAGCTTTTTTGACGTCACTATGACGTAATTTGGGAAAAACATAATTTGACCAATTGTCAAATTACGTCATTGTGACGTCAAAAACGCTCTGCTCCATGGAGCTTGAAAACGAATGTGGACCTAGACTAGAAATTTGGCAATTTTCACCTTTGGTGAGTTTTGACATCTGACAAAATTGTTGTCCTCCTAATTTGATTTGACGTTTGACTGACAATTTTTTTAAGTTACTTCATTCGTGTGTAAGTATGGAAATCTCAAAAACATTAAGAGATACAGAGTTGATTAAATACACAATCTAATCAGTCGTTTAGTTACACTTTATTGAAAAATCGATTGCAGAAACCTGTAGACAATAAACTAATTTGACAGTACAGACAGTTAATGTCAGATAAAATTACTTATCTGAGCAGTACTGGCACTGTTGGTAGTTTGGGATTGGTCAAGAAAAAGCAGCAAGCTGAAAACTGCTTTTTCATGATATTTGACTATTTTTTCAATATTTTGACTTTGAAAATTGACTAGAATTATTGCAAATAGTCCGGTGAGTTAATTTCTCCTGGCAAATTGCCCCATAAAGGGAGCAGAAGCCAACCTCCCCCCTGTTAGTTGGTGGATTCACGAAGGAAAGAAGGAAGAACCATTTAGAGTAAGTTTTAGGTTAGGGAAACGTGTTGTTTCTAAAATAGAGGTTCTGAAGTAAAGTTAGAACTCACTAAGTCAGTGAGTTTTGCGTTATTTTGAATTTTTGCATTTTTGAAAAGTCCTTAAAAAATCTTAAAAAATCCTTTTCAATGATGTACTTAGGTTAGGTTAGGTTAGGTTAGTTGATGATGGTATCATTTAGTTTCTAAATTACTTATCTGAGCAGTACTGACACTGTTGGTAGTTTGGGATTGGTCAAGAAAAAGCAGCAAGCTGTAAACTGCTTGTTTCTTCTACAGTCAAACGAAGCAAAACTGTCATTTAGTACAATTTTTAAAAATATTGCAGACTATAACTTAAAGGTATTAGTTAATTTAGTTAGAAAAACTGGTTAAACTCTTCATAAAATATAAAAAACTCAATTTCCTGGAGAGTTCAACAGTCAACTAAGCAAGCAACTTTCTGTAAGATGTTAGAGAACTGTGTCTTTTCTACAGGACAATCATGTTGTTTCAGCACCTTTCAGTATAAATTAATCTATAAAGTGGTAATTTGTTATGCGTTGATTGTGGGCTGTCAGCAAAGTTGGGCATTTGCAACACCGGTAGCTAAAGCCATTTAGGTGGTAAAAAGACGCGTCCGGTTAAAACAGAGATAAATCATGCAAGCTACCGGTGTGTTCGCAACAAAAGTGCGGTAATTAGGTAGATTTGCAGTCCCCGGGACACGCATAAAAATTCCTTGGCGAGTCTGGCGCGCTTTGAGCCCGCGGCTCCCATTTAAATATCAAAGATTATACGTGACGACTGGGTACCGCCGCCGGTCCCGGGTACTTCATTAATTAAATAAAACATGTCGTCTAAGCCGAGGGGGAGAAGAAAGAGGGGCATTTGTCAGGGCCCGCTGAGATTATGGTGGCAAAAACGCTCACCGATTGCCTTATTTGGTTCCAAAAGGGAATTTAACCGAGTTTTGCTTCGATCTCGGGTTCTCGTTAATTACTTCTCGGAACTCATACGTACCACCATAGTTTTTGTTAAATTTGTTGGTTGGGACGCGGTGGGTGCGTCTTCCATAGCATCACATAACCGGGTACCGGGAAGTACCATAGAGGTGCGACAACAAGCGCAAAAAATTGAGATCGTAAAAATGCCTGAGCGTACGCCCGATGAGCTGCTAAAGTCCATTAAAACTATGGTAAACTAGATCATCTCGAAACCAATTTGTTGTTCTTGCGACATATACGGCGGTACCCGGACGTATAAGGTGCCAGAAGAGGCATTTGCAGGAAGTACCCGCTTCATAAATCCACTAGACGGTTTTATTCGCACTGCATACAATACACCAAAACCAATATAAATTACCTACCCCAACCACAAATTTCAATACAAATTTCAGATCACATTTCACCTTTTCGTACCGACACTCAACCAAACTGTCACTTCAGAAACAGGAACAGTAAATTAAAACTAACAGAACCACGCAAAAACTCCCCGATCAAAACCGTTGACTTTATGGTTCCAGGTTCCCCAGAAAGTCGTTCATACCATTTACAGGTTCCTATCTCTACGATACGTATTGCTTAGAACCCGCGTGTGGTCCAGGGGCTCAGAAAAAATACGACCGCTTTAAAAAAAAAGTACCATATCGGTTTCGGTTGGAACCAAATGTGCCTGTAGGTGGCGACACACGACCCATGTTTATTACTCCCCCTTGATTGTTTATTACTTTAATGTTCTATGTTTAACTATACAGTTTGTAAGAAAAACCAAACGGAGTTAGATCAGGCCATAGTGGAGGCTAGTCGATTTATTGTACACACACATAATTGAATTTGACCAGACAATTTTCATATTGTCTTGTTTCAAGCTGGAGAAATGAAAACTAGATCGACAGGGCATTTTTTATGTTGTGACATTTGATTCTTGCAAATTGACATACAAAGTTAATAATTTAATCAAATTTACGGGTTAGATCTGAAAAGTGATTTTATAATTTGACCATAAGTACAATTTTTATATTTTTTGTTGCAAATTTACTTGAAAACTTGATCTATAAAACATTTTGGAGCTCATCACGTCTCTGAAATGTTTCAATTAATTTAGGCTTGAAAAAAGACTCATAACAGACAGATTAGAGTGGTACAATTAGTGGACTTGTCATAAGAGTATCAGTAAAAAATCAGACATATTAAACCTATCAAAATGTGCCCTGCATTTATCTCCATGATTTTGGCAGAAGATGGCCTCAGCAATTTAGAATGTCACAATTGACGTTTCAAAGGAGTCAAAATTTTACTTTTTCGAAAACATCTAAGAGACTTATCAGTTCTCTGCTATAATCGGTGCCATCAATAAAGAACTTTATTATCCATACGATCAATTAATTAAATGTTAATGAGATGGAACGCTTGTCCGATGATAAATTCGAAAAAGCAGTAAATCCCGTCCGCGAGCCCCTTTTCTTTCGAATATTAGAAAATTATGCTAATGTATGTTAAGTCATGTCTTGAGACGCCCACGCGAATCGGTTCTGTACGGTGCCAGCGTTGATTTACTTTTAATCCACCGCAAAAACCAGATTGTTACCGTATCTTTCACGAGATGAAGCCATTACTAGGTTAACAAGACGGTCTAGCCTCCACGACGGCCCGATCTAACTCTGTGCGTTCGTTTAGATCTAATTTCGTTCAACTATTAGCGTAACAAGTTTGTCTCTCCTTATGTTACTAGCCTTGCATTACGTTTCAAAATTTATGGTTATCTACAATAGCACCATATAAATAATATAAATGATTTCGTTAAAACTGTTGTGTGTCTTTTTCATCTTTAACAGTCACAGTTATAAAGCTGAAAGCAAATTAAACAGAACTTTCTGTTTTTATAGTGACTGAGTTTATTTCCTAGACCCCATAAAACTATGTACAGTAGATTATAAATCTGAGTGGTTCTGAGCACAATTACAATATAAAACACAATTTGTTTTGTCAATGTGAAGAAACTTGGTTTTAA
Organism: Ips nitidus; assembly: GCA_018691245.2. Lineage (NCBI taxonomy): Eukaryota > Metazoa > Arthropoda > Insecta > Coleoptera > Curculionidae > Ips > Ips nitidus. The sequence continues at coordinate 3,137,714 of CM042792.1, forward strand.
AGTCAAAATATTCAATGATTCCTCAAAAATTCTATTCAGCTATACAGTATAACTATCCCTATATTCAAGAAAGGACAGAAGACGCACCCAGACAACTACAGGAGCATAACGCTGCTGAACACAAGCTTTGAAAGGCTTTACCGACATTTTGAAGAAAGACTTGAAACAGGGAAGAACAACAAGGCTTCAGACGAAACAGATCCACGACCGACGCCATATTCATTATCAAACAACTGAAAGAAAAATCAATCAAATTTATTACACCAGCATATGTCTGCTTTATCGATTTGACCAAGGCATTTGATAGGGTTTGCCTCTCCGACATCCGCAGGCTTGACATGACTAAAGGAAAGGCAGGAGACACTTATACGGAAGAGATACCGACACCAGGAGGCATCAGACAAGGTGACAGCCTTAGCCCTTTTCACATCATCACTTAATGGACAGAATTATAAAGGAAGTTAATATGGGATACCGAATGGGACTGAATAAGGGAATCAGTATGGTATGCTATGCCGATGATGCAGCTATTTTCGCAGAAATGGAGGACGATATACAGAGACAACTACACAAATTCTGCCAGGCCAGCCAAGCGATGAACATGACCATATCTATAGAAAAAACGAAAACCATAACCTTAACTACCTTAGCTACTATAATCTGGTAGTTAAGGACAAAATCATCGAGCAAGTCTTACAATTCAAATATCTGGGTATGGATCGACACGACCTAAGAAGCCAGATCAACAAAGCGTCTGCCATGTCGGGATGCTTAAGCAGATAATATGGACGAACGAATACATGCGAAAGGATAGAAAGATCAGCTTCCAACAGGGAATAGAGACGAACAAAACGAAAAGAATGCTTTGAGTAGCCGAAATGAAGAATAGACCGAATTAGGAACACTGACATTAGGAAACAATGTGGGGTGCAAGACCCATCGTAAGATGGGGGAGACAATGAAAAAGATATTTATACGCTCACGTGAGAAGAATGGAAGAGGGAAGAGTGCGATGCATGGCACTTGAAGGGAAACCAATAAGGAAAAGAGCACTCAGAAGACCACCTAAGAGATGAAAGGACAGCTGACAGTCCACCTCCCAGGAACTGATCCTAAGAGTTGAGTTTGGGAAATTTCTATTGTGCTTCCGGGCAAACTTCAGTAGAGTACCATCAGAATTGAGTTGATTGGAGGCGATGGAAAATGCAAATAACCCTCGCCTACAACTAGAAGCTAATTAGCGCGCGCTAGGAACCTTTAAACCGATTACGCCAGAGGCCCTTATTAACCGGCCAGAAAATAGAGACGCAACGTAACGATAACGAATCTGGTCATCTCGTTTATGTAAATTGTTTTAGTCGAGTTCAGCGCGGTAGCCGCCCGATAATTATAAAATAGTGTTCTAGAGCTGGGTTCCCCCCTTATCAGATGCGGCCGCGGTAATTGACTCATTACATTGGTGCCCGGGTACCATCCGTTTTGCCTAGGTGTGCGAGAGTAAAAAAGTTCGCGCGCCGTTTAGATAAGGGACCGAGAGAGGTACTGCCTTGTTACCGTTCCGCTTTGCGGACGATTATCTTCCGGCCCGGACGATAAATGCCCAGGAATTTACCTCGGCACACTCGCGCACACCACAAAAGCTCGTAAATAAAACGCGGGGAGAAGGTCATCGTGATATCAACCAACCTGGGGATTTTTTCCTGAGATTTCGTTAACGGATTCCAAACTAGCCACTTTCCTAGGTACTGCCTTATTTGATGTCTTTACACCTTCCTCATTCTGAGGAATCTCTGATGGAGCCAGATCTACTGATCATGCAGGCCAACTACAGGTTCACTAACCAGGAATGGTATATATGGTGTTGTTGATTGTGTTGATTGGTGGACTGGAGGTCTGGTTCAGCACCACACTATCTATACCAGAATTCAAACAAAATTACGATACAACCTCAATGAAACCAATATCACTGACTAGGTTGATAGTGTATTTACTGGCATTTCCACAATGACTATAGAGAATTTTGGCTTCCAAAGTGACCTTCCCTTTCTTTGACTTAGATTGGTTTTGTTTTTGGTATACCAGACCACTTTTTTAGAAATTTGAATGAAATGATGAATCTGGTCATCAAATCAAGATATCATCAGCAAACTCTGTAACATTTTATTTACAAGATTTTCTCTATCTTTGTTTAGAGCAGTGATTGGCCATCATTCTTCTTACTATTGAAATGGCAATTTAGTGAAATTGATAAAAGTGACAACTTTCCAAAAATTGGAAAATTTTCATTTTGCCCTATAAGGGATCAAAAGGCATAGCAAAAATTAAAATAGGTGAAATAAGTATAATTGGCATTTTGAACCTACTACCAGTGTTTGCCAAACTTCTAACAAAATAGAATCTGGACATTACCAAATGGACTCATCCCACATAACGTAAAACTGCGTTTCAATGCATATAAATCGGAAAACTTAGTCTGAAATATCAGAATTTGTAGTTAATTTACAGGAAAGAATGTTTTTTGGTAATTTACAGGACTTTGAACATGACGTAGACGACTTTCAGCAGTTTAATTGGCTGATGGTTGACAGCATCTTCCAATCAGTTGATTTATAACGTCAAGTCTGGACTATGTCAACAAATTTGCATAAAACGCGCTGGTTAATTGTTAAATTTATAGTAAACCGTGGTCAACAAGGGAATCGAAATGGAAAAAAAAGGGAAAAGATCGTGAGCACGAAAGTCGATTTTTCGTTCGAACATCGGTGCAGATTTGGAAAACGATTCGCCGATAAGCATCTCTACACCTGTAAACGGGCATGCAAAGCAGGTTGTCACGACAACGTAATTGTCAATACAGCAATAAACGGGTGATTTGCACTTCTCCGGCTTTTATGCGAAGGAAATTGTTTTCACCGCGAAAATATTAACGTGTATCGATGACTCAACGCTATTCGAGGTAAACTGACTGAAATTGCCTGAAATCGTTGATTCGTATAGACTGGGAGATCGTTGCATTAAACTAGGTTTGCCTACGGTGATTGTTCTCCCGCTCTAGAAACTCACGTCAATTAATCGGACATTAAAATTCATTGTCCTCCCACAAACCGCTTTGATTTATCAATTTTGATCGCAGTTTCAATACGTTCCTTGACTGTATTAATTGCCATTTTTAAATGTCAAGGCAACTTGCCCAGCTCTATATAAACTACATTACGGTTTAGTTCGTTACCATTAATTATTAAAGATGTTCCACGCCACTGTGTTTCACTTGATTATCACATTCACTTCAGTGAAGGAGAAGGACTTCGGTCGTATTGGTAGTTTACATAACAACAGACAAACGAATAAGAACGTTATCGGATCGGATCGTCCCATTAGCGTCACCGTAAAAATCATTACGAGGAATTAACATTTTTTTTTCCTTAAAGACAACCCACCGATAGGGATCTACGGCATGGTGTCCCAAAAAAGGAGATTTCCTAGCCGAGTTCTCACACTCAGATACTGTATCTGGCTAAAAATTTACTGAACCGAAGCCAAATTTCAAACGACTCCTATAAGGAGTTGGCATTTGCTTATCGATATTTTATTGATCTCTCCACGGAGATTTATCTTTGTGTATCGATTCAATGCTTCCAGCTTGAACGATGCCCGGTGGTGAAATGTTTATATTCCACTGTGAGTTGAATTTATAATCGATCTGTTGCCTCGATACTCGCGACGAATTTACTGCTTTGAATGTCTCCTTGATTTGCTGCGATTCCAACTCTATTATCTCCACTTGATCCTGTTTCAACACACACACGATTTGTATCAAACTCTTAGACATTTTCAAACCCTCAAGTTGATAACTAAAGTTTCTAGTAAATTGTGATTGTGACACTCACAAACTGGCAACAATGATTTGAACACTTCATTTAAGAAAATCGTAGCAAATTACTGCAAAGAAGGTGCAATGTTTGTGGCAAAAGTTTTTTTAATGCTTGTCATTCTACAGGGTGGTCCAGTTTTAAGTGTCAATAATTACACCATTCGATAGCCAATCAAAAAATAAGTTGACTGAGCATTATGTCATTTTTCTGAAAAACCTTTTCCTAAGGAAGATACACTCCTCCAAATTTTAATTTAAAACATCGTTTTATAGCGTAATACTGAACATTCACGACTTGTGAGAGTCCAAATTTGTTTCGAATAGTCTAAAAACTTGCTATTTACTACTAGGAATAGTCTTATAATTTGTTTTCTCAGACTGCCATCCTGGTCTAGTGTCTGAAAGTGGATTTCAAGAACAGTTTGTTTTTAACAGTCCGGAAATCAAGACAAAGATTGTATTGTGCATGAAACTTATTTTTTACTACTAAAAATAATCTAAAAGTTGACTTTTATGACTAGAACTGACTTTACTATGACTAAAAAGAGTCCCAAAATCTATTTTCAAATTCAATTTTCTGGACTGGAACAAGTCAAACAATTAAATTTTCGGACTATTTCAGTTCTAAAAATTAGTTCTCAAGACTAATATCGTAGCATTTGGTACCAAAATTTTTTAGTCTTAAACTCGATTTTTCAGTCTTAAAAAGCACTAAAAACAGTCTGAATTTCTTAGGGATGCTACAATTTATTGCGCCTATGAGTGTAGAAGTCAACTTAATAGTGAAGAAGCTTGAAATAACATTTTCAAGACTATGGACAGTGTACAAACTGGCTTTTAGGCCTGATAAGTCAAAAAGTTATTATAGTCTTGAAACTCGGCACTGAAAACAGCCTTAAAGTAATAAAAACAGTCTAGATTTTTAAGAAATACTCGAATTTTTAGCACTGAGGTGTCCAGAAGTCGATTTAATAGTGACAAAGCTTGGAATGCCATTTTAAGTCTATGAAGAAAGTAAAAATTGTTTTTTAAGTTTGATATGCCAATAACTTGGTGAAGATAGTCTTGAAACTCGATTTTCCAAGCTGAAAGCAGTTTTGAAGCACTAAAAGTTAGTTTTCAAGACAATTTTCATGAATCTAATGTCAATGTCCTGTATCTAAGACTATTTTCAAGACTAAAATATTGAAATTCGTCTTCAAATTATAAAAAGTTACTTCAAATGCAAATTTTAAGCTTCTGATGTCACATTTCATTAGTTCAGAGTCACTTTTTGGTGTTCAAGTAAATTTTTAAGGTTTAAATGTACGGATTTTTGCACGAAAACTGACTACAAACGCAATTTTTAAGCTTCTGAAATTAATTTTTATCTTTTCTAAGTCAATTTTTAAAACTAAAGTCTCTCAGTTGGTCTGGAAACTACGAAAACTGGCTGCAATGAAATTTTGAAGCTTCTTAAGTACATTTTCCGTCTCCAAGACAATTTTTAAGTTGGGTTGGGTTAGTTTTGGGTCTTTGAACGTAATAACTGAATTATCTCGTAAACGATGTTTCAAATCAGAATTTTATAAGAGATAATTTCTTTTTCATGGTGGACAATAAAATTAAAAGAAACTGTAATTTTTAAAAAATCTTCCAAAACCATCTTCCTGTATCTACGCTACTTAGGAAGCATTTTTCAGGAAAATGACATAATGCATGTCAACTAATTTTTTAATTGGCTATGGATTGGTGAATTATTGACATTTAAAACTGGACCACCCTGTATAGGTGGTTGTCAATATTCTAGATTACTTGAAAACAAGAGGAATGAGAATACTGGTGATTTGTTAATTGCTAGTGCTAACAGAGCTATGAAATGGACAGAACTGAGTCTTATTGGGATTGTTAATAGTGCTGAACTGATGTCAATCAATCTGAACGTCCCGGAACGTGATAGAAGAGTTGAGAGTGAAAAAAATCGCATAACAAATCAAGTCGACGGACGCAGGGTCGTATCGATAGCGCATTATTTATTAAAATGTAAAATCGTTCGTGTTTGTAGTAATTTATCTTGTCTTAACCGGTATCTCACACCGCGGCCCGAACCACATCTCATTTATCACTGGAAACCAATCAGCCAGGTATCGAGAGCCGTCAGTTTCGATGTTGGCAACATCGATCAAGTGCCGCGGGGTGCCGAACGGACCGTGATTCTCGCATTAGAAATTGTTTCACTCGTTCGGTACGTACGCACGAACCAATTTGGTACCGCACAGTTCACACAAGTCTCACATTCGTAAACGATCACTTTGGGTTACACTTTTACTATCCAGCAAACCAGCCTGACACAACTTTTGACATCCGCAACTTTATCACCATTGAAACATTTTGAGAATCTTCTGAAAGTTGACTATCACGTGACCAACATGTCAATCATAAGGTGATATCACAGATGTCACGTGTCAGCACTGCCATTTCTCCTGGGACAGACTGTATGTCTTGATTCGTAGAATTTGCCTTTGTCATGGTTAACTTTTGAGAAACGAATTGTACAGGGTGCTGCATTTTCGATGGTTTTACGGGGTACAGAGAAAACGGTAATAGAGAAAAAAAGTAGCATACGTGTTCTGATCTCTTTTTCTGAGCTGAGATGATTGGCGAAGAGTGGGCTGCGCAAACTTTGAAAATTGGCCATTTTGGAACCTCCTCTGTATTTCATTTGCTATAAAAGTTATTTAAAAAATAAAAACGGTATCTGGTACAATTTTTCACGTAGAATCTAATGACGTAGCCAGTTTTTTTCTATTACGTTTAGTTTTTGATATATAGCAGTAAGTTACATTTTTTTAAATAGAACACACTATATATTTGTAGTTCATTAAATTCTGTTGATTTTTACTTTTTCACTGGTGTATTAAAACATATAAGTTTGTAAACGTTAATCTTGGTAATTAGAAAAAATGCGTTTCCTTAACAAAAAAGTGCTAAATAATATGTATAAAAATACCCACAATCGAAACAAAATTTGGCTATGTTCATATTAACATGTTACATGTCGTTTATAAACAGTTTTTTCAACTTCCACCTTAAAAATAGTAGAAAATAGAAATAGCCACTTTTCTTATTAAAGTGACGGTAGAACTGTTTGTAACTTAGATTTTTAATAAGATTTATTAAAAATATTTAATTTTCTGATGTGTTAGTTTATATGATTTCCAATTTTGTTTGGTATTTTAGATATTGGCCTTTTTTTAGCTTAGCAAAGGTCTTTTTTTTAAATAACAGGATTAACCTCTACAAACTTATATGTTGTAATACACCGTTGAAAAGGTAAAAATCAACAGAATTAAATGACGTAAAAATATATAGGATGTTCCATTTAAAAAAATGTAACTTACTGTTATATATCAGAAACTAAACGGAGTAGAAAAAACTGACTACGCCATTGGATTCTACATGAAAACTTCTACCGGAAACCGTTCTTCCTTTTTTGATAACTTTAAGAGCAACTGAAATACTGAAGAGGTTCAAAAATTACCAATTTTCGAAAACCCCCCGTATCTTTGAAACAAAAGAAGTTTGCGCCGCCCACTTTTCGCCAGTCATCTCAGCTCAGAAAAAGAGATCAGAACACGTATGCTACTTTTTTTCTATCTATTACCGTTTTCTCTGTACCCCGTAAAACCATCGAAAATGCAACACCCTGTACACAACAACATTTTGGATGCTTTGAGAAGTGTAATTCAGAAAGTTTCAGCTTCAGTAAATTTATCCACAGATATTTTATAGAATTGCCTTTGAATGTCGTGTCTTTGAATTTCATTTGATGGTTTCTGAATTAGAGTTTCCTATTCTGAATTATCTGAATTGGAAAGAAACATCGAAAGAGACATCGGATCCACCCAATTTAGAGACGAGGTTTAGGCACCAGAGAAGCATTAGTTACGACAAGTACTGATTCAGAACTGCAATGATCAGAGAAAGGACGTAATGTTGTGTTTCATTGATGATGAGAAGGAGTCCAAACTGATCCAAATCCTAAATAGAATGGACATAGACCAAAAAGACTACTGGAACCAAATGGCTGAAGTCAGAGTTGGTAATGATAAGACCAATTTGTAGAGGGGCAGACAAGGGTGTGTTCTCACCCCACTTCTCTTCAATTTATATTCTAAAGCCATCTTTCAGGAAGCCCTAGAAGAACGCAACGTGGGCGTTAAGGTGAATGGTGTATGGGTCAACAATATTCGTTATGCGGACGACACAGTTCTAATTGCAGATAACATGGAGGATTTGAGGGGATATGCTTGGGACTGTCGGGGAATGCAGTAAGAACATGAGCCTAAATATCAACACCAAGAAGACTAAATTCATGATAATTACTCGAAAGCCACAATAATTTCAAAACGTCAATATCTAGGAACGGGGCTGTGTGAAAACTGGGAATCAGACACAGTAATCAGATGCCGGACTTGCTCAGTATTGCTCACCAATACTGATTTCGATCTTGGCTTGAGAATTAGATCTGTCAAATGCTATGTCTGGACAGTGTTGCTTCCTTTATGGCATGGAAGGATGGACACTGCAGGTGAGCAGCGTGTACCGAGGATTCCATGGACTGCAAGAAGAACCAACGATGAGGTCTTGAGAATAGTCAATAAAGACCGCGAATTGTTAGAGACACAACGAGAGGTACAAATTCCTGCAATTGATAATTGAGGGGAAGATTGAGGAAAAAAGAGGAATCGGCAGGAAAAAGATGTCTTGGCTCCGCAACGTTAGGCAGTGGACAGGACTGAGGACAATGCAAAAACTAATGCATACCATACGTAATAAGGGAGAGTGGACAAATGTGACTGCAATTATCCATTAAAGGACACGAAGCAGAAGAAGATTCTGAATTACACTCGATGGTTTCTGAATTGCAGTTCCTTATTCTGAATTACGCTTGACCTATTCTGAAGTACATTTGGAAATGGTCTAATTAACTGGACTGGATAACGGTGAATCGTTGGTTTGTTCCACTCTGTATATACTGTGAGTGAAAGTAATGGTGGACTTGAAAAACAAAAAGTGAAGTGCTGGGTGAGATTTATGGAATATGCGCGAACCTGAAAATTCAATCCCGTAAAGGAGATTTTTCAGTTGGAGCGCCCATAAATACGGCCGCTAATTTTCTCCTTAATTAGCTATAAAAGGTCCTCTGTGATGTTCTCTATGTACCGTACGTGTCACATAGTAGCCAATAAAATTTTATATCGCATAATGAGAATGGGGAAAGCCGGCGGACACTAGATCAAAGAGGCCGATTCGGATCTAGCGCGCTAACTCGGGATTTTAGAGCTACGGTGCGATTCGTCTTCTTGTTGTGTGACGTGGTGGGGCCCTCCATTGTCTCGGGTTGACAGGGCTCCGTCAGTATCATTAACGCTCCGGTCTGTAATTAAACAATGACCGCTTGATTTAGTTGCGCGAGCAATTAAACCCAAACTGATCGATTGACGGTCTTGTCGAACAATGGCCGTACTATTTTCTAGTGTCGGCTTTTGTCTGACCGCATGAAAAGTTTTCCCTCGTGTCCGGCACATTAGCCGGCCCCGAAAGAACACGCGACTTATCATTTAGATGAATTAGACGAGCCCGGCCTAACACGGAATACATTTTTAACGGACTTGTCAGAATCGCTTTTCTGTATCAATCATGGTCAACACGAAGGTCGATGACTACAACTTCAGACCCATTAACACTCTTAAAGTGACAAGATTCCGATTTCCACCTTGATATTTCTATGTATCGCCTCGTCCGACTAATTGGACAATTTGTTTGATTAATCCACTCGATTTCGGTCAACATCGATGTGGAATGTTGCCGTCACTCAGTTTCATATATACAGGGTATCCCAGAAAGAATACACGCACAATGTTATAATCCTACTCACTTTTTGATGACAATCATTCAGAAACTTTGTATTTGCTTATTATATTACGAAATAGCACAGGCACTATTTTCATTCAATTTCCAAAGTGCTGTTTTCCTAGTTGCCAACACTTAAAAAAGGAATAAAGTTACTTTAAGTCAGTGATTTTTGTTATTATTTTGTATTATATTAGAACGATTTCCTAACCTAAAACCCACTCTAAGTCTAGTAATTTAGTAGTAACTGGGAATTGAATTGAAAGTTCAAGAAATCCATGTTCTTAAAGTGGAAGCAAAAACGTAAAACGAGAGGAAAGAACACACAGGCACCTCCACAAATATGTTTATTTATTTAAATAATTATATTTTTATATTAATTATTTATATATTTTGTGGAGAAGGTTGTGTGTTATTTCCTCTCATTTTAAAAAGATAATTAGTATAATGTCGGAACCAAAAAAATTATATTTTCTTAAGGTAATTTCGTGAAGACTACGAGACTGACCATGATTACGCCACTGATCTCCCATTAGATCAAATCTCTAACCGTTTTCCAGATCCTCACAGTACTCAAAAAAAAAGTCAACGTTGGACGCTAGACATTAAAGTTCTTTTACCATAAAATCACATATTTTGTGACACTTGTTGCTTTGTCCCTCAATTACTCCCTTACTTGACAAGATAAGTCAAAATGTCATAGAAAACAAAAGATAGATCAGATTTCAAGGTTTCCAAAAATATCCCCACATGAGTTGATTGATAACACCGTTTGGCCGCTAGAGGGCGTCAAATTTCCTTTACCATATATCTTATACATATATCACATATTGTATTGTAAATATTTTTTAGTCAGATTTCATGTATATCTTAATCCGGCCGAGTTCCTGGCAAAGAAATGGTTAAAATGTAAAATTTTAGGTCTAACTCTGTTAGTTTTTGAGATATTAAAAAACCGACTGCACCAGCGTCTTTTCCGGGAAATTTTAACATAAAATGACACCGAGACGTCAACTGTAACTTGACAAATAAAAAAGTTGTATTTTTTGACGGTTCCAGGCCGCCATTTTGAATTTTCTGTCAAAATATTGACTTGCACCTCGTTTTAAAGGAAATTTCACGTAGTTTCAAGAAATGACAGACAGAATTCCAGCCGCCATTTTGAATTTTCTGTCAAAATATTTTGAATTTTCTGTCAAAATATTGTCAAAATATTGACTTGCACCTCATTTTAAAGGAAATTTCACGTAGTTTCAAGAAATGACAGACAAAATGGCTTTCCAGGCCGCCATTTTGAATTTTCTGTCAAAATATTGACTTGCACCTCATTTTAAAGGAAATTTCACGTAGTTTCAAGAAATGACAGACAAAATGGCTTTCCAGGCCGCCATTTTGAATTTTCTGTCAAAATATTGACTTGCACCTCATTTTAAAGGAAATTTCACGTAGTTTCTAGAAATGACAGACAAAATGGCTTTCCAGGCCGCCATTTTGAATTTTCTGTCAAAATATTGACTTGCACCTCATTTTAAAGGAAATTTCACGTAGTTTCAAGAAATGACAGACAAAATGGCTTTCCATGCCGCCATTTTGAATTTTCTGTCAAAATATTGACTTGCACCTCATTTTAAAGGAGATTTCACGTAGTTTTAATAAATGACAGACAAAATGGCGTCGCAGGCCGCCAAGGTAAACTCTTTTAAATTCACCAGGCCATCTAAGGACAGAATTTTGAAAGTTTAAGAGATTTTTAAACCCTCGTTTCTTCAAATTCAATTTTTTTTTAACTCCGCTATTAACCTGGTGAATGACATTTTTTGGAATCATGGCAACGTCACTTGTTTGTACATTACTAGACAGGTGACAGGTTTCCTCAAGACAATGACATTAGACAGGTTTCAGTTACCTTTACTTTGACATGATGACATCGGAGAAACCACGTTGCCAAAAATCACACAGAAGATTGCATCTCAAAAGTGCTCTAAATATTGCAAAATTTTGAAACACTCTCTGTTATGCTCGTGTTGGAAATGTGAAATCGGAGCAACACATTAAAGGCTCGAAATATCACAGTGGAGCAATTAAAAAGGCAAAGAAGGAACTCTTAATCGCCGCTACGGCTAACCTCGGATTAATTAATCACTCGCCCGTCAACAATGATGCATTTTTTCCGAATGGCGAGCGCAGTTTAAATCGCAATTAAAATTAAGTGAACGGGTAATTGAATCGAAAAGTGAACGTAACTTGCGTGAATTACTATCGAAGAAGAAGAGCTCCGGCGATTTTTGCTGATGTACACGTAATCGCGCTTAATGATGTTGGATTTTTCCTAAATCAACCGGTAGGTAATATAATAATTAATTCCCCTAGAAATTTTTGATAAGATACTAGTTATCTAACTAAGCAGATTCCAGTGATGTTTTTCGGTTAAGTGTTACTGGTAAATATCAAATAGCGTGACCCACAAAACTTTTCCTAAATCCCCTGGATCATATTTAATTTCCCAACAATGCCACTTTTGATAAGATAACTGTTATCTAACTAAGCAATCTCCAAAACACACTCCAGTAATTAAATGATAATTATTAGAAACAGTGTAGGTGCCAGTTAGTGATGTGTTACCAACATTGAAAATGACCTAAACACAATGACAATCAAGGTAACAAACCCCCCCCAATAGACCAGAAAGTGTATCAGAAATGATGTGTGGTAGGATTCGGTTTTTCTGGTTACAGGTGGAGCCTCAAACGACTACGGCCGAGCCACCGTTGAAACACTCCTCAAAGAGGGCGCTAGAGTTATTATCTGTGATCTGCCTGACGAAGATTTGCACATCTACGGAGACGACAAAGCTATTTTCCTACCAATTGATGTACTAGCAAAACTTTGGTGTAAAGCCTGGTTTATAAAACAAAATTTAAATTTAGATTTAAATTTAGCTGTAACTCTAAAAAAATATGGTATTCATAAAAGAAATATTTAAAGTCTTAAATCGATGACTGCTAAACGCCAAAGTTGTCATTTGCGCTCATTTAACATCCTAGGTCAACTCTCAAAAATATTAAGTGACATTCTGGATTCCCACATACCCAGTGTTGTAGGAATTGGAAAAACCAAATATTACTAGGCTTCAGTTTAACCGTTTAACCCTAACCTTTAGCTGCCAGGAAAAACCATAACCAAATATTCAAATTCAAAACACAAATCAAACAAACGTCTTGATTTAAAACCAATATTCTTATTCTTAAAGTTAATACTAAATTTAATGCTAAATTTAAATTTTGTTTTATAAACCAGGCTTAAGTGAGTGACTTTAGTTAATTTAAGGTTTTTAGGCCAGCCAAGAGAAAGACACTCTCACCCTGATAGCAGTTATACAAGAAAAATATGGCAAACTTGATGGGGTGGTAAACTGCATCGACCGGTATAAAACCACCCCCATTTACAATCCCCACAACCCTTTACAGCTTAAAGACTACGCTGACGTGATTTACGTAAGTTTTGCTTACTTACACCACGGCCTGTAATTTAAAGCAGCAAACCCAATAGGAGAACGTCCTACTCCCTTTCAACGTAATCAGATATGCTGTGCCCTTATTGGCTAGGAACATCCCCAAAAAGGGCAGCGGCCGGGGTGTAATCATAAACATGACCAGTCACAAAGCGTTCCAAGGGGATGGAGGAGAATGCGCCTACGCTGCCAGTAAAGCGGCCGTAATCCGGATGACTGAAGCTTTAAACGCCGATCTGGCCGGCATACAAGTTAGGTGTTTCAGTATTATGACCGGAAGTACCGGTGAGTATTACAGAGTTGCCAGCTCTACTAGAATAGTAAATAGGTGTTGCAGATGAGGCTGGGAACGGTTTTAGTGGGATTAGAAGTTGTTTCGACCACGTCACTTCTGAGCACGGTGAAGAACCGCTGAAGTTTGCTGAGCTGGTTAAGAAGGCGATCGAGGCGCCCTCTACCAAGTCGGTTCTAATTAGAATGGACAGCTGATGTTAACACTGAAATTTTATACGTTTAACAATAAACTATTTTGATAAAGAAAATTTTGTTTTACACATTTTCTGTAATTTGCAATATCTCGGAAAAGAGTTTTGTTAGTAATTTTTATGCTTCTTCCAATGGTATTAAATTGCAACACAAAATAATAATATTTCAGAGAGTTTCCTTTAAAATAAACAAGTTGGTTCCTAACATGCAAAATAAAAGGTGCTTATTGGCTAGGTACATAGAATGCCAAACTTTTTTTTTTATTTTTTTTTTGAAGAAGAAAGCAACTTTTTAATGCTCTAGGCATGTGAACTTTATGTTTTTTCTGTGGTTTTCCCTTGTTAAACCCTTTCGTACTTTTTTGTTTGCCCCTGAAATGTATGAGCTCATTTTTCTGTAATTTCTCAATTTAGTCACTCTGTTTTATGCATCTGCCAGTTTTTTGACATTCTAACTAACGTATTTGACTGGAAAAGCACTGTAGGTGTGCTAAACTAGATTGAACATTACTGAAAAGTGGTCAAACATCTGCTTAACAACTTATGTCATTCAACAAAGTAACGTTTAACGCGTTAAGAACAGATGAATTACGGTTACTAACTGTCGCAAAGCCCATATGATTAATGAGTCTGGTGTTCGTACATTTTTCTTGTTGTTGTTAAGACAGTACCACTAAGTGGTAATTGATTTGGTAAAGTGGCACTCGAAGGCGTGTGAATTTTTCTATATAAACCTTTCACCTGGAGCGAGAACGCGACGACGATGCCTTGCTCGTGATACACTTATTATTTAAATGCGAAACCGAAGCGATACTTTTAAATTGAAATGGCACGATTCTTGCCTTGGAAACGGCAAGAAAATTAACATTCTCGCAAGTGGTACCAGAGAGGGTACCACCACACGATCAGATGCTCGAAAATTGATTTTTCTTTGTGATTGCCACTGTTCGAGCAATCGTACCAACAGCCACAAAGTCTGATCTAGAAGCTTTTGACCACTTAAAACAATTCTTGATATGTTTAAGACACATATAGAAGCCTTTGTCATTTTCTAGAAGGTTTTCAATAGCATTTAGAGGTCTGTACAATTTTCGAAATGGCCCTAAAGGGTCTGGCATTTTAAAACAGTTCTGGAAAATTTGAAGACAATTGTAGAGGGCTCTAAAACTTTCACAAGGGGTTCAATAGCACTTAGAGGTCTGTTGAACTTTCAAAACGGTCCTAGAGGCCTCTGACAATTTAAAACAGTTCTTGGAAAGTTTTAAGATACTTCTAGAAGCCTCTGGACATTTTTAGAGAGAGTCAGAATTATTTAGAGAGCTCTGGCACTTCCAGAATAATTTTAGAGGCATCTGACCACTTAAAACAATTCTTCAAATGTTTAAGACACCTGTAGAAGCTTCTGGCACTTTTTAGAAGGATCTCAAAAGCATTTAGAAGTTATAGAACTTTCAAAATGGCCCTAAAGGCCTCTGACAATTTAAAACAATTTTGGAAAATGTTAAGACAGTTGTAGAGCGCTCTAAAGCTTTTCAATAGCATTTAGAGGTCTGTTGAAATTTCAAAATGATCCTAGAGGCCTCTGACAATTTATAACCATTCTTGGAAAGTTTTAAGAGACTTATAGAAATTTTTATGAGGTTTGTAGAATTATTTAGAGAGCTCTGGCACTTCCAAAATGGTTCTAGAGGCATCTGACCACTTAAAACAATTCTTCAAATGTTTAAGACACCTGTAGAAGCTTCTGGCACTTTTTAGAAGGTTCTCAATAGCATTTAGAAGTCTATGGAACTTTCAAAATAGCCCTAAAGGCTTCTGGCATTTTAAAACAGTTCTGGAAAATGTTAAGACAGTTGTAGAGCGCTCTAAAGCATTTCAATACCATTTAGAGGTCTGTTGAAATTTCAAAATGATCCTAGAGGCCTCTGACAATTTATAACCATTCTTGAAAAGTTTTAAGATACTTGTAGAAGCCTCTGGAAATTTTTAGAAGGATTGTAGAGTTATTTAGAGAGCTCTGGTACTTCCCAAATGGTTCCAAAGGCATCTGAGTCATGTGACCCCTTAAAACAATTCTTGAAAAGTTTAAGACATTTGTAGAAGCCTCTGGCATTTTCTAGAAGGTTCTCAATAGCATTTAAAAGTTATAGAACTTTCAAAATGGCCCTAAAGGGTCTGGAAATTTAAAACAGTTCTGTGAAATTTTAAGACAGTTGTAGAGGGCTCTAAAATAGCATTTAGAGGTATGTTGAACTTTCAAAATGGTCCTAGAAGCATCTGACATTTTTTAAAAAGTTCTCATTATCATTTAGACGTCTATGGAACTTTCAAAATGGTCTTTGATACCTTAAAATATTTTTGGAAAATTCTAAGACATTTGTAAAGGACTCTAAAACTTTTCAGAAGGATCTCAATAGCATTTAGAAATCTATTAAACTTTCAAAATGGCCCTAAAGTCCTCTGGCAATTTAAAACAGCTCTGGGAAATTTGAAGACAGTTGTAGAGAACTCTAAAATAGCATTTAGAGGTATGTTGAACTTTCAAAACGGTCCTAGAGGCCTCTGGCAAATTTAAAACCGTTCTAAGATGGTTTAAAACACTTGTGGAGGTCTGTGAAACTCTTTAGAAGGATTTGAATGGCATTTAGAGGTTTTTGGAACTTTCAAAATGGTTCTAGAAGCCTCTGGCAAATTAAAATAACTTTGAGAAGGTGTAATACATTTGTAGAGGACTCTGGCATTTTTTAAAAAGTTTTCATTATCATTTAGATGTCTATGGAACTTTCAAAATGGTCTTAGAAGCCTTCGACAATTTAAAACATTTTTGGGAAATTTAAAGACAGTTGTAGAGGGCTCTAGAACTTTTCAGAAGGTTCTCAATTATTTATTTAGAGATTTATTGAACTTTCAAAATGGTCCTAGAGGCTTCTAATAATTTTAAAACAACTTTGGGATGTTTGGCAGGCTTCTGGCACTTTTTAGAAGGTTCTCAATAGTATCTAGAAGTTATAGAACTTTCAAAATGGCCCTAAAGGCCTCTGGCAATTTAAAACAGTTCTGAGAAATTTGAAGGCAGTTGTAGAGGGCTCTAAAAGAGCATTAGAGGTCTGTTGAACTTTCAAAATGGTCCTAGAGGCCTCTGACAATTTAAAATAACTTTGAAAAGGTGTAATACACTTGTAGAGGTCTCTGACATTTTTTAAAAAGTTCTCATTATCATTTAGAGGTTTATGAAACTTTTCAAAATGGTCTTAGAGGCCTTTGACATTTTTTGGACATTTTACGACAGTTGTATAGGACTCTAAAACTTTTTCAGAAAGTTCTCAATGGCATTTAGAGATCTATTGAACTTTAAAATGGTCCTAAAACAACTTTGGGAAGGTTTTAAGACACTTGTAGAGGCTTCTGGTTCTCGAATAGCCTTTAAGGTTTACCAAACAATTTTTGAATTTAATTAATTTGTTTTCAAAAAAGATTTTTTGACTTTCTGCCTCGTCAAAGTGGGCCGTTTTACATACTAAACAAAGGAATGATCAAAAATAGTCAATTTGAGACATTAAAAAACAAATTTTCTACTGCGATGGGAAAAATGACGCGACCAGGTCCAAAACCAACACGACATATGATTAATGGGCGTTGGGGCATCGGATAGCGCGTATTAATGAATCAAATCAATGTATCTCTTAGAAAACTAATTTATACGTGTCAGGGAGGCCCAAAGTAACACTATCTTTAACACCATCCTCGCGATGTTAACATGGCTCGGGCTTTTAATCTTCCTATAAAACCGTGTTTGATCGAGTGTATACGTAGAGCGCCCGCAGATGGCGCTTTCGCTCAAATTGTCCCATTTAGTGGACGCACATCGCCACGGTCAAACATATCAATGGCCCAGGTGTAACTTTAGACAGTTGTCATTTCCCAGATGGCGCTAGTCCAGGTTAAATTCCTACGGTTACGGACTGAATAATTAATGGTAATCTGATGATCGATCGGCTGCGTGGGCGCTAGAAAGATCTTCACTATTCTGCAAAGTGGCCATCAAGGATTAACGGGGAAAATATGCCTCGGTCTCGGTTACGCCTAGCCTCAAAGTAATACTAATCCTAATTAGTAGTTTCAGGACCGGAACGAACGAAGAATAGTCCTAAATTCCATATACACAAAAAAAAAACAGTAAAAAGTTGTCCAAAGTTTGTAATCACTTAAAGTGTACATTAAGATTTTTTTACAAAAAAAGTAAAATTGTTTTTTTGGAACACCCTGTATATTTTTACATATTTTGGTAAAGTTAAATGTGCCTATTCCTACAATTTTTAGATCCTAGAAGGAATCATGTTTCCACGCAGACACTCTCAGAAAAACTCATTTTCAGGTAAACTTTTGTGCAATTATCTAAAAAATTATCCATAACTTGCTTGTTCCTGTAAAAAAAACTGAATATCTGACATTTTTTACAGGGATTTTTGCATATTGGTAGAGAAATTGGATTTGGAGCTCTTGTTCTAGAGTGCTGATCACCATTTTGACTTTTCAAATTGACTAGAGAGAGAAAGTTATAACAGAATGATTGTTGGTAGTTTGTAATTGGTTAAAAAAGCAGCTTTTGCTGTTTTTTTTACCAATCACAAACTAGACATAAAAAAATATTCGGTAAAGTATCACAAGTTTTCTGAAATGTACTTTGAATATAAAATCAATTATTGTACAATACAATGCTGGAAAAAATCACAAAAAAGTAATTTACAAACAAAACATGGCACAGTAGAAAAGGCTTAAAAAAACTAGTAAATAAGTATAATTTAAAATAGATTTAGTATAGTAAATGTGTCAAGAAAAACAGACTGTAAACTAGAAAGTATCTCTGGGAGTTCGACGATCAATTAAGTCAACATCTTTTGCATTGTATTATTGTCTTCAAAATTAAGTTATATCCACTACTTTTCAACGAATTGGAGATCAGAAAATCTATTACAAATGTCATAGTTTGACATGAGCTGTCACTGAATTCGAAAAAATCTAATATGGCGACTCAAAATTGAAAATTACATTTATACCTATTTTTTATGAATTGTTTCGTTTGAACTTATTTTTTTTTTAGTTTTTGTTCTATAGTTTTGTTATTGTGTACACACCCTGAAAAAGCCATAAAAATGGTAGTCGTTTAGGATGCTTAAAGGAGCAAAACCATTGGGACTGAATAATAATGGACAGTAAGAAGAAAGGTGTCGGATGAAGTCTTTTCCTCTTATTTGCTTAAATTTATGACTTTAGGTTTGAGATCGTTTCGACTTTTGCTAAGGTCTACCACAATGCTAAGAAGCAAAAACACAATACAATGACTTCGGTTATATACGAGCAAATTGAATCCGATCTAGTAAACCGCTCCAAAATCGTCGATATAAACAACAGAGAAACGACTCCTATTTTTTGTTTTTTTTTTAAACGACTTACTTTCTGCTAAACTAAAAAGATTATTTGACAGCTGAGTGAGACAAAATTGGAATGTTGTCATCAGTGTCAAATGTCAGTTTCTATTTTTAATTTTGTTACTGTCTTGCTCTGGTTCCATCGGCTATATCGATTAACCAATCCAACCATCCACCATCATGGTTGTCTTTAATGAATGTCGAAACGTTCAAACTTCAATTTTCTCAGTGTTGAGACTAAAAAAACAAAATATGGATCCGGTCCTGAGTAAAGTACCGAGTCGTACGGCAATTAGTCAGAAACATAAGCGCGACATCCTGAACTTCGACACCGCGTTTCGAGCCGAAAAAGAAAAACCCTGTTATAAATAGCCGCATAGTACGACCTGGCCAGACGGTACCACCGACATGTGTAAGACAAATGCCCGCGGTACCACTCCGACCGTATGATTTATCGTTCCGTTTGTTATTTGGATTGCGTTTTGTTTTGTTGGCGTGAGTAGAAAAAATCCACGAATTAGTCAGTAATGACGTGGATAACATCTGATCCGAAAGCGGACCAAACAGTCAGTCATCTTTACGTGGCAACGGATAATGTTCACACGGTCCGCTTGGTATTTGAACATATAAGAAAATCAAGGTGGGGCCTCTTCAGACACCTTCGATGACCGCACTTCTGTGTCAATATTCGGTCTTGCTCGTTTTTACCAGTGCAGGGTGGTAACACTTTTTAATTAATTATTACCGACACATTTGTCAAACTTGTGAGTTTTTCTATAATTATTATTTCAGCAATTTGAAATGTTTAGATATTGATTGACTTACGAAGCAAGCGAAGAAGTAATTTAAGGTCCTTTGGTATTAATATGCCCTTTGCTGTGCA
The DNA here is from genome assembly GCA_018691245.2 of Ips nitidus. NCBI lineage: Eukaryota > Metazoa > Arthropoda > Insecta > Coleoptera > Curculionidae > Ips > Ips nitidus. The sequence goes on from CM042792.1 coordinate 3,157,788, forward strand.
TTGGAACCCTCCTGGAGCAAAATAAAAAATGTCCAAAATTGCACTTTTTGCAAAAATGACATTTTTTCAATATTTGAATGATTGTAACTTTTTTATTTGAACTCTTTAAGATTTCACTAAAACATCATTAGAAAGAGGATAAAAAATACTACAAAATGAGACAAAACTGGCCTCTCTAGCTCTTCACGTTACCGAGATATTGAATTTCAAAAAGTAGTAAAAAAATACCCCTAACACCCCCCCATTCTTTAAATTTTTTGAAAAACTAAAAATTTTAAAGTGTTTTTTTTGTACTTATTTCACCTAATTTAAGGTCCTTTGGTATTAATATGCACTTTGCTGTGCATTGGAACCCTCCTGGAGCAAAATAAAAATTTGCCAAAATTGCACTTTTTGCAAAAACGACATTTTTTCAATATTTGAAGGATTGTAACTTTTTTATTTGAACTCTTTAAGATTTCACTAAAACGTCATTAGAAAGAGGATAAAAAATACTACAAAATGAGACAAAACTGGCCTCTCTAGCTCTTCACGTTACCGAGATATTGAATTTCAAAAAGTAGTAAAAAAATACCCCTAACACCCCCCATTCTTTAAATTTTTTAAAAACTAAAAATTTTAAAGTGTTTTTTTTGTACTTATTTCACCTAATTTAAGGTCCTTTGGTATTAATATGCCCTTTGCTGTGCATTGGAACCCTCCTGGAGCAAAATAAAAAATTTCCAAAATTGCACTTTTTGCAAAAACGACATTTTTTCAATATTTGAATAATTGTAACTTTTTTATTTGAACTCTTTAAGATTTCACTAAAACATCATTAGAAAGAGGATAAAAAATACTACAAAATGAGACAAAACTGGCCTCTCTAGCTCTTCACGTTACCGAGATATTGAATTTCAAAAATTACTAAAAAAGACAATGGTTTTAGTAATCTGGTAATAATTTGATAACCCCCATAGATATCTTCGATTTTAAGACACATTCTAAACGGGCACTAAACGGTGCAACTTTTTCTCCATTTAACGAACCCTGTAACTATTGCCATTTCCAATGATGGGTCACCTTGAAAGTTCTCACTCTGTATATTGAGGTATATCTCTCATTTTCCCCTTGTATCTTTAAAAATAAGTGAGACAAAATTGTTGAAAACGGGAAATTGTGGCATTGACAGGTGACAGAGACGGTTTAATTGACTTTTCTCACTACAGAATGTATAATTGGCGTTTCAAGTTGAACAACCGAATCGAGCAACCCGTTCCTAACCTAACATTATAAATAATATGACACTGTCACTGTCAAAATCAATGTAAACAAAGGGAGAAATGACAGCTGGAATGGCCGACACTGTTTTCAAAACTGACCACCAGAGGGAGTATCTCTTACCTTGAAACGCCAATAGCAAAGATTGTTATTTTGACAGTTTGACAAACTTTTGGGCTGTTGCGAGGGTTGACAATTTAACAAAATGGCGTGTAAAGTGTGTTATTCTGGTAGTATAGAAGCATTTAACGGTAAAGGAAAAAAAGCAAGCAACACCTAACAAAGCCGCAGGCAGGACATCTTTATACATACGTTCGATGTTAGCCGGAGGCGGTAGAAGATCCTAATTTGTTATAGAGTATTTATTTTATTCGTGTATTCACATTAAGACGTTATTTTTTCGTAAGATGGTAATAAATAGACACCGCGACGGGTATTGCGTGTACCGAATAATTACTGAAATTCAAATTTACGTTTGGAATCTCGGATTATAATGGTCGTATATTTATCGTTTCGAATGCGGTTTTCTATCTAGCGCGTCCCGAGATATTTATGCCGCGTAATTTGCTTAATGTCATTTGAATTTAATGCGTTTCTGACTGATTTCGAAACAAAGAAACTTTTTCTCTTTATAGCGCGGGAAGAATTTGCGCGTTTCCATTAAAATTCCCAAAGTGCGAGTAAAAAGGAACGGCGGGATTTTATTGGTCGCGCCTTTTTGTCCGCAGACCACACAACGATTCTAGCGCACAAATTACGGAAGCATTTTAATTATTTTAATTCGAATTGATTTTATCGGCGACGACCGGTCCAGTTCCTATTAAACTCGACCGTAAAAGACGCTCGTAAAGATTATCGAATCCGATCCTCCCTCGCTTTTACACGTCGCTCCATACCAGAAGAAAAAAACGGTCACGCAAGTCCGAAACGGAAATCTAAATGAAGAAAACGAGAGCAATAAAAGTTAATCGGACGGGACATCTACGCGAACATCACGACCGCTATGGGAAATCCTAGCGGTACCACCCTGTAGAACAAAACCATTCGCACGCAATTTCTTTGGAAACATACCAAGACGTTTCAGTATTTAAACCCTTTTTTCACTAAAATAAATGTCAAAAACATATGATGATAAATTATCACCAGAAGCTTCTTGATGTCTGGGAAGTGACAAAAACGCTGTCAAAATCCTTTGTCATGTCTTGCCATTGTCAAAACCATTTTACTGGCGTCCGGTTGTCAAAATTGTAGTTTGGAAACTGTTTACTCGCTTCAGGTTGTCGTGGAAGTCTTCCAGATGTCATGGAGTTGTCAAATTACTACCAGAAGGCTTCTCGATGTCTGGATAGTGTCAAAAACGCTGTAAGAAGCCTTTGGCACGTTTGGCAAACCAATTTTGCCTTAACAGACATATAAAATGTCAATTTTTGCACTTGCAAAGGTGTAGGTATATTTTAATTGTCTACACTAGTGTAGAGAACAGGGTGACTGAATGGGTTATTTAGCAATAAAATAGACAAAAATATATGAAAAGTTTGCACTTTTTTGATAAAATTAAAAATAAGGCAATTTAATCAAACACCCTGTACACACCAGTTGCCTCTAGTATTTTGTTTGTGATGATGTTTATAAGGTTCCTTTTCGTTTACCACACAATGTTATTAAAATTGCAATTCCTCTTAGAAGAACAATTTGGGCCAAGCCATTTTCGGCTTTATAAACATTTAGACAGTTGAAAAAGATACAAATTTCCTACCCTAGTCCACAGGGTGATTGATTAAATTTTGTTCACAATTTTGATTTTTGATTTTAGCAAAAAGTTGCAAAGCACACATTTTGTATTTATTTGTCTCTATTTTTAAATTGCAAAAATTGTTCATCCACTTTTTTTTACTCAAATTTGGGACACCCTATATTTTAATGGACAATTATTTTATCATTGATTTTTGAATGTGGTTTTTTTTTGTTAATTTTACGTTGAACAGAAATTCATAATATAACGACGCAACGTTACCTAATAACATTATTTTATAATTTTAGTCAAAAACTAAAATTTAATATTCCTTGAATAAGTACAGCAATGTTGCCAGGTTTACCGTTAAAACGGTATATCTACCGATTTTGTAATTCTTCTACCGTTCTCCTATTTTTTGTATATAATCTTACGTTATTGCCATTATGTTATTTGTGAAACTTTTTATATACTTTTTCAGTTTATTGAATAGGAAATTTAATAAGGATTCTAAAAATGCGCTTGAAACAGTCATTTTCTTACTCCAAATTAATCTTTAAAACCACGTGATGTCTGTCACTATTGTCACAATATTGTCAAAATTTTACTAGAATTTGCAAGAATTACATTTTAACACAGTTTTCGAAACAAGACGATTTTCTGATATTTAGCAGTTATTTTGACAATTGTCACTTCTCAGTCTAGCTAAATAGACTTCTGAAATCACGTGACAACTACCACTAACGTCAAAACGGTCAAATCATGCTCAAAAGTTTCATAATCAGAGTTAAGAAACGTTTTCTTGCAGTATTTGATATAAAACGTGTTTCTGAGAATTATCACAGTTATTTTGACAATTATCACGTGGCCGTCTAGCTAAATAGTGTTCTACAATCACGTGACAACTGTCACTAACGTCAAAACTGTCAAATCATGCTCAAAAGTTGCAAAAATCAGGGTTTAGAAACGTTTTCTTGCAGTATTTGATATAAAACGTGGTTCTGAGAATTATGACCGTTATTTTGACAATTATCACGTGGCCGTCTAGCTAAATAGTTTCTATAATCACAGACAATTGTCACTTCATAGTCTAGCTAAATAGTCTTCTGAAATCACGTGACAACTGTCACTAACGCCAAAACTGTCAAACCATGCTCTAAAGTTGCAAAAATCAGGGTTTAGAAACGTTTTCTTGCAGTATTTGATATAAAACGTCGTTCTGAGAATTATGACAGTTATTTTGACAATTATCACGTGGCCGTCTAGCTAAATAGAGTTCTAAAATCACGTGACAGCTGTCACTAACGTCAAAACTGTCAAACTATGCTCTAAAGTTGCAAAAATCAGGATTTAGAAACGTTTTCTTGCAGTATTTGATATAAAAAAGAATGACCTCTCCTGTAGGTTGTAAATAAAGAATTTTTCCTGGTAATGCGGTTTATAGAGAAGGCCTGGCAACATTCTTCCGTCATAAACTGTCAAGTTTATCGTTGTTTAAGAGGTGCCGCCGTAAAAGTGGTCAGTTTTTTGCTGTGCAAAAAGATGGATTTATTCATGGCGTGAGCGTTTTATGGGTTCTTTTTTACTGTCGCCATGTTATTAAGCGACAATAACGTTACGGTAACTGTTGAGGCGATAACTCCCTAAGTTGGGTACTTGTTTTGGGTTATGATAATAGCAGGTGTCATCCAACTCTTTCTAGGTGTGCCTTGTGGTCGTTGCGGTGAGATATGGAGAAAGTAGTCTGATTGTCAGTATTACTTCTTCTCGGTGCCTTAGGAGCGTTCCTTATAGCAAGAAGAGGTTTTCGTTCGATTGGCGAACCGTGGAAAGTAATAATTATTATTTATTCGAGCCACCTCGCGTAATACGAGACGAAAACCAACACTCGGCACCGAGTTTGCTCTCCTAATGACTGTTTGCTCAGTCATTTAAAGGTCCCGTTTAAAATTTATGAGAAAGCCATCTCGATGGCTCGTCTAAGTGCCCGAGCACTGTTATAGATTAAGGCCATACGTGCCAGATATAGATTGTCGACGTCTCGGGAACACATGTTCCAACCTCTTTAAGTAATTAGCTAATTTCGTTTACGTGTAAAATCGTATGGGAGAAACGTGCTAAAACAGCTATGTTTCGCCACTGGCTCGAGTGCGACTCACGCGGCGTTGTCAATGTTTACCCCCTCGTTCTTCTTCTTCTTCTTCTTCTTCTTATTCTGCTGATGCTGACGTGAAAAGTTGAACGACTTTTTTTTGTGTTTGCCCAGTTCGGGATCGATTCTCGAGATTTCCGCACTTCAGCACCTTCGATTGTCGTTCACACATTCCATGCACTACTACAAGTTAATAGTCTTTACATTTTTTAGACGGACAGTACGACACATTCCAACCTATCTAGTGACCTATAGAAGCTTACACTAGCTGTCAGAATAACCGTGCAGACAGCTGTCAAAATACCATTTTAAGGCACTAGTGCTTAAAAAAAAACGTTTTAAAACTTTGACCAGTAAATTACTGGTAAATTACAAATACTGTGTGTGTTTCTGGCAAATTTTGACACTACTTTTCTCCCTGACTGTATCAAATTTTTTAGTGTTTTTTCAGGTTATCGGATAGGAAATTTAATGAGGATTCCAAAAATGTGCTTGAAATAGCAATTTTCTCACTCCAAGTGGGTTTTATAGGCGATTTTGTCCCTGACTGTCCTTTCAAGCTGTGTTCCTTGCAGTTCAAACTTTGACACCGTTTTTCTCCCTGACTGTACCAAATTTTTTAGTGTTTTTTCAGGTTATCGGAGATGAAATTTAATGAGGATTCCAAAAATGTGCTTAAAATAGTAATTTTCTCACTCCAAGTGGGTTTTATAGGCGATTTTGTCCCTGACTGTCCTTTCAAACTGTGTTCCTTGCAGTTCAAACTTTGACACCGTTTTTCTCCCTGACTGTACCAAATTTTTTAGTGTTTTTTCAGGTTATCGGATAGGAAATTTAATGAGGATTCCAAAAATGTGCTTAAAATAGTCATTTTCTCACTCCAAGTGGGTTTTATAGGCGATTTTGTCCCTGACTGTCCTTTCAAACTGTGTTCCTTGCAGTTCAAACTTTGACACCGTTTTTCTCCCCGACTGTACCAATTTTTTTAGTGTTTTTTCAGGTTATCGGATAGGAAATTTAATAAGGATTCCAAAAATGTGCTTGAAATAGCAATTTTCTCACTCCAAGTGGGTTTTATAGGCGATTTTATCCCTGACTGTCCTTTCAAACTGTGTTCCTTGCAGTTCAAACTTTGACACCATTTTTCTCCCTGACTGTACCAAATTTTTTAGTGTTTTATCAGGTTACCGGATAGGAAATTTAATGAGGATTCCAAAAATGTGCTTAAAATAGTAATTTTCTCACTCCAAGTGGGTTTTACAAGCGATTTAGTCCCTGACCTTTAAACCATGGTCCACAATTTTAGCTGATTTAAATATTTGTTGCACCAAACCAGTTTTTCCTAAAAAACTCGAAAACAGTAAAAGTTACAAAAAAATTGCAAGAGACCAAATATATTCCTAATCAACTCCTTAACCTAACACCGTAAGGTTGCAGAGACCTTTTAGCTTCCGTATACAGGGTGTGCATGAAAACTATGGTGACTGACTGTTTTTGGTCACCCTGTACGCAATTTTTCAGATAGAAATGTTTGCACAACACCACTGAAAAAAGGAGCTCAAGACGGTTAATTTGAGTGGTTCAACCTCCTTGAACTCCCAAAAATAACCGAGTTACAGGGTGCTCAAATTTTAAACCACAATTTCAACTGATTTGAAAATTTGTTGCATCAAACCAGTTTTTGCTAAATAACTCGAAAACGGTGAAAAAACTTTTAAACCCTGGAAGTTTCACAGTCCGTCAGTGTCGCTATTACGGTATACAGGGGGTGCATGAAAAGTGTAGTGATTTATTACTTTTCAAATTACTGACAGCCATGACACGAAAATGATATCTTTCAAGTAAATGTCAATTATATCCATAAACTTACTGGTCAAATTGGTAAATTTTCCTGTCACACTGATTTTTACTTTTCCAATTTTACTCTACCTTACTCTCACCTACTCAACTAAAGCTACGTTTTAGAGTGATTTTAACCTTTAGTGTCATCAATTTGTATGACACTTTCAATTTTTACAAAACCGAGCCAAATTACAGTAACACGAGTTTACGTCATTTCTCAAAACACTATACAAATAGTACAATGTATGTAATGTCTAAAATAGCTTGAAAACAATTAGTATATCCTAACATGATTTGTTGTAACGGTTAAAGGTGGTGGAAAGCAAATTTGAACTTTAATGGCATCAATTTTTGTTTTGTCATACTGAAACTTGCCACAATCTGGTAGTTCAGTGAGACATTGATTTAAAGGTGTGTTTTTCGAGTTGATGGGACTGTTTAACCTCCAGTTAGGCGAGTCACGTCTCGAACCTCTAAAAGTGGAACAATATAATAGAATCGCAGCGATTCCTTCCTGTTTGTCGGTCCTAAACCAACTAGAGCTAGGCCATGACTCTTTTGATAGTCAAACGGGTTGACAAACAAGCCGCTTTCATCTGCATACAATCCGCTATAAACTAGCGGCGAAGTGGCCAGCCAGTGGCTTTCAATAGGGGTGAACGCACATAATCTATCGATATAAACTGTCCCGGTCCGATCGGTTATTTATTGGACACAATACCCGTTCTCGAGATGGTTTATTGATGATCGGCCACATTTCGTGCATATTTGTCCGCTCGATAAGACCTCGTAAACCAGCTCGGGGATTTTTCGGAAATTTTAGGAAGTCGAACCACGCCAGTAAATTAAATCGCAGTGGACAACTTGAAATTTTTCGGACAATTTCAAAGGACAACTAAGAACGCTGTGAAACAATTATTTGTTTGTGTGGCAATTTTAGGTTAATAACGTTAACTTCAATTACGATATTAAAGCAACGTTGTCGATTATTGGTTTGTTAACTAGTTGGTAACCATTGGACAACAACAAAAAGATGTATTAGAAAATAAAAATTCCTGATTAAGTACGGCACTGGTTAAAAGACGGTTCATTTAACTAAAAGGTCAACTTAATTTCAGATTTGACTCTATAAATGTTTATAGCACGGAACGAAAAGGCGCTAAAAGGCGTTTTACGACAGACCTAACCTCACATGCGTGGAATCCTTTATTGGACTGTAAAGCCGCGGAATTGACGATCTAATAAAAAAAAAACTGTCCGTTGTTTATATCTAAAATGTCCGCGCTTTACCGCTACGCAACATCGATGAGGCCGATAAGGGACATCGTTCGCTTATCACCGGGAAATAAACCAACGAGTTGGTCGGGTCGTAGCTTTTTCGAAGATTCTATCGCGCATGGCAAAATATTGCGTCGACCGTCAAGTTGGAACGTGACCGATTTTACTCATCGATATTTATTGCCACCCTGTAGATAGTTTGTATGTGATTTGGACGTTTTTTGTAGTGGAAATGATCCGCACCAGAGGATAATATGTCCGTTTTCCCAGCATTGGTTTAGACTGTGTTATTTTGTACATAATCTGTCACGTTCAAATCTCACTTAAAATTGACTTGGAAGTGTCGGGGAAACACATTTTGCTCGGTAGTTTACAAAGAGACCAATGCACGTTTGAAGTTACTATAGTCTACCCGGCGAACCTACGGAGTAATAAAAGTCCATTAGTATTAGTCTATATCCGGTCCGTTTTACAATATAATATGTTCTTCTTTCTCTAATATAAGGACTTCTCGGGTCTCATGTCTCGATTCACTTTTACGTACCTGTTTTACAGTGTAATGCGGGTCGACCAAAGTTGCCGCCTATCGAATTTTATTACTCCGTAGGTTCGCCGGATAGACTATAGAATTTGCTAAATTTTCAATTAACTGAAAAATACTCTTATTCTCAAAAAAGTGAATATGCAAGCCGTTTTTACTCTATCTTCAACAGATTGCTATTAGGTGCTATTACCTTTCCGAATGTTGAAAATTCAAATGTTCACAATATCTTAAAAACGAGAATATTTAGGAAAATCAGGAACAAAAATGATTATCACTTACATAAGCTGGTGTTTCACCCATTTGATAAATAATAGTGATAAAATTATTTTAGTGCAGGTCATTTTATTGGAATAGATACAACCACAGCTTCCAGAAAGTTTCCTAAATAATTTTTACCAAATTGCATCTTTTCCTCGAGTGATTGGTTATGCTGATTGTACGCACATAATTAACCAAATAAACTGCAATTATGAACCACAATATTAATAATTAATAAACTATTGTACTTAATATACTACACAATTACTAACATAAACACAAACACACAACTATTCAAAGGTAAAACCACTATAAAGAAAACTGCAAATAGAAACCACAACACAAACTGGGTCCATTACTTCAAAGCGCCCACGTGGCAAAGCCAATCTCGTGACGGCAGGTTTGTTTGCGTATAAGCGGTCACGTGACCGAGTTTGAAGTAGGGTAACATCACTACTCGAGCAGTTTGTGTATCAAAACGGAATTGACGGACAATTCCACAACAATGCAAGGTTGTCAAGTGTTTTCTCTGATTAACTAACCAAGGATTTATGTATGACGGTGCAAGGAGTATGTAATGCAACTATGACAATTTTTAAACGACCTTTAAAGGCAAACTAATCACTGTTAAGAAATTTCTAACTGATGAAGAAATGTCGGTTGTCACGTGACTATGACATTTCCTGACTTTTGGTCAGTAATTGGTCAATAGATTTGAACTAATTTATCCTGTTTATGGGACTTTTGTATTTCTCAAAAGACTCTTTTGTAGTCTTATTTAATTGTTTCTGGTAATGGGCCTAATTCTTGAAAGCAGAGAACGGAATTCACAAAAGAATTGTCGATAGAATGTGACAGAAGAAGCTGACAATGGCGGGTTCCTGTCACATTCTACAGGTCTTTCTCTTGATTATTCCCTTCCCTCATTTCAAGAATACGCACCATGGTCAGAATTTCTGGGACATTATGGGAGTGTCAGAAAGTGATTTGTTTTTTAATTATGATCATTTTGCTTCCTTTTGAAGTGATGTAAATTTAGTTTTTTTCATTAAGATGGGTTAGTTTCTTTTGGTATGCTTTTCCTCGGGTCAGTTTTTCAAATGCTTTTCATACTCTCTCACAGTGAGTTATTTTTAAAGAAAACTTCTTAGTACCACGTTTGCTGTTAATTGTATTTTAGTAAAAAGTGCTGTGTAACATAAAATGAAAGCCTCCAGGCAATTCGCCAACTGACAGATATCCCATCTTATTCAATCAGCCACGGTACGTGTTTTTTTCGTACTATCCTAACCATGTTTTCCCCCTTTAATTTGTGGCGTATCGTTTCCTCAACGCGTGCAGGTCTTAGGTCGCGAGAACTAACTGACCCGTATGCAGTACCGTATACGGGCAACGCGCCCACCGTCTGTCTGCTGGTACTGCACCGGCTCTTCTTCCTGATCGATTGCGGCTCGCGCTTAGGCCCCGTTCACATCGTGGTACCAATGCGGCCGCCATTGTTCCACGACTAGGTCGTACCCGAGGCTGTGTACGAGGCCTAAGCCGGTGCGTGAATGTGCACGATACCGGTACGGCGGTGTCATCTTCGTCGAAGAATCTAAAGCGTGCGGTAGTACCGTAGGTCGGCAACCCAACATACGTCCAGTCTAAGTGGATGGTTGCGTGCACTTTACGTCCTAGTAATCAGCGTTAGGAATGAGTAGGCCGTTTTTGCTATCTGGTAAAAAATGGCAACACCAAACTAGAACCAAATACTAGAAGAACAACACCTACTGTCACAAGCAAGCTGCAATTCAAGACTCCAAAAGGAATGGTGTCCAGTCGGGCAGGTCTTTGACAACGCAGTACTACAAATTGACACTCCTTAATTAGACTGCAGTCAAGACAATACCAACGTAAACGACACACACTATCTTGCAAACCTTCACTCTAAAAACAGTACTCCTATTAGTCAGTACCAAAAGTAATTTTTAGGTAAAACCTCATCCCAAGTCTTCTGAGCAGCAAAAATCAACAAAATAATAGCAACGGTGTAACCAGAGAAATGCACCACGGTACCTACAGAAAAACTCTAAGGAAAAATTAATTTGAAAAATTGACAGACGGTACTCACTTTGAGCATTTGAGCGCAAAGACAGCTCAGAATGATCGAAGCCGTCAGAACGCAAACGCTGAACGTTTTTTTGAAACACCCTCGTAAGTCTTGGAAAATTCTGCCGGTTTGGTTACTTAAAAAATGCAGTACATTTTTGAAAAAAAAAAACTTGCCTCAATATCTCTTGATGGTATCGTATACAATAATGCAACCGCGCCCTCTGTACTTGACAGTCTTCAACCCTTAGTACGTCACTTAATAGCAGTTTGAGGTGGTCAATTTTGCTCACCAGCAACGTGGTAGCCTCCCAGGGCATGTAAGTCAAAATGGCCGCCGAAGGACTATAAAATGCTAACCCAATTCAATAACAAAATCAGTTGAATGCTATACTTACTCATTGATAGTACTTGAGCAATGATAACGACAGTCTTGACAGGAGTACTAATTGACTGTGTAAGCCACGGCCACCACAAATTGGTGGCAGTACCGCAAACCTCCTTGGTTGGATCGCATCCAGCTGTTTAAGTTTGACAGTACTGTCAGTAGTAAGGATGTAGCTGGTACTTACTAGTATCAAAAACATTGACAGCAGCATAGAGCTGTACACCCACGCAGCCAAAAGTGAAGTAGAACAAAGACAGAAAATTCGTTTTTCCAATGGTTTGAGGTAAGGTTGGAGGGATGCCAAACTTGGAGGTGTCTGCCACCTGTTTGAAAATTCTGGACCAGTTTGTGAGGTTGGCTTGAAAGAGGAAACAAATGAGGATGCAGTTGCTCACTCCCGTGAGAACGACCAGGTCTTCACTCAGGTCCACATCTTCATTTTCTGCAGTTTGATTGGTTAGTGAAGAGTTACTAAGTGACGTTGACTGACCTTTAAGAGCTGCCAGATAGTGCAATAAACTTTCTAACCACACAAAACTAGTTAAAACTCGTATCACTAATGATAAGGAATAGAACAAGTTAGGATTTGATTGAGTTGAGGCAGTAGGGTAGAAATGTAGGATTTTTAGTGCTAAAATCGTGAAGTAAAATGGTGATTTTCTGTTTGGAGGATGGTATAGATCCATGGTTTGATGCAACCTGAACACATATTCAATCCATAATATGTTAGTACGACGTAATAATACTGCAAACCTAATAACAGGGGGATGATAAATGTCTAGTATTTAAACGTCAAGTGAACATTAGTTAGGCAACCAATGATTCGTATTCGTGGCTACCTGCCAGTGCAAAGACTGGCAAAAGTATTGAAAAATTCCCTTTTAACTGGTTAATAGTTGAAAGGTCAGTGTCGTGACATGATGGTGGGCGTAACCACTAATTAGGCAAATTGACGTGGATCAATGGGATCGATTTAGAGTGGTTTCGCGCTCATTTTCGAAATTTAAATGAAGGAACAAGTCGCCCATTGAACTGGCGAGCTCGTTTTCGATCTAGATAGTACCGCGCAAATTGAAATATTGTACCTGGGCTGGAAGGTGTGTGTTTAGCGGTGGTATCGGTCGAGAATAATCAACAAAACTGACGTTTCGTCCCGCCCCGACATTGATCATCATTAATTTTCCAATATATTGAACGTCACGCCGATTTTGCCATTCGGACAATGTTGCAAGGTTGCAGTTTCCCAATTTCCGTTCATCAGTTCACACCTCCATCTTCGTATCTAGATAATACGAAATCGTCTACGATACTCCTACTGTGCAGTACTATTACCTTTATGGGAATACATCATCGGCGGAATTAATGATCGTACCGGCGGTACTTCGACGTTACAGGGCCACGCAACAAATTGAGGGACGGCACTGGTTTTCATACGAAGGTCAGGATGGCTTTTGTGCTAATGCAACGAAACAATACGGTTCCGCCGCCCATGGGCGACCCACGGCGGGTGGAATATGAATCATCCGTGTTATTAGATACGTCGTATTATTACGACGTAATGATATAGCTTTAAAGTGCGTTCAGGTTTCGAAACGATCCACACCACCCCCTTGAATGACCTACACTTTTACCCTAAAACCACCAATCAAATCTCAACTTTGACCCAGTTTTCTTGTACTATTTCATTTTTCAATTCTGGTGAACTAACCTAATTTAAGAAGAAAAAGTTATGTTTTTGAGTATTATTTAAAAATTTGATTTTTTTTTCATTTCAATATCTCCGATTCGCAAAAAGGGTGAGATATCAGCTCTTTCAAATAGAGGCGCTGTAGTCGTTTAAAAATTGGACAAACGCAATTTTAGTAATATTTTGATGTTTAGCACAGCAAAGGCTGTATTTATACTAATCTAATACAGTGCGTTTTTTTAACGCGCAACGTAGGATTTTACGTGTTAAATTTTTAAGCCCATGTTAGACCATTTTATTTTGGAACTGCAAGTCTATAACTTGACGGGTGTGTCTTTAGTACCCTGAAGCTTAAGTAAGTCTACCAATTTGGTCTAAAAAGTGATTAAAAACTGGAAAAAAATCATTTTTTTTTCGAAAAGATTTCATCGTACCATACTCCCTGTATGCATTGTTGTTCCTTGTTGTTTTTATACTTTTTGACATATTTTTGACTGCATCACGACCCGACATTACGTGATGAATTACCGCAGTCCGATGTAGAAGATAGGGAGTTTTGATGTTTTTTAACTTGAGTTGTTATTTTAAGTTTATAATCAGCACATCAGTCATTTTTGTTTAATTGGTTGTGTTAATGCATAAAACCATAAGTCATTTATTTTAGTTACAGGTTTTAATAAACCTTTTCTGTTCTTTCGGTTCTTTATTACTTAGTTTAAGACAAATTATGTGGTAATTAGGTATTTAATTATAATATTTTTGTACCTTAATTTGAGAAAGTAATAAAGATAATTAATGTTCTGCCTAACCGCCGTTATTATTTGCAACAGATAAAAAATGTAAGGCTTATGTGATTCCTAAGCGCCTAAAAAAAAGACTCAAGCGCCAATTTTGATGCATTGCTTTGCCTTAAATGACCTAAGCACCAAAATGATCAATAAAACCATTATTTTACTTTCTTCGGCAACATATTTTAAGTTCCATAGTTTAAGGCAACACAATTTTATGATTCTTTGGAAAATTAGGCTTCAAATGATCCGAGTTTGTTAAATAACGGTATTTTGTTTCACTTGTAAAATTATACAAAAGTCGGTTATGCCTTTTTGTCGTGCTGACGTCGATTTTTTGAACGTCAAAAGGGCATTATGATTGTTTGGAATACTGTTTGGCTTCAAAGGGAGGTCACTTTGAACAATTCACTTATAAAAATACTTCTTTTGTTCTTAACTTTCTTGATATAAAGTTAATGATCACCCTGTTTTACTTTTTACGCCAAATTTTACCTGCTACCTGCCACCACCAGTATCAAAAACAACAAAGAACCACAATGCATACAGGGAGTATGAAACGATAAAACCTTTTCGAAAAAAGATGATTTTTTGCAAGCTTTTTAACACTTTTTAGGCCGAATTGGTAAACTTACTTAAGCTTCAGGGTACGAAACAGCCACCCGTCAAGTTTTATACTTGTAGTTCCAAAATAACATGGTCTAACATGGGCTTAAAAATTTAACACGTGAAATCCTATGTTGCTCGTTAAAAAAAACGTACTGTATAACAAAAAACACGTTTTAGACGCCATTCTTCTCCTTTTTAGTTACAACACCAAAATCCACAACCGAATCAAACAAAAACACTAACTAACCAGAAAAAGAAATAGCTGGCAAAATATAACTCTCAATAATGAACGCCAAAATTAATCTTTGATAGTTTCGTCTATTTTTTTGGCAACCTTCTTCAGTGCTTCTGTATCCTGTCATCTGCATTGAATTCGTTAGTGAACAGAAATTTCAAGAAGAAATTTATTACTTAGTTGTTTCAACAGTAAACAGAAGAAATTTTTGAAAATTGTAAAACTAGTAAGGCTGTATCTGTATCTGTCAAGAAAAGGAAGTACAAACAAACAAAGTAAAGTGTGATGCTGAAAACAGTGAAATAGCATCATCTGCATCTTCAATCATGTGAATTGAAGACATTGTAATGAAGAGTGTTTTGCTAAAAAGAGTGAAATGATGATGAAATTTCTAGACTAGTGAAGAAAAAGATGAAGACGGTAAAACATTGAAGAAATGGCGGGCGTGAATAAAATCGCATATTGTCTTCGTGCGGGCAGTTTTATGAGTGGCATTAAAAAAGTGAAGCAAAAAACCATAATTTCTATATAATGTCCATGGGAATCGACTGTGCTCCATAAAAACATCTCGTTCTGTTATTACTTCCAGAGGCGGACTTTACTTCAATTTCCTCCACTCTGGTAGTACTGACATTTGTAGTTAGAGGCAGTACTGCAACTGACTTGATAAACGAATAAAAAAAATTCAAGGGTTACAACAATTTAGTTTGGTTTGAAAAAAGTGGATTGTGGCTGCGCGCCGCTGTGTTAAATGGTACCGATCCGCGAACGTGGTCGATGGTACCATGCGTGCATTTTGTTTTTAATTACATGGTGCGATGGGCATTATTCATGTGCACGTTCAGTGTTCTACAATAAGTTTATATTATACGCCTGAGTAATAGGCCTTTTGCACTTATTCGACTTCTCGGAACTATCAAATAGATTTATTTTATGAAAAGTCTGTGGACGATTTACGGCCCAGGCCAGGGACGCTACAATGTATTCTTAAAACGTCTCAGAACCCGCAGTTATTTGGATTTCTATGGTAGTACCACATTTCCTGCTTTTTACGCGACACTCTGTCACGGTAGTACCCGTTCGCAAACCACAATATACGACCCGTTTGGGGACATTCATCATTTTAAGACTAGAGGCGCCGTTTTTGTGTTAAAGTGACACGCGTGTCGTGCTCCTGTCAACGTGATCTCACTTGAGTACCCGCGGTACCACTCGCTATGATATATCACGATTCCGACCGCATTAAACCTTAATCCCCTTTCCCCTCTCTGTTCGCTCGCGTTTGGACCTCCAACGTCTTATTTTGCGGTCAAAACCAGTAGTACCGGGACCGCCTGGGCCAATTATATCCCATTCCGTAATTTTCCTTCTAGCCGTACCGGCCTCTAATAATTTCCCCGGCCTAATCACCCGATTACGGTTCGTGCCGGAACATGTGGGAGATCGAAACGGTTGAAGATCGACCATGAGAGCGGAAATTGACCCATAAACGAACTTTACAAGTCAATCTTCAGTTGTAATCAACCAGAATTAGCCTGTGTAGGTACCACTTAAAACTAGTACCATCAGGTCTTTTCATTTAACACACTATGTATAGTCACTTTGAACTGTCTAAATTGATTATTGAGCTCTAAAATTATAGAGCTAGTTCTAGACTTTCTTAACGCAGCAAAGGGCAGTTTTTCCCTGTACAAAACAAACTGAAGCAATCAAACCACAAAAGTACAGGGTGGATTTCTCTGAAAGAGCAGTTACATGCTTAGGCCACCCTGTATATCACTTCAATATCGCTCAGTCATCGTAAATTAGTGTTGCAATTACGTCTCAGCTGGACCCCGATGCTCCTGAATGAAATTATGATATCAGAACAGACCGGACTATTGAAAGGAGCATTTTTTGCGCAAAAGGGCTCTTTGTTCCCGCCAAATTTTTTTTTTTCATATTTTTTACGCGCGCCGCTGGACGGTCCCAGCACCAGGTCCATATTTTACGCCCACGACAGCCCGCCCGGACATGGGACACGATAACGTTCGCACGATACGCTTAAAGCTCGCGTTAGAAGTGTGCTTTGATTAAACACCGTGTCATTTGTGGAATAAGGGCCATATTTCCAAGCGCAGATTGCTCGGAACTCGTGTAGCTACAACGTATTTGTCGAAATTCCTTAGATTCGACGCCGGAATCGACGACCCGACTCGCCATTACTCATTTACCCAACATTGTAACGTGATCTTCCAAACCATCCCTACATTCTAAACCGAAAATCGATTCTCTAGGGAAGCAACATCTCTAGTTCAAATATAGGCAACTCCAAGCTAATAGATCGAAATTACTAGCCTAAATTCTCATTGTCCAAACTATTAAACTTGGACGAAAATCAACCCAAAACGGAATGACTTCTTCTAACCATCCCTACTAAAAGACAAAAATCTCCTATCAAGGGAAGTCACATCTCTAGTTCAAATATGGGGAAAATTGAAATTACGAGTCTAATTTTGCATTATCCAAGACTATTATTAAACTTTACAAACATGTTGACATACTACAGTTAAAATCAAAGTATAATGGGCTGACGTCAACTGATCTTATATCAAAATGGAGTTTTTGGTCCTCAAACTAGATTTTTTAAAATATCTCTTAAACTAGTAGAGATACTAAAAAAGTTCAAAAAGTAACAATTGCGTAAAAACGATCAGAAGAAATGGATCCGGAGTTTGAACCGACAAATTCCCACTAAAACTGCTTACAGGGTGATCAAACTGTAACAACCTTCACTTTTTTGGCTCATCCTGTATAACACAGACAGCTGCGGTAATTTTGGAGGACACCACTAGAAAGAGGAGGAAAAGGGGAATTTTTTGAGTAATTGATTGTTACTCTACTTTAAAAAACAGATGATATATTGACAGTTAAAGTTTAAAGTGTCTTTTAGAGCAAAATGGAGTTTTTGGTCCCCTAAATGGATTTTGTAAAGTATCTCCTAAACTAATAGAGATACGAAAAAAGTGCAAAAAGCGAAAATTGCGTAAACAAAATGAGAAAAACTGAATACGGAGTTTGAATCGACAAATTCCCACTGAAACTGCTTACAGGGTGACCAAACTCTAAAAACCTCCACTTTTTCGCGTAAAAAAAATGGTAAGATTTTGAGAATTCTAGGATTTGCCAAATGATTCCACAAGCTTATGCCTGTTTTCAATTTTTTTTAGAATGGTTCAAGACACTGATAGAGACCTCTGGCAATTTAAATAAATTCCTGGATGATTTAGAACACTTGTAAAAGCTTCTGTTATTTATAAAATGATTTCAGAGGTCGCTGGATGTTTTAAAATTTTCTAGGAAGAACCGAGGAAACTCCTCTGGCAACTTAAAAAAATTGCTGGAAAGTTTACAAGCTTGCAGAACCTTTGGCTGTTTTAGAAGTTTCTTGGAAAATTCAAGACAAACGGATAATCCTCTGGTAACAAATTGTAATTTTGTTTAGGACACTTACATATGACTCTGGCAATTTTTGGAAGACGTTTAGTAGTGTTTAGGACAGTTTTAGAAAATTCTTGGGAAGGTTTACATACATAAGGACAAACTGGCCGGATTTAAAACAAACAGAGGGCAGACACGAGATGCGTTTGCCGATAAACTGATGGTCGGAAATTGGAGAACGACTTTGCCCACCCATGAAAGCGATACGAAATTATTTATTGGACTCGGCTTATACCAATTATGCTGTCCGGTTGGGCGATTTACCGATTGGCTGCGCCACGGCTTTGTTTTCTTTAGACGATTTTTAATTATAAACATATTTATTAAATTGTCAAAGGGTGGTAATTAACGGATGGGGCCCCTTGGACCAAAACGACGTCATACCCATGTGGGTCGCCCCAACAACGGGACAATATAACTAGATCCAACCCTGAGATAGGCCACGGACACACAAACGCATAAATTTGTGGTTATTGTCTAGATTGCACCCGAAAACTTCACACCCGGATGTCGTTGATTTTGTTATCAAAAGAGAAAACGGTTTCTACAGATCGAGATAAAGCCAAATACAAGGGTCCCTAAATTGAACTTTTGACACTCCGTATCTCCGAAATTATTGACTTTTGGACTGTGGTAAGTTGGGATACATCCTGTATATTGACGTTAATGACAGTTGTCACGTGACACTCGACCCGCACTTACTTCGGTCATGTGACTACTGTCAAAATAATTGTGCAAGAGCTAAACCACCAGTCTTGTTTAGAATATTGCAAAGAAACTCTTCTAAACTGCAATTTTGACCTATTTTGGTTATAGATTGACAGTTTGGTTGTTAATGACTGTTGTCACGTGACACTCGACCCGCACTTACTTATACGGTCATGTGACAACTGTTATAACAATAGCGGCAGAGCTGAAAAACTAGTCTTGTTTAGAATGTTGCAAGAAAACTGTTTTAAACCGGAATTTTGCCTAATTCTGGATATAGATTGACAGTTTTGACATTAATGACAGTTGTCACGTGACCCTTGACCAGCACTTACTTACACAATCGTGTGACAACTGTCAGCAGAATGTTGCAAGGAAACTTAACTGCAATGATAGTTTTGACGTTTATGACAGATGTGTGACAGCAGTTACTGTCATAAAAATAGTGAAAGAGCTGAAAAACTAGTCTTGTTTAGAATGTTGCAAGGAAACTGTTTTAAACTGCAATTTTGACCAGTTCTGGATATAGATTGACAGTTTTGACGTTTATGACAGATGTCACGTGACCCTTGACCAGCACTTACTTACACAATCATGTGACAACTGTCATAACAATAGTGGCAGAGCTGAAAAACTAGTCTTGTTCAGAATGTTGCACAAAAAATTGTTTTAAACTGCAATTTTGACCAGTTCTGGATATAGATTGACAGTTTTGTGATTTAAGACAGATCTCACGTGACCCTCGACCAGCACTTACTTAGGCGATCATGTGACAACTGTCAAAATAATTGTGCCAGAACACCAGAACTGAAAGAACCATCTAGTTTAGAATATTGCAAGAAAACTGTTTTAAACTACACTTTGGAATAAATCTGGGTAAAGATTTACAATTTTGACGTTAATGACAGTTGTCAAGTGACACTCGACCCGCACTTACTTATACGGTCATGTGACAACTGTCATAACAATAGTGAAAGAGCGGAAAAACTAGTCTTGTTTAGAATCTTGCAAGAAAACTGTTTTAAACCGCAATTTTGATTAATTCTGGATATAGATTGACAGTTTTGACGTTAATGACTGTGGTCACGTGACCTGCACCAATTCCGTATATGGAATTGTATCACCCTGTATACAATGTATTCCTAGAATCGAGCGTCGATAAATCGAACCCGACGGGACATTAACCATTAAACAATATCAGTCGATTCTAATTACTTTTGACATTTAATATCGATTCCGTCGTGTCGATCCCGATCCGATTAGATCGATAAAAATCAAGATTTATCGATCTGCAAGCGAACAAGTTGGTGATTTCGCTCTCGGACACCGTTTCGATTCGTCATCGTGACCGGTTCGGAAGAAACGGGGTTAGAAACGGGCGGCCAACGTTCGGCCGCCCATCCCTCCAAACCTGAACCGTGCAGAGCCGGAAAAAAACTCCCCGCGTTTTCTCTCACGTTCTCGATTGGTTTGCACGCAAGTTGCGTTTCTCCAGGTCATTTGCCAACTATTAGCGCCTTTATTATTTAGTTTTTTCGGACGATTTTGACACGCGAAACTCTTCTGATGATCGCGCTTTGTTGTTGTTAATTCGAGACAATATGGCCGCTTTCACTTCGTGACTTTAGAAATCACCAGTTTTTGTGATGATTTTCTGGAAGAATAAAACAGAAATCAAATACAAAATCTTAATAATACAATTTGTTTTATAGATAGAATTTTGTTTCCTGTCAAATAATAATTCAATACAAATTTACCTTTAAAAACAAAATTTCAACTCGCTATGCGTAAATAACTATATTCTAACACAGCTGTAATAACAAACAGGCATTTCGACACCACAAATCATAAAATAAAACATTGATTAATTCAACTAGTGAGTAAATGACACATTACGCAACGCCAGTACCGCCACACGATTATCAATAATTTACGAGCATCGATCGTGATTTTTCTGCATTAGGCGATCGTAAATATGAAGATTGCCTGAAACAAAAATTACGCCATCCAGTACCTTATGCGAGGGAAACAATGAGCGGTACCGCCAAAACCGGGCGCAGATTAGAAACGCGTAAACAGCGAACGTCGGACCGAGGAACCCATAACAGTTTGTAAAAACCCGACGTATGGTACCATTAAGCCGGTAAATGTAGAGCTAAGTGCCCGGTGGTAGTACCAGTAAAGATACTTAAAGTATGTAAACGATCTGCCCGGTGAAGTTTGGTACGATCAATCGGTTCTACCAGGGACATTCGTTGAGTACCCCCAATTGGAAATCCAGACAAGCTACTGGCAGTTACAACCCCTACAAATTGTCTCACCTTCTAAAAAAAAACAGTTTGACTGAAAACAACAACACAACCCACCTCCAAAAGGGTGAAACGAGATGAAGTAGAGTGATAGTTACCCTGGTACCACCTCACAGAGAGTCAATTTAATGCGTCGATGTGCCATAGGTTGTCGGTCGGCTGCTAGATAGGGTACACTACAGTTTTGTTAACATGAACGGTCTAAATGTTACTAGAACTGCCGAGCGGTACTATCGTCACTGATATGGTACCCCGGAGTAGCTGGGAATAAGTGATGCGGGCACGAATAAGTATTAGCGAGTGTCCATAAAATCGAATGTTGTGCTTTCGGAATGTGCAGATGTTCTGATATCATTTTTTTTTCAGGACACTTGATTATGGCCGCTGTGACGGTTATATTTGTGTACGCTGACCACCTGAACACCGCAGATAACGGACAGTACCAGTTGGCAGTAGCATTTGTACTGTGTGGGTGGTGGTAGGGTACCACGACCAAAAGACTTACACTCTACAACGCTTTTGTTTACATACGAGGGTGGTACCACCTTTGTGCATTAGACAGTCCAAGTGCACCAGAACGTAGTAGATGAAGCGATAACCTTTTGCGAGCTCGCCTATAATTACGCGTTATCAAAATGGCGATTTTTTGGTACTAACGCACTCTCGTGGGTCGATATTAATTACTATATTGTTAGTGGCTGCAAACTCACGCGGGCATTTTGATTTATGGCCGTCGACCGGTCGGAAGAGGTTACGATATTCCGATTCGCTAACGAGCGATTTCAATTTCCGTTCCCATGGGTACCACCATTTTTTACCCCCTTCTTTATCTATATAATGAATTTCTAACAAGGTCTATTTAATAGAGTTAACCTTACTCATTTGAACTTATTGACTGATTTGAATTAAATTATTATACGAACAAGATTTAAAAGCTTTGGGTTCCAGACATCCGGCGATTCCCCCAACGATTCAACGTGCATACGTTATCAGTTTCCAATAAAAATAAATTCGGTGCATATCCTGGCCGTGGTACTACCCGAGTGTGGTACTCCGCATACGTAATTCTTTTGTTACGTATTTGTTTTGGTTCTTGTATTATTTTTTTTTAATGTTACGACCGGTGCGGACTTTTAATTTCAGGTTGCGTGCGCGAAAGGTTCCATTGCGACAGCACTTTTTGACAAATCGACTTCTCTGTACCGTCCGATGGGTGCCAAGATGATTTTCACGATAGGTGCCTTACAGCTTCTTCAACGCGCGTTATCTTCGGTACCCGGCCCCGCAACAACAATAGGGCAGGTACCACGCGTCGTTGATCAACTTGGGTACGACAGCCAGCCACGTAAAATGATAAATAATAGGGGAAAAATCGATCTTTTGATACTGGAGAAGGTCTTCGGTGTTTTTTCGATTTTAAAATTGATTATCAAAAATAGAAATTTTTAGTGTAAAAAGCCATATTTAAATTAGTAGACTAATGGCGTTTTCAATTGGAATGTTTAGTGCAACCAGTGTATTGCTACACGAAAACGCCATAATTTGTCATAATTTAAGCAAATGTGTATACTTACAGTTTTTGAGATCAAACTCTCTATACTTACACACGAATTTTGCCTAAAAACTGCTACCTTTCAGTACAGAGATAAGAAGGTTATTTCGTAAGTTTTGAAAAGCAGAATGATACTACAGCACTTACCTGACTTTTCCCTATAAAAGTTAGCGTAATTTAGCCCTTAAATGTATTTAAAAGTGTTAAGATTACAGCAGATTATAGTGTAAAGAGCGGAAAAACTAGTCTTGTTTAGAATGTTGCAAGAAAACTGTTTTAAACCGGAATTTTGCCTAATTCTGGATATAGATTGACAGTTTTGACATTAATGACAGTTGTCACGTGACCCTTGACCAGCACTTACTTACACAATCATGTGACAACTGTCATAACAATAGTGGCAGAGCTGAAAAACCAGTCTTGTTCAGAATGTTGCAAGGAAACTGTTCAAAAATGACAGACAGTTTTGTGATTTATGACAGATGTCACGTGACCCTCGACCAGCACTTACTTATACGATCATGTGACAACTGTCAAAATAATTGTGCCAGAACTGAAATAAACAATCTAGTTTAGAATATTGCAAGAAAACTGTTTTAAACTGCACTTTTGACTAAATCTTGGTAAAGATTAACAATTTTGACGTTAATGACAGTTGTCGCGTGACCCTTGACCAGCACTTACTTACACGGTCATGTGACAACTGTCATAACAATAGTGGCAGAACTGAAAAACTAGTCTTGTTTAGAATATTGCAAAGAAACTGTTCAAAACTGCAATTTTGACCTATTCTGGTTATAGATTGACAGTTTTGACGTTTATAACAGATGTCACGTGACCCTCGACCAGTAGTTACTTATACGGTCATGTTAAAACTGTCAAAGTAATTGTGCCAGAACTGAAAAACTAGTCTTGTTTAGAATATTGCAATGAAACTGTTCAAAACTGCAATTTTGACCTATTCTGGTTATAGATTGCCAGTTTTGACGTTAATGACAGATGTCACGTGACCCTCGACCAGCAGTTAGGAAAAACTAGTGCCCAAAAACTGCAACCTTTTAGTACAGAGTATAAGAAGGTTATTTTGTAAGTTTTGAAAATCAGAATGATACTACAGCACTTACCTGACTTTTCCCTATAAAAGTTAGCATAATTTAGCACTTAAATATCTTTAAAAGTGTTAAATTACAGCAGATTATAGTGTAATATAAAGCAGTACGCCCCTGAAAGCAAACCAGACGCATTAACATCAGAAATAATCATAAGCTCGTCCTATAAAGACATTATTGAGACCGTGGCATGCTACGGCTACATTTATCAAGTGGCGTACTAGTGTTTAATTGGATGAGTTAATTTGTTATACGAAGGAGAGGGCTCAAAGGACCAGCAGAGTCGTAAATCGGATCGAAATTGCCTCCACGATTTCCTGCAGAAGAGAGATTTCGTATTCAAGGGTCGAAGCGTTCTCGAATGGGCTGATCAAAAATGCCGGACAGGTACTTGAGCATTTTTGAGCAGTACCATCACGCAATCGACTGACAGAGGCGATATGATTTAGTTAACGGAAATTGAGGTGTCCGAACCGGAAGTGGTTCTTGTTCGTACCCGCCCTGGGCGGTTCTCACAACCTGACGACAGACATAAATCCGTTTGGGATTGGAACCCTGGGAAACGATAAAACGGTCACGAAAAACATGTCCTCATACTACCGTACAACTGAAATGTAATTAAAACGTATATCTTCCTAATTAATTAACTTTTATAGGTTTGCCCAGACTAACAGAACAATAAACCGTCCTTCGGGGGAGGGAAATGAATGAAATTGGTCCGGAATGTGATTATAAATATCAGGAATTATGACCGATAATTTGGCGTTATTACCTTTACCACCCAGTAGCTCACGATCGAGGCCCTTTTACGGTGCACAATGCCTCCTTTTATTGTCCTCGAACGTGGATATAAGTCTTCTTTTGTTCGGATTTATGACGGTCCCCGTATGTCGGTCGATCGCGGAATCTTCGAGAATTAATCGACCATCCGTCCTAAAACATGTTCCCGTAAAACATGACAACGTATGCCCACGACCGAAACCTAATCTCTCTAATCCATCGCCTGCGTTTGCCTACAATCCCATATAACTCTATCTGGTTAAGATTCTTTTGGGACGCTCCTTTTAAGTGATCATTGGCGGAGTTATTTACGTTTCAAAACTTTGTTAATTCATTTTTATTCCTTACATGGTATGTTAATGTTAGGAAACGTCTACTCTCAAAAGAACACAACTTCATCTTTTGCTTCTGCTTAGCACATCACATCTTAGCTTCTTCTGTTTATTGTTTGGTTTTAGCTTCAAGCCCAGCTTCTTGCCAGCTTTATCTTCTTTGTTAGCAACGGCTTCAGCCTCATCTTTTCTGTCAGCCTTCTCGATTTGTGATCCAGCCTCAGTTTCTTTAATTTCATCTTCTTTCTGTGTTGCAACTTTTTCACTTTGTTTGTTGTCGTTAATATTATTATCTTCTAACTTTGTCTCATTTTTATCTTCCTCAGGCTGTAAAATTAATTCAACCTCTTTTGTTTTGTCGCCATCCTATTCATCATGAATAACAAGAATTTTTTCAATAATTCCTGTAAAGCAATCAGATCTTCCTTAGTTTGGGTCAAAGTTAGGGAAGACGTTGCCACTGTGACAATTTCCTTCAAAGTTTGCTTCAATTGTTCTTTTCTAGGCATGATTTCTTCTTCCCTTTTGATGTTTTTCACTATTTTTTTAAGAGCGTCTAGTTCAGTGTGCATGGTAAGTGTTTGATGGCGCACTTCTTCAAGATCTGCTGGAATGTCTTCTCAACTTAATAATGATTTTCTAGTTGTTGGGAACTGGGGTTTTACTAAAGACTTAGAGACACGATGGAGAAAAGTGTCATGGTACAGATTGTTGTTAAGCTCTTTCAAATGTTTTTCCAGAGATTTAGAAAACAGAAAGTCTGTTCTCTCTTTGCAGCTTTAAACCAGTCCTGCTGTGTGGCTAACAGTTTAAGAGCCTGCCTCAAAAACTGGTTACATTGGAGGCGTTTTCCAAAGTTTGCTTGCAGTTGTGCAATGTCTCATTGCTCAAGGCTTGAAGGTTTAACAGTATATCTTCCAGATGTAGGGAGAAGCTGACCAGTTGGTCTCCAACACTACTCAACTTGTGATAGTAATCCACGTTGTAATCGTTTGTAGAATCTCCAATTTTCTCCAGCACCAGAAGGTTATCTTCGAGAATGAGTAAAGGTTTCATCAAATCTTCCAGTTTCAGTATGCTGTCCTGCTCCAAATCCTTTAAAACCTTGGCAAGGCTTTGGAGTTTACTCAACTGAGTGTTCAGTGCTTTCGATGCGTTTTTACAAGGTTTTCTACTGCTTTAAAGTCATTCCTGTCTTTGTTGAACTCCTGCACCACTTCTTACAGTACTTCCTGCAACTCTGTAAGTGTAGGTTCCACTTAAAGCGAGAGAAGCTCCCAAAACATCCTTAGCTGTCCAAAGCTAAAGCTCCTGGAGTTGCTAAGGATGTTCTGAGTAGTTGCAGATTAGCTTGCAGCTCCAAAGCGTTGTTGCTTTGTTTGATCAAACCTTCCACCAACTCATACGTATCATCCGCTTGCAGTCCCAAAGTTAAAATTCCCTTCAGGTTTGGTAACGACTAAGCTTTAACAAGTTTCTCCACTGCTAGTTCAGTTACTGGTAACTAAACCTGGTGGAGCGGTTTCAATACCTCTAATCACTTCCCAACTATCGCTTCTTGCAGGGAAGCTTCCACCTCTTCCAATACCAGCTTGACTAAATCTGATTGAACTTTCGCCCTTGTGCGATAAGAACATCTTATTCACCCTTGTTGTACACTATATACTGTTATTCAATTTGAATACAACGATCTAGAATAGTAATCACCGATTCATGTAACAACGATCGACCACTCGACCTTAATAAGTCCAACTAAAGCGCTCCAGCATCGTTTTCCTTATTCCCATGCTGGTTTTTTTCCACTTCCATCAATTTACTATTAATAAGGCAACAGTGAACCATTATGTTTGCCCAAATGACTCGACAAAGCGCATCCTAATGCAAACTATTTGCAAGTAATGGGTTTTGCGGAAAAACACGCCCGGTTTTGTGGTAATCAACTGGTTTTCGGTCAGAGGTCACGTCTAGCCTTTATTTGATTTTTGATGCTTACAAAGTAGCAATAATACGTGAAATTCACAAGTTTTATAGTGATTTTTTTGAGTGAGAAAGTATGAACATTAATAGGAAAAAATTTCTATTGAAAAGTGATATTTGCATAGTCAATTCAACTCTACGGAATATTGCTTATTGCTTCATGGTTCCAAAATTAAGTGTTTTATGACTTTAAGGTCAAAAAATTTGTCTAAACAGGCCCTTTTTCTGACCTATAAAAATACATAAAACCGGACTTTATTGGCACGTTGTGACCCTCATAAAAATGGAATTGTACGTACAGGGTGTGTAAGTCAAGGCTTATATTTGCAAAAGGTTTTCTAGGTTATTTTAAGGGTTTCAGTTACCAAAAACTAATCAAAATGTTTATTTAAAAGCCCTCTATACATGTTAAATATAAAAAAATCAGTAATGTGAATTGCATATGTACTTTTACGCAGCTGAAATTATTGCAGGTAAATAGAAAAAAACATCAAAACCCTCTTAAACACATTTTCAGCAATTTACATCAAAAAACCTTTGATACAAAAAAAAATGTCACACTCTGTATTTTTCTTAATATTATCTCTCAGTTAGGACAATTTAGGTAACTTTTGTGTTATTTTGGCGTCAGGAAATGTCCCATTACTTATGGTCCACCCTGTATCTGTCCTCTTTTAGTTTTCTCCGAACTATAGAGCTTAGCTACTTTGTTTTTATGGCTTGTCAAGGACACGGTTGAAATATAATTTTTACAATGGTATTTTTGAAAATTACCATAGTTACTCCAGGCCATTACCATAAACCATAAAAAAAATCGAAGCCTACTACTAAGTACTGTAATTCAGGTCGTACCAAACCCAAGCTACTTGAAAGTGCTTTATTCGGGTACTTAAAATGTAAGCAGAGATCCAGTTTTTTCGCTGGAACCGTTTATCAAATCATAACTCGACCTGAATTAATAACGGTACGGAGAGACAAAAAGCGGTAATTTCCACCTCGACAAATTAGTACCACCGCCGGATCGAAAAAGAGTCGATGAAATATTTATTGGGCTGTAAATTTAAAATTCCACGTTGAAAAACGAACCGATTCGAAACTGGTTCACTTATGATGGTGGTACCTGTAAGCACCCAAACAAAAGTGTGCCAATTTCCCAAGAGGACTGGGACGGTAAAGTGAGATTTTTGATGGAATGTGGTACCACGTAGCTGGTACCTAGTCGCAATCGGAATATTATTTATCACCGGGAGTGTAGGTGAGGCAGACACTTCCACGGCGGTATCGCAGCCGCGACAAATCACTTCTCGGGACAGTTCGCACGACCCGTGACCCCTCACAATAACCATTGCCAATTGATGCAATTACCAGAGTGGTGGTACCCCGGGTACTCTCCGATCGCCCTTCGACACGTAAATGCCCGCTCTATACACACGCATTATTATAAATCGGACTCCAATTCGTTTCGTCCTTTTGTTTGTGCATTTTGCCGACCTGAACCACTTTAGTACTACTACACACTTTTTTGACCATTAGGAACTGCAAAGATACTATTTTAACCTTAAGAGTCCCATACGAGAGATTCAATTTGACGTTTGAAAATACTCACGTGACCTTTGTAAGTCAATTTGGTTGTTGAAAACATTCACGTTATCTTCAGAAATGTCTTTCAATCGTTAAAATGATCATGTGATTTTCAGACTTTACATATGCTCACTGTAAGCATTTTACCTTAAGGAGAGTCAGGTGACCTTCAAGGTTCCATTCGACTCTTGAAAATAGTTACGTAACTGAGTCTGACCTACAGAAATATTTGTCATTTGTCAATAATAATTCTTTCTTAACTGAAATATTTAAGAAAACTTCTACGAAACTTGCATAAACCATACATTTTTTTAAATTTCTTAGATTTTATTGACTTTTTATTCAAATTTCAAATATTTCCGAAATTTAGAGGGAACTTATTTCCAAACTCTTTCCGATGATGCAAGAATATAAAATAGCCTTCATAGGATTTATCATAGTGTCTGTATTTCAAGCTGCCATTAACGTATCCACCTCAAAATTTGAGGAAAACTTCAGCTTAGTGTGATTTAGGATCAAAATGTAAGAACCTTAAGTGACAGGATTCTTCTTTAAAAAGAGGGATTTTATCAATAAATCATAAAATCCATACAAGAAAGTACCAAATGGAAAGGATTCTTCTTTATAGTATACATAATTGTTGTTATTTAAGTAAGCGTGACATTCCGAAACCTGGTTAATCCCTAGTAGAAGATAGTATAGTGTCTTGAATTGCACACTAATTGGAATAGACAGGCTATTTATGAGTTGTATTTCACAGCAAAATAGCACCGTTTGTTTGGTACCAACCTAGTCGGTTGCATTATTAAAACTAGATCGTACCTTTAGATCATTATAACTACCAGAATGCTACAATCAAAACTTTTAGACAATATGACGTTAAGTATCATCATTCACAAAAACGGTATAATTCAAGTGGTACTACTGTATAAGACCACCCGGAATGCTAGAAGTACCTTTAAAAGTGACAATCATGTAGTCATTTTGACTACAGGGTTCAATTAAGACATTTAGCACCATGGGTCTAGTTTTTTAATTAAGGGTGGTTCTCCCAAAAAAACAGTTTGCGGACTAGTATAGCTATTAAAGGTGATACTAGCAGAACGACCCGTAATGGTACCACTCCATTTTTCTTCGCCCCAGGCCTGATAATTACCGATTCTCTTGTGTGCGCGTTCGAAAGCGAGCAACGTCGCACGGGTAATTACGACGTTAGGTACCAAATTCGGCCTAATGGCGGCGGTACCGCTGCCGACGTGGAGAAAAATAGCACTTTGGTAATTTCGACGATTATTGATGGGGTTTTAAAGACGCGTTCGTTCTCACACATTAGCGTCGCTTTGTTTATCAATTTGGAACGCGGTGGCTTTCGAATTGAGCGATTTATCATGCACAAGTTTTGGTAGTACCACGACTAACTGTGTTGTTCAATTTGAGTTGAATGTAGTACCAGTTTTGTAGCGTCAATGGTTTCCACAGAATCCGCTCTGTAGCAACCTTTTAAAATGTTCAAAATAGCAGACTTGAAGGTGAAAATGTTCTTTGTGTGCCTCATTAAAATAGTCACTTTGCAGTCACGTGGTCATATTTAAGGTCAAAATCTTGCTCTAAAAGTCATGTGATCATTTTTACGACTAAAAGGAATTAATGAAATCTCTGTCATGCCATAATACTGAACTTCAAACTGATCACCATAAAATAAAAAACATTCTAACCTCAAAACTCATAACTATTTGGCTTTTTATGCCTGGAACTGTAAAAAGTTTATACCGTTGATTATAGTTTTATACCGTGATTTTTACAGCTTCATGCCTAAAATTGGGCAAAGTTTGTCAGTTTTAATGTTCATGACAGTTGTCACATGATACTGGAACACTGTTTACCTAGATAGACACGTGACAGCTGTCAAACTAACTGTCCAGAACCTATAAAAAAATACACACGTCTTGTTTGGAATACTGTAAGTTAACTATTATTGCAATTTTTACAGGTTCATGACTCGATTGGTTAATTGACAGTTTTGACGTTTGTGACGATTGTCATACAACACCATTTACATAAACAGTCACGTGACAACTGTTAAAAGAATGGTAATGGAATCAAAAACCATGTATTCTCTCGGACACTACAAGAAAACTGTTTTAAACTGTGATTTCTGCAACTTTTTTGCCCACATTGGATAATGTTTGACAGTTTTGATGTTTACGACGGCTGTCACATGTCAAGGAACACTATTTATTTAAACAGTCACATGACACCTGTCAAAATAATGGCCAAAATGCTAAAAACACGACTTGTCTAAAATACTGGAAGAAAACTGTTCTATACGGTGATTTTTACAGATTTTCATGTCTAAAACTGTAAAAAGTTTGTCAGTTTTGACGTTTCTGGCACCTGTCACGTGATATTAGAACACTATTTACCTGGACAGTGACTTATAAATTGTCAAATTATGGATCAAGACGCTGTAAAACACGTCTTGTTTTGAACAGAATAAAAAAAATTAACTGAATTTTGATTTTTCCAGTTTCATGTTTTGATTGAGCAAACTTTGACGTCTGTGACGGCAATCACGTGATACTGGTACGCTATTTAATTAGACAGTCACGTGACACCTGTCAAAATAATGGTAAAAAAGCTGAAAACACGACTCATCTAAAATACTGGAAGAAAACTGTTTTATACTGTGATTTTTACAGCCTAAAACTGGGCAAAGTTTGTCACTTGTCACATGATACTGAAACACTGTTTCCTTAGGTAGTCACGTGACAGCTGTCAAACTAACTGTCCAGAACCTATAAAAAAAACACACGTCTTGTTTGGAATACTGTAAGTTACTAACTATTATTGCAATTTTTACAGGTTCATGACTCGATTGGTTAATTGACAGTTTTGACGTTTGTGACGATTGTCATATAAAACTCAAACCCCATTTACATATAATTTTATAATTATACAATTTTTATTTGTATTTTTTAACTTAGTTTTTTGTTATCTTAACTTAGTATAGTTACTTTGAAACATTGTCTTTGACATATCAATTCAGTAAAAATATACATTTTACATCGTTACATAAAACATTTTTTGGGTTTTTCTAAAAAAACTATACGGATTTAATATATTTTTAAGTAAATCTTTGGTTCTTACTTATTTGACATTTGACAGCTACTTAGTTTAGTTAAGTAAACAAAAATCGATGGTAAAAATTAAAAAATATGAATTGCTGACATTAAAATGTGACAAATGTGATAATTAACTTTACTGTATCGTTGATTCACCCTGTACACTAGTGGAAAGTCCAGGGTGCGTATTCTTGAAACGAGGGGAGGGAATTATCAAGAGAAAGACCTGTAGAATGTGACAGGAACCCGCCATTGTCAGCTGATTCTGTCACATTCTATCAACATTTCTCTTGAAAATTCTGTTTCTGTCAAATTATGTGTTCCTTTCTCTTGATAACTCCCTTCCCTCGATTCAAGAATCTAGGGCCAGATGGGCGGTTGTGAGTAAATCACAGCACTTGTTTGTGGTTTGTGATTGGTCATGAAAAAGCAGCAAGCTAAAAGCGGTCTTCTCACAAACTACTCACTGGGATTAATGTTTTGTATCTTTTGTCTGTCAAATTCATGGGATCGTATGGTATACTGAACAGTAATGCGTCTTCCAGTGTATAAAAAACACTTTTAAAATCTCAGATCAGCTAGTTAAAGATTGCGTTCTACGGAACTGCAATAACTCGTTGTGTATTTGCATCGAAACCACACACGACGTTTCAAGGTGTACTTTTCAATGAATGGCGCAAAAAAAAAAGTTAAGCAGAAATAAAGATGAGTCAAAAGCCATTTGATATTAAATAGCGTGGCAGCGGTGGCAGCACCGAAGCACTCGTCTCCAATATTAAATTATGTGTACCGTTAACGTCTATTTGCATTTTGTTTGTTTTGTTTTGTTCCTCAAGTATCAGGTAACCTTAGAGACCATTTATCCAATATAACGCGATGACGTTGACATATTGTACCACTTTAGCATCCGCGTATACATTATATGAACTCGCAGCGTTCCTTCTCCTCTCTTACTTTGATGTCAATTATTTTCCCACATTTTATCCTCGCTCCCCATCCGGAAAGGGTTCGGTGTGTCATTAATAACACTCCGAACGAAGGGACTGTACCCGAAAGTGGATCGGTAAATATTTATTAATAGTTCAGGACAGGTAACCCTCCAAGGTGACGTAAACTAATTGAAGGAATGCAAATCACCTCTTGTAACTCGATAATGAGAGCCACTCTCGTCTTAATAAACTTGTCAGCCATCTGTTTATCGGGCTCAAGTTTTGAACCAGTTAACGACCGATCAATACCCGATGATTAATCGACCCGACGCCTGAATAGAAAAAGTTTCGAATTTGGAGCAAATGGGGCCTTCGAACAACTGTTTGATTGATTGCCCAACGATTGGAGAAAAGAAAGGATCCGTTTTTTTACGGTTTACCAAAGCTGTTTGTTTGAGTTTCTTTATATTCACACCAGTCGGACACGTTTACTTCTCGCTCATCTAATCATTTCGACTCATATTTGTTTTGATTTTTTAAAAAATTGCAACTCAAATCATTACCTCAAAATGTGTTTAACTTAACTTTTCACAAAGAAAGAGTGTTTACGCTGATGTAATGACTTACAGTCTATTGGGCAATTCCGCAAAAAGATGAAGCACAGAAGAAGAATGATATGATAACCATGTTTGTCCTTTTTGCCATCATTAGGCATGTAACTCCAAAAGGAAGAAGGTTCAAAAACCAACTGACATACACCTAGTGAAACATATACGGGTGTAACCTGAAAAAGGAGGGACAAAAACAAACATGGATATCACACCTCTTTTTGAACCTCCTTTCATACAGATGGAGTTACATGCCTGATGATGCCAAAAAGCAGAAACACTATCATTCTTGTTCCTCTCTGAGTCACCCTTTTGCGGAATTACCCAATAAACACTTGTATTTCATAAAGAATGTTTAATTCAGTTCCTGTAGAAGGTCTAAAACTGTAATTCTGCAAATTCTAGACAAGTTTTGACAGTTTCGATATCAGTCACAGATAACACGTAATTTTTGAGAAAATAATGGCGGATTGCACCGACGTATTTGGGGCCTAACCTAACCTAACCTAGACTAAGTTGTGATTTGACTGTGACAGATAATGTGCAAAATGTCATAGTCAAATTAAAACCTAGTCTAGGGTGCCCTTCATTATGTCGGTCTAATTGGCTCTAGTTTAGTTAGGCAATCACGTCAAAATAACTGTCATAAATCTCAGAAACACGTTTTGTATCGAATACTACCACAAAACTTTTCTAAACCCTGATTTTTGCAACTTTTCAGCACAGTTTGACAGTCAGAAACAAAAAATTGCTTGTCAAATCCACTTGGAGCCAGAAAATTACTGTTTTAAGCACATTTTTGGAATCTCCATTAAATTTTCTAGCCTAAATTCTGAAAAAAAACTAAAAAACTGCCAGAAACACAGTATGAAAGGACAGTCAGGATCAAAATTGCTTGTAAAATCAACTTGGGGCGAGAAAATTACTGTTTTAAGTACATTTTTGGAATCTTCATTAAATTTCTTATCCAATAACGTGAAAAAACACTACAAAATTTGGTACGGTTAAGAAAGAAAGTGGTGTAAACGTTTGAACTACCTAAAACACAGTATGAAAGGACAGACAGAGACAAAATCGCTTGTATAACCTACTTGGAGTGAGAAAATTACTGTTTTAATCACATTTTTGGAATCCTCTTTAAATTTCCTATCAGTTACACTGAAAAAAGCACTACAAAATTTGGTACAGTTAGGAAGGAAAGAGGTGTCAAAGTTTGAACTGTCAGAAACACGGTTTGAAGGGACAGTCAAAGACAAAATCACCTGTAAAACCCATGTGAAGTAAGAAAATGGCTGTTTTAAACACATTTTTGGAATCCTCATTAAATTTCCTATTCAATAACCTCAAAAAACACCTCAAAATTTAGTACAGTCTGGGAGAAAAGCGGTGTCAAAGTTTGAACTGTCAGAAACACACTTTGAAAGGACAGTCTAAGACAAAATCACCTGTAAAACCCATGTGAAGTAAGAAAATGGCTGTTTTAAACACATTTTTGGAATCCTCATTAAATTTCCTATTCAATAACCTCAAAAAACACCTCAAAATTTAGTACAGTCTGGGAGAAAAGCGGTGTCAAAGTTTGAACTATCAGAGACACAGTTTGAAAGGACAGTCATGAACAAAATCGCCTGTATAATCTACTTGGAGTGAAAAAATGACTGTTTTAAGCACATTTTTGGAATCTTCATTACATTTCTTATCCAATAACGTGAAAAAACACTACAAAAGTTGGTACGGTTATGAAGAAAAGTGGTCTCAACGTTTGAACTACCTGAAACACCGAATGAAAGGACAGTTAGGGGCAAAATCGCCTGTAAAATCCACTTGGGGTGAGAAAATTGCTATTTTAAGCACATTTTTAGAATCCTTATTAAATTTCTGATCCAATAACCTGAAAAAACACTGCAAAATTTGGTACGGTTAGGAAAGAAAGTTGTGTCAAAGTTTGAACTGCCAAAAACACAGTATTTGTAATTTACCAGTCAAATTTTCCTGGAAAAGTAAAATAATTACTTTACCGGTAATTTACCAATCACTATATTGTTCTATAAGCTCAATTCCAAATAAACTAACCTACTACAGCTGTAAATGTAAGAAATTAAAATTGCATTCCTAAGCTCTATTTAACTAACCAATCAATGTGGCATATCGGTGGAGTGGCAATTTCCTTGACAATCCATCGACATATAAAGCTTAAACGGTCAAGTTTGAAGCTTTTTAGCAGCCAAACTATCTAACAAATCACCCAATATTTTTGTATACTTGGAAAGCCCAATTTATTAACTATCCATCGACATATTTCTTAAGTTAACACTTTCAATTTATAACAAAGCTTGTAATAATAGATTATAGACAAATTTTTGGGTATAATTAAATTGGTTTAAGCTGGTAGCGGTACCATAGAAATTCGAATCGAAACCTGTAATAAAAACGTCAAAAGCACGCGTCCCAGCACCTAATTTTGACCTTGTGGTACCGAAATATCGCAATAATAAGGTACCTGTCCACGTCAATCAATTTGGGTACCGTGGAATCGGAGCACATTCGGCAGGCTTCAGGAATTTTTGATGGTAATTATAAGCCGTGAAACGGAAAAGTTGAGTGAGTGAACGACTGAAATGCAAATCAACGTTGTACACAAAGGTGTCGCGTAATGGTACTAAACGCTACCGCGTACTAACCCACAGGAATTTTTTAGGAGGCGTACCATTATCCTATTGTTTGGGTCTTTGCATGTAAATGCTGCCGTTGGTTTAATTGCTTAGTTTTTTTTAATCACCCTGTACCTACACTGCTTGAAAAAATTAAAACTTGATTCACAGCCACTGGGTGCTACTGGTTGTATTAGAAAAACCATCACCTAAGTCCTAGCAATCTAGTTTACAGTTGCATCAGTATCAGTGGTTCTAAAACATTCTTCTCGGATGTCATTAAGTGGAGCAGTGTTAACCACCCAACAACCTAATAAATATGTATAATTTCCCGGTTGCTCTAAATGTTTATTAATAGGGTATTGTTGTTTGGGTTCCGAGAACTATTTCAATGTTTACACCAACCCCCGTGTTGGTACCCGTGTGACAAAGTTCTTATTTTGGTTAAAAAGCAATAAACTAGGTCACTATGTACAAGTTGACGGAACCTTCCCAAAAATAGGTACCTAATTATCTCGCGCTCAACCAAATATTAAATTTAAATGGCACGTTTCGAATTAATTTTAGGTTTTTATGTCTAAATTGCATCATTACGGCTCTTCTTTTCTTCATTTTTTTATTCTAAATGGGCGCTTTTGTTCGTTTCTCTATTCATACGGCAAATTACTAAACGGAGAGCCCCCCATTATTAAATTAATCATCGAAATCAGGTCCGGACTGAATTCACGCTCAAACTTGAACTGGGTTATTAGTTACAGGGCCGGAATTAGATTTCAGATTGTGTATGAAATAAATCAAAGGAAGGATATTTCACACGAGTCGGCGTTTGTGATCATTTTTATCTCATCGCTGGATCGATACGATCCGGCAACTTAATAAGGGGTACGATTAGTTGGTCGATATCGATCGATCAGACCGCCGATATACCTTTAAATGACCGAATAATATCCGTTCAGATAGGAATCGGACGCTCACGCACTCCGGATTTAGTGCCCGCCGACTTTTTCCCATATCCGATTACCGCAAGTTCGAATTATGGACGACGCACGTTGACAACCCGGAATGACGTTCCAAGAAGTCGTGTATACGTGGAAAACGCGTAAAAAATTCAGTTTTCTCTCAGGTAAGTTGTTGTACGTGGTTTTTACACCTGCATGACACAGCATTGACATTTGTGACATTTGACTGTCTTGGAAATTTTCATTTCCGTGACAACACTGTTTAATCTGTAATAATCCAATACCAGGTTGGTTCAGTGTTGCCAATTCAAATTATTTATTAGCGGTAGATTAATCAGTCAAAAAACGGTAGATCAAAAGAAATTCATTAATTTTACATTATTATACAGGGTGTCCTTTAATAGTTGTCAAAAATTTTAATCATTGATCTTGCTATAAAAACCGTTCTTCAAAAATACAGTTTTTTAATTTTTTCATTTATAATTGTTTTTTAAATTTTGACATTAGTGACAAATCACGTGGTTTTAAAGGATAATTTAGCTAGGCAGTCACGTGACCATTGTCAAAAATCATAAATCTCAAAAACACTCTTTATATCGAATACTACAAGAAAACGTTTCTAAACCCTGATTTTTGCAACTTTTGAGCATAATTTGACAGTTTTGACGTTTTTGACAGTTGTCACGTGATTGTACAACACTATTTAGCTAGACGGTCACGTGATAATTGTCAAAATAACTGTCATAATTCTCAGAACCACGTTTTATATCAAATACTGCAAGAAAACGTTTCTAAATCCTGATTTTTGCAACTTTAGAGCATAGTTTGACAGTTTTGACGTTAGTGACAGTTGTCACGTGATTGTAGAAGACTATTTAGCTAGACTATGAAGTGATAATTGTCAAAATAACTGTCATAATTCTCAGAAACACGTTTTATATCAAATACTGCAAGAAAACGTTTCTAAACCCTGATTTTTGCAACTTTAGAGCACCGTTTGACAGTTTTTATGTTAGTGGCAGTTGTCACGTGATTTCAGAAGACTATGAAGTGAAAATTGTCAAAATAAATCTCAGAAAATCGTTCTCCTTCGAAAACTGTGTTAAAATGAAATCTTTGCAAGTTCTAGTAAAATTTTGACAAGTGTGACAATAGTGACAGACATCACGTGGTTTTAGAGAATAATTTGGAGTAAGAAAATGGCATTTTTAGAATCCTTATTAAATTTCCTATTCAATAAACTGAAAAAGTATATAAAAAGTTTCACAAATAACATAATGGCAACGACGTAAGATTATATACAAAAAACAAGAGAACTAAAAAAAAACAAAAAATACAATAAATTAAATATTAAGCTGGTGTTGTATTTCTACAGCATTAGCCCGGAATTTTGATTGGTGTATAACACAAAAAAATGTAATTATCTTTGTCATAATCACAATTTTAACACAAATTGGCAACCCTGCTTTGTAGTGAAAGTTATAAAGATGATTCTCGTGAATGTTTAATAAAACCCTCTGTGTATGACTACTTCTTCAAACCCAAACATTTCATTGTGCTAAACAACATTGTTGCCACGTTCATACTTCATAAAATTGAGTACTTATGTAGTTTCTTCTGGTACCTGAAAGTTTTACCGGTATAGGTGCCTCTAAACCCGGTTGTGTATACATGAGAGTTAGGTTAGGAATGCCAGGTCGTTTGTATTGAAAATTCGAATTACACGAGGTAGAATTCGGTAGTCAGATCAGATAGGCCTGGTAATCACCTTTTTGTCGACCGCCCGGTCTAATCTATTCTAATACGAGTAAATGATAATACGGCACTATTTGACAATGGCAGTTTGTCTCAAATAAAAGCCACGCCCACGCGGATTACAGGCATGGTTCGGTGTTAACATAACGCGCCCCGTTTCAACGATTTGAATAATCAGATCAGTGTCGGTCCCAACGGATTAAGGCTAAGTTTTCAATAGGCCTTTAGCCACCGGCTAATTTATGCGCCAATATCAATATTGGAATTATTGTGACTCGCCATGATCGGCTTAAGGAATCTTCGATTCGTCGAGTCGTCTTAGAGTAATGACGCACTTTGTCTCTTTCGACTTAAACGAAGTTTCTACATTTGGATTGTCACTAAACTATTTCCTCACACAGTTTTAAGGTTTTAGATTCGATTTGTCTCAAAATTGAAGGATTAAACGTTAAATTTGCCCAAATGTGGTTGCACTGATTGTCTCATTCGTCTAAAACTACTTCATAATCCTATAATAACTTACCAACCATCCTAGCGAAACTCTTAAGTTTCAAAGTTTTCTAAATATCTGTTTTACTGCGGTTGTTTACACAATTTGGCAACGTTGATTAATCAATAAACCAACACAATGTTGCCAATAAATCTACCGTTTTTGTAGTTCTTCTACCGTTCTCCTGTTTTTTGTATATAATCTTACGTTGTTGCCATTATGTTATTTGTAAAACTTTTTATATACTTTTTCAGTTTATTGAATAGGAAATTTAATAAGGATCCTAAAAATGCCATTTTATTACTCCAAATTATTCTCTAAAACCACGTGATGTCTGTCACTATTGTCAAAGCGTTACTAGAATGTGCAAGAATTACATTTTAACACACTTTTCAAAACAGGACGATTTTCTGAGATTTATTTTGACAATTGTCACTTTATAGTCCAGCTAAATAGTCTTCTGAAATCACGTGACAACTGTCACTAACGTCAAAACTGTCAAATTATGCTCTAAAGTTGCAAAAATCAGAGTTTTGAAAAGTTTTCTTGCAGTATTTGATATAAAACGTGTTTCTGTGAATTATTACAGTTATTTTGACAATTTATAAGTCACTGTCCAGGTAAATAGTCTTCTAATATCACGTGACAGCTGTCAGAAACGTCAAAACTGACAAACTTTTTACAGCTTTAGGCATGAAGCTGCAAAAATCACAGTTTAAAACAGTTTTCTTGCAGTGTCCGAGAGAATATATGGTTTTTGATTCCATTACCATTCTTTTAACAGTTGTCACGTGACTGTTTATGTAAATGGTGTTGTATGACAATCGTCACAAACGTCAAAACTGTCAATTAACCAATCGAGTCATGAACCTGTAAAAATCACAATAATAGTTAACTTACAGTATTCCAAACAAGACGTGTGTTTTTTTTATAGGTTCTGGACAGTTAGTTTGACAGCTGTCACGTGACTATCTAGGGAAACAGTGTTTCAATATCATGTGACAACTGACAAACTTGATGCTGTCAAAATCACAGTATAGAACAGTTTTCTTCCAGTATTTTAGACCAGTCGTGTTTTCAGCTTTTTGACAGTTGTCTCGTGACTGTCTAATTAAATAATGTACCAGTATCACGTGATTGCTGACACAGACGTCAAAGTTTGTTCAATCAAAATGTGAAACTGGAAAAATCAAAATTCAGTTAATTTTAATATTCCACTCAAAACGCCCTCTATCGAACAAAACCCAAGATACAATGAAGCAAAATTGTTGATTAGCATATCTACTTTACAAAAATTGAATTTTTAAAGAGTTAATCACATTGGTGTGGTAACGTGCAGGCAAAATGTGGTGGAGAAATTGCCTTTTTTGATTTATGGCCAAGTTTAAGAACATAATTAACGGTTCGAAGAGGTCCGAAAGCTCCCGGAATTTTGGTTTAGATCGTTATCTTCCTATAGGGGCAGATTAAGTTTCGCTTTTGAAATGCTTGATGGAAACAGGCGTCTATTAACTAATCGCAATTGCTACATATATCAGGAAACTGTTGCAAAAAGCGTCCAATCGGGCGGATAATAAATAATTAACGACGAAGTAATCAGCACTAAAAATATCTCGAGAACTGCATCAATTACCACCTACAACTCGTCAATTACTCATTGTTATGATATTCTTCTTTTGCAAGCTGACCATGAAACGTCGTTCGAGCGTGTTCTGGCCGCCTTGCATCTTCCTCCTTTTTGCACAACCACTTTTAATTGAAAACAAAAAAAATCACACAAGAATGACTCATTCCCCTAGTTCTAGTTTTGTGTGCCAGGTCTCAAATGACGCAAATTAAGCTTCGTTAACGTGAAGGTACATTAAAAATGCAAAAAAATACCGAGGATGATCTTCAAGGTTGTTTCAGTTGAAATCATCATCGTCGGAACTGTTTTACTTTACCAATCTCCTCAAAACCCATCTCGTTATGCACGCCGTTAATTATCCGGCGCATAAAATGGTTTATCCGACGCGGTTAAATTTATACATTATTATAAAAGAGACTATTAACTATCCGCATCCTGGTTGCTAAACAACGTTAGAAAAGTGCAAAAGGTCAACCCATAAGAAAATGAATGCTTATAGTGTGTTTTCCTTCCCCCCCCCCACGATTTTCCCGAACTTTCAGTTACATCCTTGACTAGTTGTCAAGCAAAATTTAACGTCGTTACGTTGTTTAGAATGTACCTACTTAAGCTATTCAGCACAGAAGTTTGTTCGTGTAATATCCATTTACAAAAAGGTTTGCAACCTAATTGACTGTTGATATCTCCGAATTATGTTGCAGGAGCACTGACGGACACTGTTATTGCCTAACTTTTGGTTGAAAGGTTTGTAAACTATGTTGTTTGAGCTCTAGTTCAGCTCAGAATCCACTATAATAGCACTGTTAATTTGTGATAATATCATTTTACATAGATTGGTTTTGTAACTGTTTCATCAATAATTATTTAAATCTACATGGTGATTAATTCAAATCGTGTTTCCCTTCCCCTCTCGATTATCCCGAATCAGATACCGATCGACGATTTAAAATACAAAACGTTCCCGCTATTTCCAGATCTATGTACCACGATGGGCAAGTTTATGGGGCGTGATTGCGCCACACCGAACACATACCCATACATATTCAGTGCACACTTCTGCAGACCAAGGCTTTATGTTGCTACGTTAATTCGTTCATTTATTATATTTCATTTTGTTCGCGATGATCAGGACGTCGTAATTATAACGATGATGATAATGCCAAGGAAGGTTTCCTTGATGAGGAGCATCTTCAGGACGAATGATTTGAAGTAAACTCACTCATTGGCTTGGTATATTTCCAATAACGAGGTAAAAGGGGGAAAAAAGGGGCAAACTAAGGTTTCTTCTTAAGTCTCACGCACACGAATCGTTATCTGAAGCGTTCGTTTTGCGAAAGTTACGACCATTAGGGCCTGTTAAACCGCGACTAGTTGTCGATGCTATCGGACATCGAGAATCTCGAATCGTGCACTCGCAATGGCTCTTAACACCTCTACGGATCTGCGAGGAGGCATTTTTCCTAATTTAGACCCTGCTTTTTACCGATATCGGTTAACTTTTTCCAAAAGTAAAACGTGTCTTGAAAAACTTACTTGATTTAAATTGTCAACATTTTCTAGGGCCATTTTGAAAGTTCCATAGAGCATTTTGTCTGTCATTTCTTGAAACTACGTGAAATTTGCTTTAAAATGAGGTGCAAGTCAATATTTTGACAGAAAATTAAAAATGGCGGCCTGCAACGCCATTTTGTCTGTCATTTCTAGAAACTACGTGAAATTTCCTTTAAAATGAGGTGCAAGTCAATATTTTGACAGAAAATTCAAAATGGCGGCCGGGACGCCATTTTGTCTGTCATTTCTTGAAACTACGTGAAATTTCCTTTAAAATGAGGTGCAAGTCAATATTTTGACAGAAAATTCAAAATGGCGGCCTGGAACGCCATTTTGTCTGTCATTTCTTGAAACTACGTGAAATTTCCTTTAAAATGAGGTGCAAGTCAATATTTTGACAGAAAATTCAAAATGGCGGCCTGGAACGCCATTTTGTCTGTCATTTCTTGAAACTACGTGAAATTTCCTTTAAAATGAGGTGCAAGTCAATATTTTGACAGAAAATTCAAAATGGCGGCCTGGACGCCATTTTGTCTGTCATTTCTTGAAACTACGTGAAATTTCCTTTAAAATGAGGTGCAAGTCAATATTTTG
This sequence comes from Ips nitidus, assembly GCA_018691245.2. NCBI lineage: Eukaryota > Metazoa > Arthropoda > Insecta > Coleoptera > Curculionidae > Ips > Ips nitidus. The sequence continues at coordinate 3,200,766 of CM042792.1, forward strand.
ACAGAAAATTCAAAATGGCGGCCTGGAACGCCATTTTGTCTGTCATTTCTTAGAAACTACGTGAAATTTCCTTTAAATTGAGGTGCAAGTCAATATTTTGACAGAAAATTCAAAATGGCGGCCTGGAACGCCGTTTTGTCTGTCATTTCTTGAAACTACGTGAAATTTCTTTTAAAATGAGGTGCATGTCAATATTTTGACAGAAAATTCAAAATGGCGGCCTCGAACTGTCAAAAAATACAACTTTTTTATTTGTCAAGTTACAGTTGACGTCTCGGTGTCATTTTATGTTAAAATTTCCCGGAAAAGACGCTGGTGCAGTCGGTTTTTTGATATCTCAAAAACTAACAAAGTTAGATCTAAAATGTAACATTTTAACTGTCTGTGTTAATTGTGTAAAATTTCTTTGCCAGGAACTCGGCCGGAAAAAATATTTACAATATAATATGTGATATTATGGTAAAGGAAATTTGATGGCCTCTAGCGGCCAAACGGTGTTATCAGTCAGCTCATGTGGGGACAGTTTTAGAAAGCTTGAAATCTGCTCTATCTTTTGTTTTCTGTGACATTTTGACGTAACTTGTCAAATAAGGGAGTAATTTAGGGTCAAAGCAAGGTGTGTCCCAAAATATGTGATTTTAGGGTGAAATAATTTTGACGCCTTCTAGCGTCCAAACGGTGTTATCAATCAGCTCATGTGGGGACATTTTTAGAAAGCTTGAAATCTGCTCTATCTTTTGTTTTCTATGACATTTTGACGTAACTTGTCAAATAAGGAAGTAATTTAAGGACAAAGCAACGAGTGTCACAAAATATGTGATTTTATGGTGAACTAGCCAATAGTGTTTTGACAAGAAAACCCCATTTTCCGGCTAGTTAGGAAAAAACTAGCATACACATCTAGAGCTCGATTTTTGCATTATCAATTTGCGACGCTAGAGGGCGTTTTTCGAAATTTGGAAACCTCTTCACAACTTTTTTATTTATCAAAATATCGAAAAGAAACAAAAACATTCTCAAGGCACTGTTTGATAATTGTGATTCCAGTGGCGCGCTTAGTTTTTTGCTACTGCCTTCCGTTTTCTCAATAATTGACTTTCTTATTTTAAATAGGACTGATAATTGAATATAGTTTTGTATCGGACTTTTTGCACACCCTGTATACGCAGTGTTTTTTAAATTTAATTAGTTGAAAAGTACGATATGTTGGTAAGTCGTGTTTGTACTTGTAACTTAAGTCGAATTGCCTTTGCAAAAGCCTGATTAAGATCAAAAAAATATTCCAAAATTCGCGTATTTATTCTTGACAAATTAAGTTTCCAGGCTGGAGTAATTTTCAAAGTGCGTTTCTGGTTTCGAAGAGGTGTTGAACCTTCGGGTGGTCGTCTCGTTGATCCATCATCTTCGCGCGTTTCTGCCTTGTCGACTATTATAACCGTAATTCGTCTTTTCACTCTGTACAGGCCGTATTTGTAATGGTTGACGTTATTGAATGTTTACAACCATAATAATCGGTGATTAAGGCTTGCGTTGTGCATAAACGCCCTAATCTAAATTTTACCTTAAAAACCATTCGCGTCTTTGCTAAATTGCCGCTTCGTAATAAGAAAAATCTATTCAAACAACAGAACGCAACAATTAAATTATAAGACAGGTTACTTCACATGCTAACAATGAGCGCCCTATTAAAACAATGGTCCAAACCAGGTTGAAAAGTCGAAGAACAAAAGCCTCAATGTCACGTGTGACATATGATTTAGCGTGCATTGACGCAACCATTATTACCGGTCGAAAGGGAAGTTGAAAAGGTCGATCGAAAGGGAAAAATTACTAAAATCGATACGTGACGCAATGACCCCTTACCATGTCCAATTGGTTGACCCTTGAGTCTTGACGAGACTCGCGTATTGTCCGTGGACGTGACGATGACGAATTACGGGCGAGAAATTGGAAATTCTTGTCAAAAAGACCGCCAAAATTCGATGTAAATACGTAGGATCAACTAAAGCGTGTCCAAACGGTAATTAGATTCACTCGATGGCCTGATTTTAGTCCCAGTGATTTTCGCATAATGCAGAGAAAAATACATAAAGAGCACCTCTGATATGTCTACCATAATATCTGGATAAATCCTTCCAAATTCTGTCATTGAAATTTGAGTAAAAAAAAGATTTCTCATCTCTAGATCAGCATCAGAGTGTTGCTCAAATAGCGTAAACTGGCAAATTTGGGTCAGGTGTGTATGTGCAGTCAAATTTACCAAAAATTCGTAAAATGTATTGCTAAATTGAGAAGTTTACCAAATTACATAATAATAGTTAAAAAGACCATTTTGAATTGGAACCACAAAAGTTAATAGTCTATGGTAGATTATCAAACAATTATAGACAGTTAGGTTAGGTTTCACTGAGTAGTTTTCAGCAACTTTCAGATTAGTAAGTAATTTGATATCAATTTGACATAATGTCTTTAGATTCCTGTTCTTGTTAGACACTTAAAAACTGTTTTTTACCGTTTCTAATTTGTCAAGATTAATTTGAATCGGTGAAAGATTACAAACTGGCAACACTGGCCTAGAGAAAGCTGATGATAGAAGTGGCTCCTAGCACCTAATTGGTTGAAAACTGTCTACGTCATATCTAGCGGGCGTTTTAAATGTTACTATAAAATTTGAATCTATTTATTTAATTCTTGTTATGTTAAACTTAGTATTTTTAAAAATAATAAAATACGTATTTAATTTTTTTTTTTAATGTTAATGAAATATGAAATATGTGGGATGAGCTCATTGTCATCATCATGCATTTCGTAATTGTATCAAATTTGTATCAAAAAAACTTCATACATATTCTGAGACTTATGGTCACTTCTGGATTATCTGAAGATTCAATTAAACTAAAAAAGGAGCAAGGAACCTAGACTGTTGAGGCAGCGCGTAGCCTCGCCATTAATAAAAGCGCCTCTAATTGAAGATATAATTCAGGCATAATTCGAGCCATTTGTAACCCGCAGTACCAAAGAAAGCACGCATGGCGGACGATAAATGGGCGGCAGGTACCGCGCTAATCTGCCGCATAAATATTGTGGCATTATTCGCGACAAATTGTGCCACTTGTCATTGCGCCGCCGCCCGCCGACTTATTTACTTACTCACTTTTAAAACTTTATTATTGTTGTTGGCCGTTCGCTTCGTTAATCGTCTGATATTCATCATTTTGTCCTCCCGATTCACGTGATAAACCAGTACGGTCACATGGAACCAAGTTGGTACAGAATGCTAAATTCATGTGGCCACTAGTCAAAGATTCGTGGGTGGAGCAATTGCACGGATCAAAGTCTGGAGGACGTGGTGGTTGAAAGCAAAATTAGTGCTTCTTAACTCATAAATGATTTTGTTGCAGTCGGTTATTTTGACAGACACCAAAATAGCCTTATCAGGACCTATGTTTTGCCCTGACTGTACCAAATTTTTTTTTTTTAGGTTTTTGGATAGGAAATTTAATGAGGATTTCAAAAATGTGCTTAAAACAGTCATTTTCACACTACAAGTGGGTCTTACACACGATTTTTTACCTGACTGTCTCTACAAACTGTGTTTTTGGCAGTTCAAACTTTGACACCACTTTTCTCACTGACTGTACCAAATTTTGTAGTGTTTTTTTAGGTTATTGGATAGGAAATTTAATGAGGATTCCCAAAATGTGCTTAGAACAGTCATTTTCTCACTCCAAGTGGGTTTTACAGGCGATTTTGTCCCTGACTGTCTTTTCAAACTGTGTTTTGACAGTTCAAATTTTAACACCACGTTTCGCTCTGACTGTACCAATTTTTTTTGTGTTTTTTAGGTTATTGGATAGGAAATTTAATGAGGATTTAAAAAATGTGCTTAAAACAGTCATTTTCTCACTCCAAGTGGGTTTTACCAGCGATTTTTTACCTGACTGTCTTTTCAAACTGTGTTTTGGCAGTTCAAACTTTGGCATCACTTTTCTCCTTGACTGTACCAAATTTTATAGTGTTTTTTAAAACTATCGAATAGGAAATTTAATGAAGATTCTAAAAATGTGCTTTAAACAGTCATTTTCTCACTCCAAGTGGGTTTTACCGGCGATTTTGTCCCTGACTGTCTACAAACTGTGTTTTTGGCAGTTCAGATTTTGACACCACTTTTCTCCCTGACTGTATCAAATTTTGTAGTGTTTTTTTTTAAATTATAGAATAGGAAATTTAATGAGGATTTCAAAAATGTGCTTAAAACAGTCATTTTCTCACTCCAAGTGGGTTTTACAGGCGATTTTGTCCCTGACTGTCTTTTCAAACTGTGTTTTTGGCAGTTCAAATTTTGACACCACTTTTCGCTCTGACTGTACCAAATTTTGTAGTGTTTTTTTAGGTTATTGAATAGGAAATTTAATGAGGATTTCAAAAATGTGCTTAAAACAGTCATTTTCTCACTCCAAGTGGGTTTTACAGGCGATTTTGTCCCTGACTGTCTTTACAAACTGTGTTTTGGCAGTTCAAACTTTGGCACCACTTTTCTACCTGACTGTACTAAATTTTGTAGTGTTTTTTAGGTTATTGAATAGTAAATTTAATGAGGATTCCAAAAATTTGCTTAAATCAGTAATTTCCTCACTCCAAGTGGGATTTAGAGGTGATTTTGTCCTTGACTGTTTCTACAAACTGTGTTTTTGGCAGTTCAAACTTTGACACCACTTTTCTCCCTGACTGTACTAAATTTTGTACTGTTTTTTTTAGATTTCGAAATTCTAAAAATGTGCTTAAAACATTTTCTTACTCCAAGTGGGTTGAATTATCCTCTGAAACCACGTGATATCTGTTACTAATGTCAAAATTGGCCTAGAATCTGCAAAAATCACCAAAATCTGTATTTTTGAAGTATGGTTTATATAGCAAACTTGCATACTTTTTATGATCTACCGATTATTCTACCGTCAATAAATATTTGATTTGGCAACACTGTTCTGTTGGACCACCCTCATACACATGCGCCTGGACTAGAAATTGGCTGAAAAATAGAATCGTTTCTATTTTTCGATCCTAATCAATTTTCGATCCAATTTACAAGGTAAAGTAGATTATGATCCAATCTACCTTGGACAGAAAATTGTTAAAAATCTTGTATAAGAAATTGAATAGTCTAAAACGGCCTAACAGTACCAGTAAACTAACTTTAAATCGTTTAGCATTGTGAGAAAAACGTCACGTGGTATTAGAATAACATTTACGTGAAAAGTCACGTGGCAACTGTCATGAGGCTTATAACAATTTTTGCAATTTTTACACCGGCTATTCTATTTGTGGAGATGTTCTTTAGACTACTAGCATGCGATGTATGAGACAAAAAAATCGCGCGTAACAAAGTCCGGCAATCTCGAAGGCCGGATACTATACAAATCGATTTCGTAAACGCGAGGGGGGAGTTCATTGTTACATTACGCGAGCACATGTCGAGCATATTTACAAATCGCTTCTTTTTTGCAGTATTTAGGACGTGCCTAACCTTGACTCGTTTCCTTAGCGGCGATTTTATTGTGTCGAATGAGAAAAATCAGCGGCGCGTGAGACCATTTAAACGCTCGTTAGGTGTCGTTATCATGCGTGTTTCGTACTCGGTTTCCATTTTTATCGTGTTTTACACGGATTTCCAGTTTGCCGTGTGCGATCGAGCAAAAAATACTGGTCGCGTTTTGTCCTCGACCCTCGAAAAGAAAAAAAAAAATAATTCCCGGACGGTTCTCACACCCACCGTCCTTTTGGAAACAATGGGGAGTCCCAGAAGAGGACGATATTTCACCGGGAAGGAGACTTTTATGTTACAGATTTGGACGTTTTTATTCGAAAGATGGTCGAGTCCGATAGTCGATAATTTGTAGAAATCATCCGTCCGCTGACTTACGGGGTTTTCTTGGTTTTGCTGATAAAATCAAACGCAGCTGTGCCAAAACGTCCTCCCCGTTATTTATGTACCCCACTCATAACCAGAAACGGCTTATTCAAGACAAAATTTGCTCCAAACTTTGGAGCACTGAACCAAATAGAGTCCAAACAAAAATCTGTCCAAGGACAAAGACAAAACGGCCGTCTGCATTCCAGATCCGAACCGAATGGTGTGAATCTTCTCGACCCGGAGACGTCCGCTTGTTAAATAGGATGATATGCAACCGTCAATGATTAATTGTGCTGCGGTCGACTTACAGATAGGCCCTAATGGTTCGTCTTTTTATTCCCGGGTAGGAAATTTTGACTGGCGAAATGAATCAACGACACTTTGAAAAAGTCCTGAATGGGATCGCTAAAGATTATTAATGACCCCGGTGAGCGCATTAAGCCCAGCTCGACTTTCAAGATGGTCTACAAACCTATTTGGGATTGTGTTTGGGTCGTTTTTTATCTGCTCAAGGGACGCGGTTACGTAAAAAAACCTAGTCACTGTGTCTATTTTGTACCTCCACCAGACTTTGATCCCTCTGTTACTCTGGGGTAATAGAGACAATATAGGTTTTACAGCTTCATGACAATAATGTCAAAAACAGTGAGGTTTTGTTTATCAATCCCAATCCTCCGACCTCCTCTCATCAGAGAAGCTTTAGGGCTTGATAACCAAAAAACAAAACCTTCATTCCAGTACAGTCAACTGGATGCCAGAAATGATAGTTGTTGTGCAACATCTGTACTCAACTCTCTGATGAGCCGTAATAAATAAACAAAAAACATCAGATCGGTATCTACCGAATGGTAGACCATAGAATAATTTTTTCTACACCAAAATGCCTTTTTGCCTACAAAATTCCTTTAAAATCCCTCACAATGGTTCTATTATTGCTCAAAATGCCTCAAACTGGCTTGAAATGCTCAAACTGCCTCAGGATACCTTCAAATGCTTATACACGTTTGTGGCATTCTTAAATTTAGTTATAAGTCCCCTGGTATTGAGATAATAATAAATCTTGATGAAATACACTGTTGAAATTAATTTTTTTATGGTCACGTGACAGTTTTTAGGTTGGATTGTTTTACAATTTGTACATGACTTTTGACTATTGTTAAAACGTGTTAAAATTCAATAAAAATAACTTTCTCAGGTTACGTGACTGTTTTTCCATAATTTTAAAAGGTCCCGTGACAGTTGAATTGATTTTCTAAGGTCAGGTGACCGTTTTTTCAAATTCTGACAAACGAAAAGTATTATTTGCACGGTTGCCTGAAATTACGGGTTATATTTTGACGTTTGCACGAATCTTCTAGCTGTCATAGGAACCGAGTTAGCAAGTGTCAAATAAAGACACTTATTTAAAAAAAAAAACAGTTGAAAAATTGGTAATTTAAATTTAGACAGTAGGTCACGTGACTTGATAATTCAGCCAGTTGACATCTGTCAAAATTAGTCACGTGACGTTTAAAATGTGGTTTAAACGTTAAAAATTTGGCACATTAAATTTAGACTATTTTAGACAGTTGTAAAAGCTGAAATTGCAAGAGACACATCACGTGACTTTGATTATGTCATTTTAGAGCTTGCAACACTGTTCAAGCCAACTGACACCTGTCAAAAACAGTCACGTGACTTTGAAAGGTAATTTAAATGTTGATCATTTGGTAAATCAAATTGAGACAGTTGTTAAAACTTAAATTGGAAAATACACATTACGTGACGTTGAAAATGCAGTTTAGCATGTTCTTGCAACACTGTAAAGGCCAGTTGACATTTGTAAAAATTAATCACGTGACGTTTAAAATGCGGTTTAAAATTTAAAAATTTGGTAAATTAGACTATTTTAGACAGTTTGTTGTAAAAGCTGCAATTAGTGCAAGAGACATCACGTGACTTTGATTATACCATTTTAGAGCTTGCAACACTGGAAAAGCCAACTGACACCTGTCAAAAACAGTCACGTGACTTTGAAACGTAATTTAAATGTTGATTATTTGGTAAAGTAAATTTAGACAGTTGTTAAAACTTAAATTGCAAAATTCACGTTACGTGACGTTAATATTACTATTTTGAGCTTGCAACACTGTAAAAACGAGTTGACATCTGTCAAAATTAGTCACGTGACCTTTAAAATGCGGTTTAAACGTTAAAAATTTGGTAAATTAGACTATTTTAGACAGTTTGTTGTAAAAGCTGCAATTAGTGCAAGAGACATCACGTGACTTTGATTATGTTATTTTAGAGCTTGCAACACTGACAAAGCCAACTGACACCTGTCAAAAACAGTCACGTGACTTTGAATTGTAATTTAAATGTTGATCTTTTGGTAAATCAAATACAGAGAGTTGTTAAAACTTAAATTGCAAAATACACGTTACGTGACGTTGAAAATGCAATTCTGCATATTGTTGCAACACTGTAAAGGCCAGTTGACATCTGTCAAAATTAGTAACGTGACCTTTAAAATGTGGTTTAAACGTTAAAGATTTGGCACATTAAATTTAGACTATTTTAGACAGTTATAAAAGCTGAAATTGCAAGAGACACATCACGTGACTTTGATTGTGCCATTTTAGAGCTTGCAACACTGGCAAAGCCAACTGACACCTGTCAAAAACAGTCACGTGACTTTGAAAATTCAATTCAGCATGTTCTTGCAACACTGTAAAGGCCAGTTGACATCTGTAAAAATTAATCACATGACGTTTAAAATGCGGTTTAAAATTTAATAATTTGGTAAATTAGACTATTTTAGACCGTTTGTTGTAAAAGCTGCAATTAGTGCAAGAGACATCACGTGACTTTGATTATACCATTTTAGAGCTTGCAACACTGGAAAAGCCAACTGACACCTGTCAAAAACAGTCACGTGACTTTGAAATGTAATTTAAATATTGATCATTTGGTAAATTAAATTCAGACAGTTGCAAAAGTTGAAATTGTAAAATTCACGTTACGTGACGTTAATATTACAATTTTGAGCTTGCCACACTGTAAAAACCAGTTGACACCTGTCAAAAACAGTCACGTGACCTTAAAAATTTAGTTTAAATATTGAAAAATTAATACATTTTTAATATGATTCGTAATGAATATGGTTTCAACATATACAATACCATGTAACAAAGATTTTACCATAACAATTCATTAATCTGTTCAATTTTCAATTTCAATTTTTGGTGTAAAACCTGCTTTACTGAAGATTCAGGGTGAAACACATCAAACTGTTTTTACCAAACATTTTTGAGACTCGGGGGGTTTCCAATCATCAACATTCTAGACTTTTGTCGTTTTGATCGACCTTACGTTCATTGATCATCATCCATTTAAATTCCGCTGCTCAACCGACCTTCGTCGGTCGAATCTGAATTTATGATTTATGGTGGCAATATCGGGCGCCTAATTTGCCTAAAACTATGGAGGTTGGCAAAAAAAATGGTTTCGTTTAATTCGACGTGTCGAACGAAAGGCATCAATAGGCGAACAAAAAAAAGCTTTTAACTCGTTCGACCACAACTCTTTACACAGTTTAAGGTGAATTTCATGGCCACTTTTTTTGCCCAATGACTCAATTATAACAAAACAAATATTTAAACTGCTTTTTTTTCCCTTCTTTGACGGTTGTGCTTAGCTCATCGTTGCGCTGACTTTGAATTAACGGTTTTTGTCCGGAAACCGTGACAAGCCGCTTCACAACCCGATGACGTACAACGTAAGCACCACCTTCAGAAGCAGACCGCATTAATATCGTTCCTAATTGTACAATGCGCTACTAACGAGTCAATATAAGCAGTGATAAATATCTTCAAAGAAGATAAGCTACCGTTAATAAACGACGCGGTCTAGATGTATCGTAGCTGAAGAATGGGAACCGTGATTATTATAAATCGTTTCCCAGTCTGTGTATCTCTGAGCCATTGTTGGCTGCTTTAGGGCAAAACGACTCAAATACACAAACAAACCATAATAATATTAAAATTGATTCACTGACCAGCAGAATTTAGAATAAAAGAAGTAGCAAACGCAGAATTTGGTGGAAGATTAAGACACTTTTTAAAAATAGTCTGTCATAGTGAATTTTTAGCTTTCTTTGGCATTTTTTTAAAATTTGTCAGTAACTTTTAGATGTCTACTGAACTATCATAATGATTCTTAAGGTTGATTCTTGGAAAGTTTCAGATACTTCTACACTTTAGCTTCTTTTTCTAGGATTACTCGATCTGTAGCTTCAAATCAAAGCTAGAAGCCTTCAGATCGGTAGATTTCTTTTGGATTAAAAATCTTGTTAGGAACGTGAGTTTGGTTCAGCCATCACCATTGTAATTAACCTATTCAAATGACATTTTTCCGACGAAATTGATGCGGAAACGCAACTAAATAGCAACCACAAACGGTGCTAAAATCGCGAAAGGAAATTGCGAGGCGAGCTCGGAAAAAACAATCGTAACGAAGTGGCTGATGAATCTTTACGATGATGTTGATAAAAAAAAACTAAACAAATGAAAAATCCGGAATTGCATAACTCGAGATGCTGATCGAAAGGAAACGGATCAAGGCTGGACAGTTCGGATGTGCTTTTGCAGTATACGCGGGAAGCGGCTTCATTGTTCCATTGTATGTCACGCTCGGTGCACATTATCGCAATTCGAACCTAATTCTGAATGCTTTGACTCACATTTCTGTTCCAACTTTGTTTGCGATCTTGGACTAGATATCCGAACACTAATTCTACTATAAAAGGATCGAAAACCTTCTCAAATCAACCGATCATCTTGATAACGCCAATACCTTAGATAATCAGAGTTTACAGAACAAAATTATTTGAGTAACAATGTATAGGCAAAATCAATCATCTTTTTGAATATGTGACTGTCTCCAAGTCTTATGACTATCACAACGTGAACAGGTCATAAAAAACACAAATAAATATACTTTACTTACCACCTCAGTGTAATTACCCATTTTACGCACAGCAAGATTGGCCACAAATTAACTGCTCAAATGCCGGGAAATTTACCGGAAAATTACTTTAATCTTAAATGAAAATTTTCCTTGATGGGGGGAAAACAACTGTCAAACTTGTCATTGTTATTATCGAACTTAAGTGTGGTTTAGAGTGTGACTTTTTTCACCTGTACTGTCACAGTCTGACCCACACTTAAATTAAGCTCCGCTTACAAAACAAAACGACTCACACGGGGGTAAATGATTAAAAGTACATTAAACTTTATTTGAATTGATTGAATTATTGTACTAATTATTTTTAAATTTTCAGATTTTCCAATTTTTTCCGGAAACTTCCTGAAAAATGTTGTATACCTAAACTCAACACTTTTCAAAATAATACGAATTTTGAAAAAAATATTATTTATAAAAATATTCCTTCTGGACAACACATTCCCGGTACAAAAGCTTTAATCTTTCGGTAGCGTGACATTTCTACTATATATGGTATACAGGGTGGTCAAAAGACAATTTCAAGGGCTACAAATTGGTATATTGAACCACCCTATAACTGTCAAAATAACAGAGTTATGGGATGTCACAGTAAAAACTGTCAAAATCAAACAACTCAGTTTGAACAGTAAATAACTCGCTTATTCGACGTTTTAGGTAGAAACGCTATACAGGGTGGTCAAAAGAGAATTTCAAGGGCTACAAATTGGTATATTGAACCACCCTATAACTGTCAAAATAACAGAGTTATGGGATGTCACAGTAAAAACTGTCAAAATCAAACAACTCAGTTTGAACAGTAAATAACTCGCTTATTCGACGTTTTAGGTAGAAATGCTATACAGGGTGGTCAAAAGAGAATTTCAAGGGCTACAAATTGGTATATTGAACCACCCTATAACTGTCAAAATAGCAGAGTTATGGGCTGTCACAGTAAAAACTGTCAAAATCAAACAACTCAGTTTGAACAGTAAATAACTCACTTATTCGACGTTTTGGGTAATATACAGGGTGGTCAAAAAAGAATTTCAAGGGCTACAAATTGGTATTTTCAACCACTCTATAATTGTCAAAATATCCGAGTTATTGACAATACAATGAAGTAGTTTACAGGGTGATTCAATAAATTGTTATCATCCTTGTAACTAGTTTAATTTTTATTTTATAAAAAATCCATCCGTATACAGGGTGTCCCAAATTTGAGAAACAAACCAAACTTATAATTTTTTATTCGATTTTTGAAATCTACGTCAAATTCTAGGCTTACTTGATGTATAAAATGTTTGTATCGATATTCAATTGTTTTTGCTCTAGACCACCCTCGTCGAATTGAATTCTCAATTTGAGCGAAATTTTGGTGCACTTTTCCAGAAAATCGTCCATAACTCGCTTATTTGAAACACCCTGTATAAACACACCGTATAACAAAAGAAAGCTAATAAACGGGGCTATCACGTGACGTTGAGCGGACAGGACTATGTTGTCCCGTTTAGCCGCTAGCGGGCGTCAAAGTTGACTCTCGTTTTTTGCAGTTTTTGCTCAATATCTCAGGAAGGTTTCAGGTTTGAGGTCTAAACTTCGATTCTTGGAATCTACGTCAAATTCTAGGCCTACTTGATGTATAAAATGTTTGTATCGATATTCAATTGTTTTTGCTCTAGCAGCCTAACTTTGACCACCCTCCTCGAAAGCAGAAATTCCCAATTTAAGTGAAATTTTGGTTGAATTTTCCAGAAAATCGTCCATAACTCATTTTCAACGCACATTTTGAATTTAACTCAAATCTGACTTTGCCAGTCGATTCCTTGTTGCAAATTTAGTCGAAAAGGAGTACAAACTTCGGGGGTCCAATAGGACCTCCAAGGGAGTTATAACGGAAAAACTGTTTGGGTCATAATGACCTCACAAAATTCAACCCTCGGTAACTCGCTTATTAATAGGAATTTCAGGGCGATTCAAAAAAAGTTTTGTAGGGAATTTTACGCTCTACAAAGAGTCTTCAGAGACATTTTGCCCTGCGGGGTCACCCTGTAGAGTTATTGGCCTAAAACATTTTGAGTTACCCCGAAAATTACTCGATTTGAATTCGCAGTTGTGGCATGTCATTTCCGACTAATTTCGGGTCGAAAAGTTTTAAAAAAATATTGACAAGACGCTAACTGTCACTGGGAGCAAAATGGTGACTCTATCTCCGCCATTTTGAGATTTTAGCTCAAATTTGACTTTACCAGTCGATTCCCCGTCCCCAATTTAGTCGAAAAGGAGTACAAACTTCGGGGTCCAATAGGACCTCCAAGGGAGTTATAACGGAAAAACTGTTTGGAGTCATAATGACTCACAAAATTCAACCCTCGGTAACTCGCTTATTAATAGGAATTTCAGGGCGATTCAAAAAAAGTTTTGTAGGGAATTTTACGCTCTACAAAGAGTCTTCAGAGACATTTTGCCCTGCGGGGTCACCCTGTAGAGTTATTGGCCTAAATCATTTTGAGTTACCCCAATAATTACTCGATTTGAATTCGCAGTTGTGGCACGTCATTTCCGACTAATTTGGGGTCGAGAAGTGCAAAAAATATATTGACAAGACGCGAACTGTCACTGGGAGCAAAATGGTGACTCTATCTCCGCCATTTTGAATTTTATCTCAAATCTGAGTTTGCCAGTCGATTCCCCGTCCTCAATTTAGTCGAAAAGTTGTTTGGGGTCATAATTACCTCACAAAATTCAACTCTCGGTAACTCGCTTATTAATAGGAATTTCAGGGTGGTTCAAAAAACGTTATGTAAGGAATTACACGCTCTACACAAATTGTTTAGAGACATTTTGCCCTACGGGCTCACCTTGAGGAATTACAGATAAAATTCCGCCATTATGAATTTTAGCTCAAATCTGACTTTATCAGTCAATTCCCCGTCCCCGTAACTGTATAAACATATCGAATATAAAAAAAAAGCTAATGAACGGGGCTGGCTGTCACGTGACGTTGAGCGGGCACGACTATGTTGTCCCAAGTAGTCGCTAGAGGGCCTCAAAGTTGACTCTCGTTTTTTGCAGTTTTTGCTCAATATCTCAGGAACGTTTCAGGTTAGAGGTCTGAAATTTTTCGCACAAATGCACCTCGATACGATACAACTTTTACTTTCCACACACTTTTTTGATACCACGCACCGTTTTACTTTAAAAAATTAAATACTAAAATTGTCAAGAAATTTCAAGTAAACTTTTTTTATTTTCAAAATTAACCTCAACTGCCTAAATACCTTCAAGTTAATAGTACAAAAATGTAAAAAACTAATTATTTTTTTATTTATTTAAATTTATAGAAAAATGTCTATGGACATGTCCATTTGGTCGTAGGTTAAGTACAGCAAGTCACACGTGCTCTAATGGAATAACACAAAGTAACTTTTCTTTACAGCACTAGTTACGTAATATACTATTATACATGTCAGTTTTATCTAGTTAATTAAGGCAAATCCAACTATTTTTTTTAGTAGAAAGAGGTGTGATTTTGAAAGAAAAGCAAATTAGAATTCCATTTTAGTCGTGTTCCAGTTGTCGAGTACCACGTAAATAATTCAGACCGACAAAGAACCGGAATGGAACAAAAGCAACTCCGATGCCGGTCCTAATCGTAAGTTACGATTGACAAAACGCCTCTCTTTTTTTCGGTGATACTTTGTTTGAAATGCCACAGAACTAATTTCTGGTCAGTCCACGATGTTTTAGGACATAAAGATGTCGTTTAGAATGGGTTTAACGGTAACCGGGACCGTGTTTTACATATTAGAGGTGGACGTAAATATCGATGTGCCATTCAAGGTGTTTTTTGATGATAATTGTTATTACCAACAAATCCAGAATTCTTTATATAAATTGACGGATTTGTGATATTTAATAAACCGAACGAATCCTTGACACTGCCTGTACGATAACCATCTTCTCTCGGCACAAATAACAACAACAACAAGCAAACGGCGCACATTATTAACTCTGAACATTCAATAAACAATTTTCCCCTTTGAATAGAAACGATGATATCTGCCAGGTAGTAGATTACACTTGTACCTCATGCACGAACCAATTAAGCGTCCCGCAATATGGAATCGTGCAAAAAATCGCTAATTGAAAGGTTACAGATGTTTATCGGGATACTCGGGGCGCTCACAATAAACAATAACTTCACGACCGTTTACGTCCCAAACTGTTCGTTCTCCTTAAAGGCTAGCGTACATACACGTAAACACCCTGTGTATGTGCAATCACACACAAACCTTGACTATCAATTTAAAAAAAAAGACAAAAAGAACCATCTTCGAGTAATCCGATTCATCAACCTTGTGCCACATTAACATATTTACATACCAGAACGAGCCCACAGCATTACAAGAGGGATCCCTTTCGGGCTTTAAATGGAGCAATTACAAAACAACACCCGGTAGAGTTTTTTTCCGTGCAAACATTTAGCGTGTCGAAGAGTCTTGTTTCAGTTTAAAGTCTCACACAATCGGGGCCCGGGGCATAATTAACTCACTTTTGACACTCGGGCACAATAAGAGTCAAACATAAACACGTTACCCCAGTTCTTAGATAGATGGGACCTAGCCATGAATACGTTTAAAGAGGTTTCCAGGGCCGGAATCAATGTCGGTTTTACTTCTTGCATTCTAGCCCTTAATTGGTTTGGTAACTGAAAACGTGCCCTTCACAAAGAGAAGGATTGTTCTTCCTAGAAATGCTAAATTAATGTTATAACAGTTTCTGACTGAGGATTTAGGCAATAATCCTTTAAAAACTCTAATTTACTTTAAGCTAATTTCAATTTTAGTCACATTTTTTTTTGGAAATAATCCTAATAGTACCATAAGACAACCGTGTAACAGAGAAACATAGATAGTTCAGAATTTTGCAAACAGTGTTGTCACACTGACTGGATGATTACTTACATTACTTTCTTATTAGAACATTTCTAAATATTTTTATTTACTTTAATAACATATTTAGTTCGGTTTCTGTGTATTTTGTTTCAAATATTGAATATTAATAATTGTTTTTCGTTTACTGTTTAACTCACAAACTGCTATTGCTTTGCAGTACCTCCCTATTGTGTGGTAACAGTCAGATGCATTACAATCTAACCTCAAAAGGAGGCTTATTCCTATTAAACCTTAAAAAGCAACAATGTTGCCAGGTCTACCGTTTTTGTAGTTGTTCTACCGTTCTCCTATTTTTGTGTTTGTATATAATCTACCGTTTTTAATTAGGTTATTGCAATTAAGTTGGTTGTGAAACTTTTTATATGTTTTCAGTTTATTGAATAGGAAATTTAATAAGGATTCTAAAAATGCTCTTAAAACAGTTATTTTCTTACTCCAAATTATTCTTTAAAACCACGTGTTGTCTGTCACTAATGTCAGAATTGTCAAAGTTTTACTAGAAATTGCAAGAATTGCATTTTAACACAGTTTTCGAAACAAGACGATTTTCTGATATTTAACACTTATTTTGACAATTGTCACTTCTCAGTCTAGCTAAATAGTCTTCTGAAATCACGTGACAACTGCCACTAACGTCAAAACTGTCAAACCATGATCAAAAGTTGAAAAAATTAGGATTTAAAAACGTTTTCTTGCTGTAGTTGATATAAAACGTGTTTCTGAGAATTATTACAGTTATTTTGCCAAAATTGTCATGTGACCGTCTAGCTAAATAGTGCTCTACAATCACGTGACAACTGTCACTAACGTCAAAACTGTCAAACCATGGTCAAAAGTTGCAAAAATCAGGATTTAAAAACGTTTTCTTGCAGTAGTTGATATAAAACGTGTTTCTGAGAATTATTACAGTTATTTTGCCAATTATCACGTGACCGTCTAGCTAAATAGTGCTCTACAATCACGTGACAACTGTCACTAACGTCAAAACTGTCAAACTATTCTCTTAAGTGTGCAAAAATTAGGATTTAAAAACGTTTTCTTGCAGTATTTGATACAAAACGTGTTTCTGATAATTATGACAGTTATTCTGACAATTGTCACTTCATAGTCTAGCTAAATAGTCTTCTGAAATCACGTGACCACTGTCACTAACGTCAAAACTGTCAAACCATACTCAAAAGTTGCAAAAATCAGGATTTAAAAACGTTTTCTTGCAGTAGTTGATATAAAACGTGTTTCTGAGAATTATTACAGTTATTTTGCCAATTATCACGTGACCGTCTAGCTAAATAGTGCTCTACAATCACGTGACAACTGTCACTAACGTCAAAACTGTCAAACTATTCTCTTAAGTGTGCAAAAATTAGGATTTAAAAACGTTTTCTTGCAGTAGCTGATGTAAAACGTGTTTCTGAGAATTATGACAGTTATTCTAACAATTGTCATTTCATAGTCTAGCTAAATAGTCTTCTGAAATCACGTGACAACTGTCAATAACGTCAAAACTGTCAAACCATGCTCAAAAGTTGCAAAAATCAGGATTTAAAAACGTTTTCTTGCAGTATTTGATATAAAACGTATTTCTGAGATTTATTTCAGTTATTTTGCCAATAGTCACGTGACCGTCTAGCTAAATAGTGCTCTACAATCACGTGACAACTGTCACTAACGTCAAAACTGTCAAACCATTCTCTTAAGTGTGCAAAAATTAGGATTTAAAAACGTTTTCTTGCAGTAGTTGATATAAAACGTGTTTCTGAGAATCACGACACTTATTTGCCAATTGTCACGTGTCCGTCTAGCTAAATTGCTGTTCTACAACCACGTGACAACTGTCACTAACGTCAAAACTGTCAAACTATGCTGCCAACTTGCAAAAATCAGGATTTAGAAACGTTTTCTTGCAGTATTCGATATAAAGAGTATTTTTGAGATTTATGATTTTTAACAATGGTCACGTGACTGCCTAGCTAAATTGTTCTTTAAAACCACGTGATATCTGTCACTAATGTAAAAACTTAAAAAACAATTATTAATGAAAAAATAACCATACAGTTTTCAGAAAAGTAACCTAACTTTAGTGTTATTTTTTTCCCAGTTTTGCTGCCTAATGCCACATTGCTGCACTAAATCAATAGCAAAAGGACATTCTTTGAATTTCTGTTGAGAAATTTCACAAATAAAGCATAAATTCAATCTCGAGAGAAAGTTTAAACATTGGGAGATTTTACTTTAGTATTAGCTGTTTAAGAAAATTTAGAATTTTAAGTAAAACCAAGATCAGCATTTACTAACCTGTACGGTACCTAACCTAGAAAATTATGTTAATAAAGTTAACAACAATCTGTAAACAATCACAAATAACCCACTGGGCTGAGATTTACGCAAATACTGCACATATGGACTTAACTAAAATTTTAAACTTAAAAAACCATTTCAACTAACCATTTGTACGTTGACGTTGCTTTGTGATTTGTATATCATTTTGTTGGCAAATAAAGTTTATTATTATTATTATTATTATTAACTTATAGAACTTGAGACCTGGAGGAGATGACTGATGTAGAATCCGGTCCTGGTTTTCGAGCACATGCAAAGTAACCCCTCGTCGGTACTTCCTCGCAGGTACTCGCGAAGAAGTGTGAAATGTGACGTCTTTATGGGTGACGGGTTAGGGTCAGTCCGGGATAAAAGGTGAAGAGGATTAGGCGTAAAAAAATGTTATTCATGGGAATGGATTTTTATTATTCTTTTTGCGGTACGATAACGAATTGCTTCTTTTCTTCTTTGTAAAGACCGTTCAAACCGTAGTCCTGCTTAAACTTCAGTTTAAAGTATTGTCACGTGATATTGTTTCTATCCAGTGAATCATTAGACTTTAAAGTTAAGTTTTTAAGGTCACAAGACAGGAGGCTTAAACTGAATTTATCCTAAAAGAGTATTATAGTTCCACCAGTAAAACTCTCAAAATATTGATCCAAACAATCTATAGAAATAGATTTTCTTCTGTTGTTTTCATAGATTATTGATTTCTCCAAAATTATTCACCACTGATACAGGTACTCGGTTCTTGCAAAATAAAAAATTCTCAAAATTGCACTTTTTGAAAAAATGGCGATTTTCCAATTTTTGAATGATTTGAATGAAATTTCACTAAAACGCCATTAGAAAAAGACTACAAAATGAGCCAAAAATTGTATTGATGATGAAGAGAATATTGTGATTGTGTAACTAATTACTGTTTTATGTGTTTATCTGTAAATAAATGTGATTTATGTAAAATAGTTGTTTTACTGATTTTTCCCAGACCATTAATCACAAAATGGTGTATGAGATTTGTCATCCAAAGTCGGTCAAGTGAGAAAAAAAAAATCGGTTGGGCAATCCAGTCACGAAACGGCCCCAAAAAGGAGAGGCGACCGTCACAGCTTACAAAAGAAATTTCTAACGAGTCATTTGAATAATCTGAAAAATAAATTCTTTGTTAAAAAAATGCCTTAATAAAGATACAATTACTACACTTTATCATTTCAAAATCGGCGGTGATAGTCATTAATTTCTTCGGTTAAGCTTTCGGAGCGAGGGCTTTTGAATAAATAACGCTAGATAAGATCGATGGGACGAATGTGGCTCATGCACGTATGTGGTCGAGAGCGCGCTTTTCACCAACGGTCAAATCTGGACGTCGGGACGGTCCCAAGGCAAAAATATGGACTAACCGAGCCAGTACCCGAGGCGGGGAATAAATTAGCCAGGACGACGGGTCGCGCAAAATACATTAAGGTGTACGCAATGTTTACACGTAAAGACCGCCTTATAATTGCGAAGATTCGCAATAAAATATTGTTTTATCGTATATAAATACCTAGGAATATGTTCTTGCAGTGGGTGTCAGGTGCTTCACATGGGGTCATAGACCCGAACCCAGCATAGTACGCCTCGACAGTTTTCGTACGAACCCATTATTTTGGTACCAATTCACTCGATTTAAGTTTAATTCGATTACTCTTAATCCAGCTTTCCCAGTGTGTTTCCCTTAAACATTCACAGTTACCACTAGTCGGAATGGAGTAATGGAAGGTGAAAAGTTCGGACTGGTACCTGTAAATGGTACCAACCGAAAACTCCTCGTCGTGTGGTGAATCTCCGTCCCATCTCGTAAGGCACGCACAATAATATGCTTCAGGTGTCATCTCTCATAGGTTTGTAATTTAACTACTTCCTAATGACAATAAATTAGGGGTTTTTCTGTGTCACCAAAATTGCTTTTCTCCACTTTAGATAGCTTCAGAAACATTTTTTTCTTTTGATTTAAACATTAATAATTTGCTGATTAGGTTTCTGGCCTAGTTGACTGTTGATGTCTCCACGTTTATAATATTACACCAAGTTAGCTTTGTTTGTTAGTTGACTAACTCGGTTGTTTTTAGGAGTTCAGCGAGGTTGAACTACTCAAATTAACCGTCTTAAGCTCCTCTTTCCAGTGGTGTTGAGAAAAAAAATCTATCTGAAAAATTGCGTACAGGGTGACCAAAAACAGTCAATCACCATACTTTTCACGTACACCCTGTATACTGGACGCAAAAACGGTCTTGCAAATTTACGGTGTTGGGTTAAAGAGTTGATTAGAAACCTTTTTAGTGTCTTGCAATTTTTTTGTAACGTTAACCGTTTTTGAGCTCTTACGAAAAACTAGTTTAATTGCAACAAATGTTGATATCAGTTAAAGTTGTGGTTTGGACTTTGAACACCCTGTAACTCGGTTGTTTTTATGAGTTTAGCGAGGTTGAACCACTCAAATTAACCGTCTTAAGCTCCTCTTTCCAGTGGTGTTGAGAAAAAAATCTATCTGAAAAATTGCGTACAGGGTGACCAAAAACAGTCAATCCTGCACACCCTGTATACTGAAAGCAAAAACGATCCTGCAAACTTACGGTGCTGGGTTAAGGAATTGATTAGGAACATTTTTGGTATCTTGCATTTTTTTTGTAACTTTTACCGTATACGATTAATTTAACAAAAATTGGATTGATGCAAGAAATTTTCAAATCAGTTGAAATTGATGGATTTAAAAATGAGCACCCTGTAACTCGGTTATTTTTGGGAGTTCAGGGTAGTTCAACCACTTAAAAGAATCGTTTTAACGTCCTCTTTCCCGTGGTGTACAGTAAAAAATTCTAACTAAAGAATTGCATACAGGGTGACCTAAAGCAGTCAATCACCATAACATTTTTATTTTCCCGCAATTTTTTTGTAACTTTCACCGTTTTCGAGTGCATCGGTTTGAGTTACGTAATGGCTCACTTTACGCACAGTTGTAAAGAAACTAACTAACCTGAACCTGGAGGAAATTGTTTGGAAATTGTGCATGTTGCGTAATATAATATAAACAGTCTTGAATAGTTATTTACCTAACAAGTGCGGAAAGTGGTACTTTCCCGCAGTTAAAGGGTGGTAAAGTTACTTTTCCGCACTAAATTTTTCCTTTGCTTAAACATCTCATAAACAGGTTGGTAAAAATGTGTATTTTTGCTCTACACAAAACTTGCAGGTTTATTATTCTTTTATTGTAAATTAATCTTGCAATGCGGAAAAGTACCTTCACCGCACTATAGTGTGAAAAAGTACTTTTTTCCGCACTCATATGAGTAGGAAATTTTTTTTTCCATATAGTAGATCCTTGATTTTTAGGTTATGTTAGTCTGGATAAAGCCTAGATTAACCCAATTTTTTCCAAAAATGGTTTATAGCAATTGATCACTAAAAATTCAATTTAAAGCGTTGATTTTGATTTAATTAAAAATATCTACTAAATGACAGCTACAGGGTGGTTCGATATACCAATTTGTAGTTCTGGAAATGCTATCTTTTAACTACCCTATACAGTTTTTACACCAAAACTGAGCTATATTCAAGACTGGGAATTACCAGATATACCAATTCGTAGATGTGAAAATGCTGCTTTGACCACCCTCTATTATACCCACCTCAGTTATGTGAAACTTCCTAAATGTAAGTTTTTCATAACAAAAACTACTTCTACAAACAACCTCTATGTTTTGGTTTTATTCTAGCCTTGGTATAGATTGACTGTGTTTTTCTTCTGGAAAATCTGTTTTTTTCCAGTTTTTGACGTTTCTTGAGTAGAATAAGTGTGCCAACAACCACTTTAAGTATTTACAATTTCATCTATTGAAGCTTTATTCACATAATTATAAAACACTTAAAGTCTATGTCAGAAACACAAAGACATGCATTTTGGTGTGTTGTCACAAGCAACACATTTGTCTTGACATATTTTGTTCTTTGGTGTTACAAAAAAAAATTAGGGGAACAAATCGACACCAACCGATTAACAGTTTAATAGCAAGATTGATTGGCTGGGAACGATTTCCTCCCTTCCAATTAGCAGCCCTTTGTCATTCACACATTTTTCGGTCGACCAATCGATCTCCATTTGATGGCGACTAAACACTGAATTCTGTCAACGGTTATTTGCATATTTAAGGGAAATCAATTTAAAAGCACTAAGCGGAAAATGTTCTTAAATCCTTTCACTGATCCCTTCGGAGAAGTTTGACCGCAAAATAGCAACGGAACAAAAAATTGTCATAAATATGGCAACTGGGAGACATTACAATAATGTCATTCGGACTGTGATTTACAGCAGTGTTGACTGGTAGCCTGATGACTAGAGTTTCCTATCTCTAAAATGTTTTAAAACTTGTCATAACCATATTATTGAAACAGATCATGATTGTTTGGGTTCCTTGACCTAGTAGGGTTGTTAAATGGGTCTGCTTTCGGAAAGGGTCAGTCCCAAGGGATTAAGTACTTTCAAACCTTGTTTAGGTTAAATTTCAACTTGGGTTGACGTTTACGACTTGGTCTCTTTACAATTCTTCTGTGTCAATCAAATTTTATTTGCACCTGTATGTTTTGCAGCAATAAACTAAAATTTGTGGCAGTTTACTTAGAAATATGCCTACTACTACGAGGTTTTTGGGTCTCAGTCTAGGTAATTTACATGGAGTACAAAGACTAGATTTGGTACGTAAAATACAATATTTTTTTCACAGTTTCCAGACATAATAGCAACTTTAGGTGTAGCAGTGCCTCATAAAATGTCATAAAATTAGTTATTTAAATTCGACAAAAACCAATTCTGATAAGCAGTAATTGTCAAAATTATTGAACTGATAATCGGTTGCACTATAGTGCCTCACAGACATAAAATTTAACCTCAAAGACGCTGCTAAACAAAGATGCAGGCAAAAAAGCGACGACAGGCAATGTTGCCAGGTCTACCGTTAGAACGCAGTTTGACACCGCTTTTCTACCTGACTGTACTAAATTTTGTAATGTTTTTTAATGTTATTGAATAGGAAATTTAATGAGGATACAANNAGGAANNTNNCTNGNTNGGNATTTTTGGANGTGTTNNNNAGTGNANNNNATATANTATNTGNACGAATTCNGGATAGNTNTNCCNNNNGGGCNGAACNCGGNCTAATGTTACTTGTNGCANCGTGGTATTCAGAGGCCTGGNCGCAANAANGCGGGTTNGGCCTAGTCNCTCCGAGGATGGCTNGCNGCTCCGCGCNGNTCTANNCAGCATAGTACCGNTCACAATTGTATCGCGCGNNGAAGCNATNGNCNCNTCCCTTNGCAAACTCACCCTGGGCCNCAGTTGTGGGNGCCGANCCTANACTCNANTNGTATGNTACCGNACTGGTNANGCCNAGATCANTTAGCGCGGCCCTTCTCNNGTNNGNNCNTNGANCTTAACNTGNANNTC